>JAEIGQ010000242.1:0-437681 GCA_018904275.1 Lordiphosa clarofinis
ATAAATTAACTGCAAATTTAACTGTTAACTCAGTGTTTAGACACAGCTAAGTCACGGCCAATACGCTGTCAATGTAAGGTCACTGTTAAGTCACAGCTCAGTCACTGTCAAGGCACTGCCAAGTCACACCTTGTACATCTTTAACGAGCAGGGTTGTATGTTTGACTCACACTTTCTATATCTTTTCTATACTCTAAACTAACATTGGAGAAGACCTATGAAAGAAACATCGAAAATCACCGACAAACCAATAAGGTTAAGGTTTAATTTAAAAAAATGATTCAATTTTAGCTCCGCCGGCGAAAATTTGATATTGATATATGAGTTTAAAAAATTGCGTAATTTTTTTGTATCAAATTTTCTTTATTTCCTTATGTTATAGATAGTTTATTTTACAAAAAATCCAAATTTAAAAATATTTACATAAATTGCGGTGTTATTTCATTATGAAATTGGGGTATAATTACATATGAAATAACCACCCAAATTTGCGACCGTTTTTCATTTTTTGTGGCCTTATTTCATTCTTCATTCTGGCGGGGCCTTATTTCATACTTCAAATTGGGGTATTATTTCCTTATGAAATAAGTGTGACAAAGACAATAATTTTGTAGTTTTAAGCTGCATTCACACATGAAATTCTATGAAATTGACAAGCTATTCAAATTTAAAAAGAACAAAAAGCAGGACTACTAGACTATCATGTGTCATGTGTCGAACAGTGTGAAGGCAGCCTTAGTCCCTTAGGCGAACGTGCGTAAAAAAACCTCCCATCCTATATATATTCTTGATCAGCATGATTAAGCTCAAAAATTCTTATGCTACAATAATTTTCTTATCGGAAATTTGAGCTAGGTAATATTTTTTTCTAAGAAGTTAAATTGAAGCTGTATTTATTTTAACTTACTCATCGGAAATGCATGTTTTTTAACATTTTGTTAAGAAAGGACTTCAAAAGTGCAATAGACACATGGGTGGATTTGAAAAAAAGTATGAAAAATATCTTTTAAATGATATAAAAATTCATTAACACGGATTAAATTAACAAAATTAATTAAAGAGAAGAAAGACGGCGAAACGGCTAGAAGGCTATTTTCTGAAGTGGAGTTGTTAACTCAATAGTCTATTTGATGCAAAAGTCTTTCATTGATAGCTCTTTCCTGCGTATAAAATAAGTTCTAAGAAATTTAATTTGTGTGAAAAAAGGCTTACATGTTTATGAACTGCTATCCTTGGTACCCTATGGTAGCGACCGTGCATAAATTATTGGTTCATGGATACCAAATAATAGAAAATGCTGTTCTTCCCGTTAAACGAGCATCCGAAGCACGCAATAAATTTTTCAAACGAGATGGGAGATCACATGCCAGGCAAAAAAATCGTCTGAACAATATGGGTGACTTTTTTCACAGGGCCATGGACACATCTTTTATCCAAGGCTGCAAACCTCTAAAATTTTGCACAAGGTTCGGTCCGGGGGTTCGAACCCGTTGTAAAGTCTAAGGTTCGGTTCGCGGATCGGTTCCTGAAAGCACTGAACCCAAGGTTCTGGTTCGAAGCGCGGTTCGCTTGAACATAAACTTGAGTGTTGAAAAGGCATTGAGAATTTCAATATCCCTGGTTCTCAGGTACCATTCAGCTCCCGCAATGCGCCTAAGGATTTTTGCCTGGACCTCTCTAATCTTTGTCAGGTGACTCTCGCGTTGATTTTATAAATTTATAGGCCGTTTCTCCATAACGGAGCCAGAATTGCCTTGCATACCAGGACTTTATTCCTAAATGAACTCGGATTTAGGAGCCACCCCATGAGCTGACCGTGCAACAATATGTAGTCCTGGTCAGGTGTCACGACGGGTGAAATAAGTCACTGAAGCACACTTGTCCGTGTTTATGGTAATGTTCCATCTAGCGGCCCAGTTGCTAAACATATTCAGGTATTCTTGAAGGGAATCTGCGTTAAGAACACTGAGAACAGGTAGTAATAAACAATGATTTGTTCAAGATTTTAGAAAAGCAAGCGAAATAAAAATCAATTGGTTGTGGATCGTTCAGCTCTAAAGAAGTTCTATGAATTGGAACTACGTTTCAATCAAATATTTTAGATGGAACTCGTTTAAGGAACTTCGATTGCAAAAACCTTAAGAAGTTAGTTTGCGTTTGCACTTTTTGTAGATAGAGTTCCATCGAGCCACACAGCACTAGTTTTTTCAACTTTTCTATAAGCAATAGATTTCATATTGTGTGAGTAGAGAGTTTCTTATAAAACTCTACTAGTCAGTTTGACACTTCCTTAAAAATATCTTTAACTACTTACTTTAGAGTGTGTGCAGCACAACGAACTGTAGTTATAAAGTCCTCTAGGGAATGTATTGAGGTAACTTGACATTTGCCTTACATAGCAACCTTCATTAACATTACATTCTTCATAGTGTCATTTCTTTTAAGCTCTGCAATTGTCATTGAAAAGTTCTGCTCAAACTATATTCGCTTCATTATCGACGGCGATAGTATAATTCTGACATAGGACTGTACAACTTTTAGAATAAAAGCAGTCAGAATACAAGAGATTTCTGTATGTCTCTGTGTGAGTAGTTTGGGAAAAGCAACTTTATTTTGTGAACCGAACCTAACTTTTCGGAAAAGAGGTCCGGTTCGGGTTCAGGTTCGATTGGGCAAAATTATTAGGGGTTCGGTTCATGGTCCGGTTCGGCGAAACCGAAAAACCCGAACCGGAAAAAACAGAACAGAAAAAAATCATTTGATAGGTTGGTGGATTTGTATGGCAGGTAGGTGAAGGTGTGGTCCAAACAAGACCTAATATTGTTCGAAATTTATATTTGATAAATCAAATATAAGTGCCAAATTGGAAAAGATGTATCTTTCTTTTTGGACTTTTTGGCAAAAAATGGCAATTGGGTCCACTGTGCAGCGTAGCAATAGGTCTGTAGACAGTTTTATGTAGCATATACGATCATATCGCCCACTAGAAAACAAAAAGTGGCACTCTTGCTGCAGGGATCGATTCTTGATCAGCCCGGTCTGTCCGTTTGTTTCTCTGATATTTTGTCCGTCAGTTTTAAAGAAATCTTATCCAATCTTTTCACGAAGATTTTTTTTACAAATACGCTGAACATTTGATGGAACCGATCGGATTGGATGACTAAATCCATTTTTGTCTTAGTAAGAAAAACTTATTTGCTTTTAATGCTTTTATTGATAAAAAAAAACTAGTGCAAAAACAAAGTTATCATGACCATCTCGTTGATTCTATTCTTCATATTGCGCAGGACTTTCGATAAGAGCAGAAGGAGTTCCAGACTCGTCCCAGAACCTAGGTTCATCAACCTTATGAAGTCGCTCTGTAAATCCGAACCCCGATTTTAGGGATCTAACATTTAGGTAAGGGTTTTGGTTCAAACCTTGCTTCAGCCTATTGTACATATTAACATAAGAACGAAAAAGTTTAGGGTCTTAAAATTTTTCTGATATTAAGTCTTAAAATTATTACAATTAAATAGTTTGACTATTCATTTATATTAACTTCATTTATTTGCCTAGTCGTCTCACTGACGTTTGAGTTGTTGCATTGTTATTTTATTGAAAGTTCACGTGCCGCAAATTCATCAAAAGCAAATTATTCTCTGCCCCAAAATGATGTGCAGTTGAGGGAAACGCAAAGCGTTTAAGTACCAACATTTCCACTCACCAACCCAGTTGTGGGTTGTACTCGTGTGTGTATTTATTTATTTTTCCTTTTGTTTTTTTTTTGTTTATTGATATTGTTTTCGTTGAAGCTTTATACCCCAACCTGATAGTCCTTGGCATGGACAATTCTGTTATTTACATTTGTATGTATTTATTGATATTTATGTGTGGGCCCAGGGGAGGGGAGGTAGGCATATAAATCGAAAATTTTTGGTTGAAAAGAAGAAGCGTAACCAGGCGTGTCAAGGCTTGACACAAACAAAATGAATTCAGTATTCTTTTTTTTAAATTGAAACTTTAAAACATCAAAAGTTAAAGGAAACGCACATCATTACAAAATTACATTTATTGTCAGCTACAGACACGCCCCTTCAGTGATCAACTAAAGGTAAACATTCCACTCCTTTAACTGCTGCTTGGGCAACATTTTTATTTTGCAACTAAAGGAGTTGCCTTGTTGTTGATTTTTTGGCCGGCACTTCGCAGGTAAACAAAGCCAACAGACGCTTCCTTGCATGCCGGGAACAGCAGCAGCAGCAACACTTCCTACTTGTACTTTGACCAGGCCAAGACGAGGTCGTTCTGCCTGCCAATCTGTTTGCTCACGAACCCGCCCGGTGGCTTTTGTTTCTTCTGTTCTGGCCCGTTTACAACTTCCTGGTCATGCTTCTGGCCTTGGCTGCCCTTTTCTGTGTGCCTGCTTGGCTTCCAGTTTGTTTTCGTCTGTTGCCAAGTGGAGTATGCCGTCCATCAGGCTCCACTTCCCCTGTAATTAGCACCCAGCGAAAAAGGGAAAGAAGAACCGACAACTAAGCGTCGCCCCAAAATGTTCCCAACTTCAAGTTTTCGTTCGTTCTCGGCGTCCCGCTGAGAATGTTGCACTTGCAGTTGGCCTGGCCAAGACCAGCCAGCGGCGCACTCGAAAGTCATAAAGTACAAAAATTGTTACACTCAGGCAGAAATGAATTATGAAAGTTGTTTTCAGTTTTTGTTGCTTCGGATTCTTTCGTTTTCTACTTGTTTTCATTCTTAGCGAAAGTTGAGATTTTGAAGTAAGTTGTGGCCATTCTTTAATTGAATTTGAATAGCAAAGCTCGAAAAGTTGTAGTTAAATTTGTGGTTTAATTTATCACATTTTGTAATTAAATTCTAAATGTTGAAAAACGAAACATTCAAAATTAAAAGAATTAAGACAAAGGGATAAGAGAAGTAAAGCCAAAGTGTGCTGGGGAAGAACACCGAAAAAATGAGAGAGAGGCTTTGATGTGAAAAGTAATAATAATGTGCATAATTTCAGAATCACATAATCTCTTAATGGTATATAAATCAGCCAAGGCAATCTTTCAAAAGGCAAAATTTCCATAAGTAAATGAAAACAACTATCGCAAGTCACTGTTACTGTTTAGTCACTATGAAGTCACTGTTAATTCAAGTCACTGTTAATTTACTATTGAATCACTGATCAGTTCTGCTTCAGTCACTGTTTATTTACTGTAAAGTTACTGTCTAGTCACTGCTAAGTCATTGTTTAGTCACTGATAAGTACCTTAATAGTCACTGTTTGATCACTGTATATTCAATGTTTATTCACTGTTAAACACCTTGTGAGTCACTGTTTAATCACTGTTAGTTCACTGGTTATTCACTGTTAACTCACTGTTAAGCCACTGTTAAGTAACAGTTTAGTCGCTGTTAAGTACCTTTTTAGTCACTGTTAAGTCACAGTTTAATCACTGCTGGGTGAAAAATCAGTCACTTTTAAGTCACCGTTTAGTCACATAATGGACACTGTTTAGTCACTGTTGATTCAATATTAAGTCACTGTTAAGTCCCCATTAGGTCACTATTAAGTTACAGTTTAGTTACTGATAGATCACTGTTTAGTCACTGTAAAGTCACTGTTAAGTCTCTGTTTAGTCACTGTTAATTTACTGTTAAGTCCCCATTAGTCACTGATAAATCACAGTTTAGTCACTCTTAAGTCACAGTTTAGTCACTGATAGATCACTGTGTAGTCACTGTAAAGTCACTGTTAAGTCACTGTTTAGTCACTTTTAATTTACTGTTAAGTTCCCACTAGTCACTAATAGATCACAGTTTAGTCACTTTTAAGTCACAGTTTAGTCACTGTTAAGTCACTGTTCAGTCCGTTTTAAATCACTTTTAAGTCACAGTTAAACACTGTTATTCTATTGTCAAATCCCCAATAAGTCACTATTTAGTCACAGTTGAGTCACTGATAGATCACTGTTTAGTCACTGCTAAGTCACTGATCCCCTAGTTTCACCTCTTTCCCTATCTCTCCCCTCTCCTTCATGCTCCTTCACAGCGTCACGTGACGCTGAAATCAAACTGTACATCTATTTAAATCTTCGGTACCGATATTAAAGATGTTTCACATCAAAAAGTTGGTAGCTACTCGGTCTGACCTTTCTATGTAAATATATAATTTTTGTTGAACCAACCCGAGAATTCAGCTTCGAAACAGATTCCGTTTCAGCTGTTATTTCAAGAATTCAGTTCAAAGCCGGCTTGCAGCTCTTGTCACAATAGTGGGTAATTCAATTCGCTTTCCATTGTCAAGTAACTCCTCAAGCAACCAAAATTTGTAGTAAGAATTGCGTGGGCTTATAAATTTTGTTAAATACAGGGTATATTACAGTCAGTCCGCACAGACTTCCTAACTTGTTATGTTTCGATTAAATGTTGTTTATTCGCGCTGCCAAGAATATATTTTGTCTTAAGCAAAACATCTCAGAATACAAAATACTTCCAATGTTTATGGCAGTTGGTTGGCCGCTTATCAGAAATACCACAAACCCATCTTAACAATTTGCTGCTAAGCAATTAATCTTGCTTTAAAATCCGGTTTTACCTAACATTTAGGCGTTAAAAATTTCGCTTATAATTTGCATAAATTGCAGATGTATCAATGTAAATGAAGGCAATCGAAATGAAAGAACAAGTGGAAAATTGATATCAGCTTTTTAGATATATTTGTAATTGGGCCCTAATTTACTTTCACTCCAATTTTCATGCAAATGAGGCAGATGGATGGCGCCGACGAACCTGTTCCATTAAAATCAATTAGCGAGCGAAAAAGAAATAAAATCAATCTCCAAGTCCCTCCCCCACGTATCACGGAAGTTGCCTATGAAATTTATGCGAGCTCATGACAAATTAAAGATTACATTTTCGCTTCCCAGTGACAATCTCTCGATGTTGTTGCTGTATGTTATCAGTTAACCCATGACGACCGTGAACTGAGCTGGAGAGTTCAGCTTATGTTTACCTGTTGCATTCAAAGTTGACTAAATTGGCCAGTCTCATCTGAAAACCCGTTGACTTGTCCTAATCCGGTTATTAAACTTTACACTATGCTGCCCGTTTTTGTGTAAGTTCACGCTCTTTTAAAATGGTTCACTCGATTGTAGTTTGTGCTATAAAAGCGCTGAGCATGCGCAGCGCCGCTTTTAGTTTATTAAAATTTTTCAACCAGTTCGGTTGGAACACCCCAGAACTCCCGTGACAAATATTCAAAAACTAAAAATGTCGCTTAGAATCGTAAGTGTGGATATGATTTGCATAAACTTTTAATTCGTAATTGCAAGGCGTGTGTGCGCGTGTGGGTGTTATTTTTGGTATATACTTGAATATCTGGAAATAGAACCATAAATTTGGATGCTTGCTCTAATTGAACAAAAATTTGCATAATTATATAATATCCAGTTGGAAACAAGCAAAGCAACTTATAACTCAACCAAAAATGTGCTAATGATGCCCAAACGATTTATAATCTTAAATGATCTTTTTTAAATAAATCGCCTACACGGAGAGAAAAGTGATGCACTCAAAAGGGGAGATAGCTCAAAACAAGAACTTGACTTGAAATGAGCACAATTTAACCTAATAAAATTTTTAAATGGAATGAATTGGAGCTATCTATTCCCGTTGTGCTTAACACTGTTGAGCCTCTGCAGTGCCGGATATTTGTTTTGAGAAAAAACTGGCAATTTTACACTCTATTGTTCGCTAGGGAATTCTCTAGCTAAACGATTCACCTAAAACATGTGCGCCTGGGCCTGAAGATACTAATGAAAAATGATACTTAACACAACTTTCAAATTTACTTAATTATTAAAATATATTTTATTGTTGAAAAAAAGAGTTGAAATGAAATGAACCACTTTCAAATCATTCTCAATACAAACAGAAAAGCGGAATTTTCATCGTTATGTTTGAATTTTTTGTAACGAGAAAAAGAATGCCCTTACTTTTTGCGGAATATCCAATAAATCTCCACATGAAAATATCCAAAAGAATATTTAGTATTTTTTAAAAATATTTTAGATATTCTTATATATCGATATTATTTTCGGAATCCCTACTGTTTACCCCTTTTGCGCTTTCTTTCCACATCATGTTTCATGATATTTGGCTCAAGTGGTAGTCTCCTATTGCGGCCGTCAGTGGCCCAGCAGTTAGTGTGCTGGACTGCTGGGCGGGAGGTCGTGGGTTCGGTTCCTTCTCTAAACATCTAAAAATAAAACTTTTTTTTCTTTCCTTAGAAAATAGCTTTTACACATACGGTCACTTTCACCAGCTATTGGCTCCAGCTGTGAAGTAACTACAGAGGGAAAAAACCGAGCAGAATCGTTACCAAAAAGTATGCATGAACGGGTTTTCTCATTTGTTATTGAGAACGCAAAAACTCAAATTGAGTTGATATTGTTCAATTTTTGAGAACATTTTAAACTCACCAAAAAAAAATTTGATTGCATTTGGGATCTGGTGTGGGCGGATTCCTGACATTTGGGTGGAATAGGGAACGGGGACATATTTCTTTTGAATGGAAGTGAAGGGAGGCAAGGCTACTCTGGATATGCGCGCTGCTGCTTCTCCCTCCACCCATATTATGGGCCATAGGAATCGTTTGATTTATCTTATTCAGATAAACACAGAAAAAATTTTTCGAGCTTGACTGGGATTTGAGCCCGGTAACTTACGCACTCAATGCATGGGTTGACGCGTTAGTCAATTCAGCCGTTGAACAGTTTTGGAAATGCACGTCTAGAGGGCTACTTATGCTTTGCTGAGGTGACAAGAGAGAGAGAGAGAGACCAAAAAGCGAGGCACTTGCTCTGACTCGCTCTCTCTCTTGTATATCTCTCTGTAAAAAAACGGTTTTGTTGTTGTTTAATGCAAATATTATTCGACTGAGAATAACTTTCCAAGAACATTTAGAACATTTGTTCACAAAAATTTTGAGAGCGTTTTGTTCTCATCTTAAGTTGATGGCAACTTATTTTCTGAACACTTTTTTTCTGTCTGTGTAGTTATGAAAAAGCAAATTCGTAAACTTTGCCGTTCGGTTCCGGCGTTAGGCTGTAGGTCTTTTTCTCTTGTGCGAAAATTTTAAAGTACACACGCCAGAAGATTGAGAAAAGCTGGGCTTGGCCCCGCTATATCCGCTTATATTTGTCTTTATTTCAAGTTGCCTTTTTTCTATTATCCGAGCATGTTTTGTTTGAAGATTTACCTAAACTAAATTTTATTCAAAAAAACACATTCTTTTGTAAAAATGACAACGATAAAAATGCAAAACATGAAACGTGACCAATTTCTTTCAAAAGAAATTTGCATGAGTTTTAAGCTTGATTTGTTGTATTCGTATTGATATGTTAATTGAATTAAAGAACGTTTGTTGACCTTACTATGCTATTAGGGTAGACAATGCTATCATAAAGCTTTGATAAGAAAATACTAATAACACAGTGGAACAAAATTCAACTTTTTTTTTTGCCTGGGACTGGGACCAATAAATTGTGAAACTAGAGGCATCAGGTAGCAACACCTCATACCCAGTTTTTCTGGAGCACGTCCAGTTCGCGTTTAATGGGCACATTTATACTTGCAACACAAAGTTACAACCTCTGTTGCTGGTTAAAAAAATATGAGAGCTAAAAATTTGGAAAATTCAACAAAGTTAGAGGGAGTCACCACCATTGTTATAACAAATTCCCGCCTCCAATGGGCAAGCGGTTAGTACCCCGCCCATAGAGGTCTAACTAAGAAAGTGGAATTAATGGAAAACCACTCGATAGAATTTTTTAAGATTTTAAACATATTGAGACACTTGCCAGTTAAATGTGTACTTAAGAGATGGTAACGTGCATCGAAAAACCGCGATGGTGGGTACCATATTTGACAGCACCCTCCATCGAGGCTATGTAGGCCATTAAAAAGAGATAAAAATAGACCGAACTGCGTTTTTAGATTCACCATCGGACCCTTAAGTCACGTCCTATGGCTATCTTTGTACAAGCAATTGCCTCAGAACAACATTTACCATATGGGTATCAAGAGCGTCTACAAAATGATGCAATAAATCCTATGAATAAAAGTCGTCATTTCCATTAAGAAAATCAAAAATTTAGTTTAAAAATGTCTTTGGTGGACAAACCGCGATACGCGAAGATGCCTTGAACTGATGTATTTAATTGATCCGATCTGTTTTTCTGCTGGTATTAAGACACTTTACTCATAAGATTAATTCCATAATTTTGGTGAAACTGGTTTCAACTAAATGGTCAATGTTGCTTGAAGGCAATTGCTAGTATATAAATGCCTAAGAACCGCGAACCAAGCCCTCATTGGTAAAACTGAAAACGCGATTCAGTCTATTTTTATCTCTAGATTATGGCCTATATTGCCTCGATGATGGGTGCTGTCAAATGTGGTACCCACCATCGCGGTTTTTCGATGCATGTTACCATCTCTTAAGTACACATTTTATAAGTCCGTATCTCAATATAGTTAAAATCTTATACAATTCTATCGAGTGGTTTTCCTTTAATTCCACTTTCTTAGTTAGACCTCTATGGGCGGGGTACTAACCGCTTGCCCATTGGAGGCGGGAATTTGTTATAACAATGGTGGTGACTCCTCTAACTTTGTTGAATTTTCCAAATTGTTAGCTCTCATATTTTTTTAACCAGCAACAGAGGTTGTAACTTTGTGTTGCAAGTATAAATGTGCCCATTAAACGCGAACTGGACGTGCTCCAGAAAAACTGGGTATGAGGTGTTGCTACCTGATGCCTCTAGTTTCACAATTTATTGGTCCCAGTCCCAGGCAATTTTGAGTGTTCCACAGTGTAATATATTTACACACTTCTATATACATATTATAACAAAATCGTATTAGTTACCTGCTGGACGAACATATTAGATCATTGATTTGAATTATTTCCGAAGAGAGTTTTTAAAGTAAAATAAGTTAAGATTATCACCAAGACTTACTAGTTGGCAATTGTCGACGGGTAAATAAGAGGTGTAGGCCTTTGGTTTTAAGTCTAGATTTTTATAAAGACAGGTTTATCTGACGGTCCAAAAAATCTCAAATTTTGCCAAATTCATACATGAGATTAGATGTCATAAAGACGGGTATCTAGCAGGTGTAGATCAAATGATACACAAAATTTATACAATATTAGTATGAGTTCTGATTATTACACAGTTCGACAAAATCCAACTTTTTTTAAAAGCCAGGCATAAGACCAATAAATTATGATAAAAGGCACCATTGTAAGCATCACCTCATACCCAGTTTTTCAAATCCACCCTCGGTTCGCGTTTAATGGGTACTTTTGTACTTGCAACACACAACTACAATAATTTTGACTAAGTTTTTACTGGCTTAAGATAAAATTCTCCAAAATTCAGCATATGTGGACAGGGTCATTGGGAACGACATATGAAAAAATTCACTTAATTCGCGCAAACGGTTAAGGTACCTCCAGAAGGAGTTAAACGTTCATTCTTCAATATCTTTAAAAGCGCACGGTAGATTTTTCTTAAAATCGTTGTGTATGATGGTATAATGGGCTATTGCATGTCCCTAAGAGATGGTACTCGATAGCCAAAAAACCGCGATATGGAGTACTCTGTTTAGACTTACCCACAAATCAATTCATATAGGCCATAAACAAAGTCTAAAAATAGACAGATCTGCGTTTTCAGTTTTGCCAACGAAGCCTTGGTTCGCGGTTTATAGGCATTTTTGTACCAGCAACTGCCTTAGAACAACATTAACCATTTAGGTAAAACCAGCTTTACAAAAATTATGAAATTAAATTTATAAGTAAATTGCTTCATTGCAAGCAGGAAAACAGATCATATCATTTAAATACTTTAGTTCAGCGCATCTTGGTGTACCACGGATGGCCCACTAAAGACAATTTTTATTAAAGATTTACTTTTTTTTGGTGGAAACGACGAATTTTAATCATAAGATTAATTGCATAATTTTTGGGGGAGGCTGTGATACCCAGATGGTATATGTTGTTTAAAGGCAATTGCTGGTACAAAATTGCCTATAAAACGCGAACCAAAGCTTCCTTGGTGAAACTGAAAACACAGTTCAGTCTATTTGTACGTCGGGTATATAGTTCATATGGAGAGCTCCGTGGGTGAATATAAAATTGGTACTCCAATTCGCGGTTTTTTGGCTGTCGAGTACCACTCTCTTATATTATGCACAGCCCATTATACCATCATACACAACGATTTTAAGAAAATCTACCGTGCGCTTTTAAAGATATTGAAGAATGAACGTTTAACTCCTTCTGAGGTACCTTAACCGTTTGCGCAAATTAAGTGAATTTTTCATGTCGTTCCCAATGACCCTGTCCATGTGCTGAATTTTTGGAGAATTTTATCTTAAGCCAGTAAAAACTTAGTTAAAATTGTTGTAGTTGTGTGTTGCAAGTACAAAAGTACCCATTAAACGCGAACCGAGGGTGGATTTGAAAAACTGGGTATGAGGTGATGCTTACAATGGTGCCTTTTATCATAATTTATTGGTCTTATGCCGGGTTTTTTTTTAGTGTTGTACTGTGTTATGAATTCGGGTGAATAAATAAATGGTCAAGAACTAAAGGTTCACAAAATAGGAAAAATTGCCAAACGCATATGAGAAGACAAAGTGAATTGCAACAACAATTTTGTATGTTTTCCAACTTCTCTATCTCCTAAGCATCTTGCTAAATCGAACTCAAGTTTCTGCTGTGGGCAAAAAACAATGTTGTGTGCACTAGACAGCCACGAGCACCCACCCAATTTGCCAGGTTTGATAAATTCTATTGATTAACACAGTTAAACAAAAGGCGCGTATACGTCTAACAGTAATTACTTAGTATAACATTATCAACGATCTTCTATAGCAATTGTAGAAAGTGGAAAGCGTAAGTGATTTTTATACCCGTTACTCGTAGAGTAAAAAGGGTATACTAAAGTCGTGCAAATGTATGTAACAGGCAGAAGGAATCATTTCCGACCATATAAAGTATATATATTCTTGATCAGCATCAACAGCCGAGTCGATATAGACATGTCCGTCTGTCCGTCTGTCCGTCCGTCTGTATGAACACCTAGATCTCAGAGATGGTAAGAGATAGAGGTTTGACTTGTATGGGACAAATGCTTCTTTTATCTGCACGCAGATCAAGTTTATTTCAAATTTTGGCCACGCCCTCTCCCGCCAACGCAATTTGGAAAAAACGTTATATCTCCTACAGTTTTTTGTTCCTTCTAAAGATAGTTAGTAATTAGCAAAATGAATCGATTTGCTGAAGAAATGTTTAAAATCGGTGAAAAGGGGTTTACATTTTTTGAAAAAAGTGAACCAAGCCCCCCCGCTACCCCTCCTCTCACCACAAAAAAAATGTTGCATACTTTTTGGATGATCATCCTAAACATGTTTTTTCGTTCAGAACCGACTTTAACTTACGCTCTCGTTTTTAATGTTATTGTGTCGTGGGAGAATTCAAACTAAATTAACTACAATCCTTTCGTGTATCAGCTTGGAATTCTTACAAAACCAGTTTTAGGTTACACTAATTAACCATTTCAAATAAAAAGTAAAAAGACAAACCTACTTATCAAAACCATTCACCAATCAAAATAGAAATATCTATAAGGCTAGAGCAAGGTTTTTGCTTTTTAAACAAACAATGCAAGGCCAATGCTCCATAAGTCTTTCACCTTCTTTGCAAAAAAAGGCCTCCCACACATCACTTTAATGGATCAAAACTGAACTAAACAAAAAGACTAAAACTTAAATAGTACAAAATCACCAAATTAATTAAATTATGCTAATTGAGTTCTAAATTATTTTACAGTCCCTATTTATTGCATCAGCATTGCTCATTGGACTGTGTGTAGCGGATGTCTCCGAAATAGTTTTGCCACCACAAGATCTTTTGGTGCCTTTCAACGATTTATTGCCGCCACTGCAAGAGGATTCAACCACAACAACAACCACCACAACAAGTACAACAACTGCCCAGCCGGAGATAATTTTGATAACGAAACCCACCAAAAAATCCTATTACCAACAGGAGAAACAGAAAGCCAGCTCCAACAAACAAAACATTCAATTGCTCTCACTGGACTTGTTGCCACCATTTGAGGAGACCTCATCAAATGTGGGCGAGAGCCCAAGGAACACTTTATTAAATGTGGAGGAGAGCCCCAAGAAGCCAGAGCCAGTCAAGCTGCCCACTCCGACGCTACCTCGCCTAATTCCAACCGTTTCTCTCCGATCTCAGTATGCCAACTATTTCCAGTCAAGCACTCCCCGACCGCGACGCGGTCCACTTCCTACACTGACGCCCTTTCCTCGTCATATTAAAAAGTAGCAAAATTAATTAGATTAAATACAAAACTCCAAAAGCAAAACAAATTATTAAAAAAAACTTCAAATAAATTAACAAAAAAACACACAGAAGAGTTAAAACATTTTGGACATTATTTATTAGTGGCAATTTAGTCAGTCTGCAGACCCGGAAAGTGTTTCTTAATTTGTACGCATAAATTTAATTAACAGCTCTGAAAAAAGAACAATTTAATGGCAAATGTCAAAACAAATTTCCTAAGCCAGACAAATCAAAAGCAATGATAATGCTGTTTCAAAATAAATTAAAAAACAATCAAAAAAACCAATCGACTTTAAAATACCCTAATACTGGGTCCAGAGTTTCGGGCTGTGGGGTCGCTGCTCTTATTAAAAATATTTTTCCTAATTTAGTTTGTAAGTGTGAAAAAAACATGATATTTTGGAGAATACTCTTCCGAAAAACTCCGACTAGTCATTTTGCTGTGTTAGGCCAGCAGAAACTGCTGATTAAAGTAAGTTGGGCAAAAGCGGAAAAAGTTATGTTATCAGCAAAAAGAACAAAAAGAGTCGATTTGATAAGTTTGAGGATTGTTGATACTGTACCGATTAATTGATATATCAAAAGCACAAATCGATTGCCTGGGTGAACGAATGTGATATGCAATCATTCATGCATGGAAAAATCCGAAAAATGTAAACTTTCATTTAGAAATGTAGCGAAAGGGTCTAATTTACAATTTTAAATCTAACAGTCGTTAAAAACTTCCAACTGGTTGCACTTCCTATCCAAATCAATGTATTGAAGTCGTCCATTTTACCCAGACATGTCTTAGGCAAGTGACAATTGTCCCCGGTAGCAGCCATTTGCAACCTGTGTAATGTCAGATGGCATAAGTGAAAAGGAGAGAATTGTCCACTGCAGCAGCCATTAACAACCAGTTAATTACCAGTTGACACTTGTGTGTTCCTTCTGACAGTCTGTCTATGTCGCTGCGCAGTATAATTGTATAGCGACATCTATCGGACAACTCATTCGTTTGCAACCAGTTATTTTGCAATTTTATGACAACTAGCTCAAATGACTATTTTAAACGACCCTTTTTCGGAAGCGTATTTTTGTTGTTGCCCAAGTTACCCCAATTTAGCAATTTTGCTTCCACTTGTATTCCAACTTTGATGTGAAACATCTTTAATTTCGGTACGGACGATTTTAGTAGTAGTAAAATTTGATTTCAACGTCACGTGACGCTAACGTCATTTATATTTTGTGTTGTTTTCATTTGTGGAGTTTTCCGGCAAACACACACACAAGAGGAAAGATTTGGGTGTGATCTTAGTGGGATCTGGTGGTATGTGGGAGGGAATTGGGTGGATTGTTATCCGAGCGGTATCTGGGAGCAATATGGGTGGGAAAATTTTCAGGCAATTTGGTTGGGGAAATATGTAGCCTATAAATGAGGTTACTTTCCTAAGCATTCTAAATGACAGTTTAAGTTTAAATATGCCAAGTACTACAGAGTTGCTTCGTGCTATCGGCGCATCGATAGTTCGATAGGTATACAAATACACGCAAGAACTTTATCGGAACTTTTGACATTTCTTTGTACTCACAAACATATTTGAGAAGTGCGCGTCCCGCTTGTTGTGATTTTGCGAATTAAAATATAAAATTTAATTATTGGCGGTAAGTTTTACACAACCTGAAATATATTTCCTGCTGCAAATAAAGATGTGAACGGACCTCAAGTAAAAAACAATGTGAATATGTAAATAAGTGCAAGTATATGTATGTATGTGTGGCCGTTCTCGCTTTCTTGTGGTTTAGGAAGAAGAAGATTGGGATTGTGACAATTTATTACAATTACATTTCAGACATGGATAACTTGCTACGAGAGTTAAAGTGCGAGAAGCTGTTAGAATGCTTCCAAGGTAATATAGCAGATTTGAATTGGTAAAAAAAACAAATATTAAACTTTTTTTGCAGAGCGCGGAATTGATGACGACATCGTTTGCCTGCTTACGCCGGAGCAGTTTAACTTAATTGTGCCGAAACAATACTTCGGAGTCCGAATAATTTGTATACCACTACCACTGTCTTACACAAATATTTTACGCGTTGTTAATGTATTTTTCAACAAAAAATTATTTTACAGAACGGTGACGATAAAAAAAGGGAAAATCCATCCAACCCAATCCTGTCCAAGGCAAGTATATACAAAATTATATTAAATTTGTACATAATATCAATTTTAAATTTTGTTAAGTGAGCGCTGCGTCTATCTAAAAAAAGTCTTCAAGTCCGTTCGCGCATTATCGGTTTTATGGATGTCAAGAGCAACAGCATCGCAAAGCAATTTGTGGGACCTAGATGATTACTATATAGCAGATTTCGAAACACAATGGCAAGGCATCGAAATGTATTACATACATCTACAGACGAAGAAAACTGTGTGTCTCCCAATGAAGGTAAGTAAGCATATTTAAAATATTCGAAAAAACTGATTAAATTTTATTCCTCAGGCTTTAGAGGACAGTGTGGTTGGGTTTTCGAAGTTTAAATTAAAATTCAATGTTGGGTCTTTCGAAGAATGCCTTGAACACTGGCAGAAGACCTACAATTGTCGTAAAGGCTACATCGCTACTGCCATTCATCAACTTAATTCCATATTGAAGGAACGGCCAATACTCAAACAAAGTTTTGGACATTAATGGGTAATATTCCATATAATATAATTATATAAATATTGGGGAATAATTGACCATAAATTTGGTAAGAAGTTACCTAAAAGGTAGGCAATATTTTGCCACAGTTTTAAATCAAAATTGACCTAAGGCTTAGGATTTTATTACTTCTATTTGTGGACACACAAGGTACATTTTTTGGGAATTATTTGACCTCAAATATGAGAAAAAATTCCCTAAATTTTTGCAATTTTTCACCTTAAAGCAAGGTTAAAATGACCTAAAAGCTTAAGGTCATGAGCAACCTTAAAGTAAGGATAAGATGTCTTTGGCGCCGTTTTGAGGTCAAATCGCCATGATTTTTAGGTAATTTTCGGTGGTTTAAGGCAATTTATTTTTTTGGGTGTAGATGGGATCTGGGTGGGATCTGGATGGGATCTAAGTGGAATCTAGAAGGGATCTAGGCGGGATTTGGGTGAATATGGATGGAGTCTGGAAGGGATCTGGGCGGTATCTGGGTGGGATCTGGTTAGCATTTGGCAGGGATCTGGTAAGCATTTGGTTGGGATCTGGGTGGGATTTGGTTGGAATCTGGATGGGATCTGGAAGGGATTTGGTGTGGATCTGGAATGTATCTCGGTAGTATCTTGGGTGGGAACTGGGAGGAGTATGAGTGGGATCTTGCATCTCACCTTGGTGGTATTTCGGGGGGTAAAACATCATCATTAATCTATGGATAGGCACAATAAACTTTCTGAAAAAATAAAAGAACACTGCAGCGAGTGATCTTGTTTCTGGTATTTACACTCCCCGTTAAACTTCTTCTTTCGAAAGAGTGCCCTTGTTGATTTTTATACCATTGTGAGAGCTTGTAATTTGAAAAAGTCTTTTAAACTTAGGATCATGTTTCACATTAAAGACTCGTGAGTGCTAGCGACAATCACACCTTTTTTCTTTAAAGATTTTTCCAATCACCGGCGTACGCAGAATTTTAGCAAAAGAGTTTTACAGGAGAGTTTTCTTAGTGCAGAGTTTGCTTAATAATATTTTTTCAATGGGGGGCGATTTGAAACCCAAGTTCAAAGTGCATAAATATTTTCAAAAAAACATTTCGTTAGTCTTTAAAAAAAAAATTATTTTAGATTTTGTTAAATATCGGGAACCTTAATGTAAATAAAACAGTGTGACCGTTTGATATATTGTAGTGTTTTGGCGTTGACTGGTCCCACTGGACTTTACGCTTTAGTCGTAATAAACTGTATATTTCTCCGAAATTTAGCTGTTGTGAGTACTAAACTTAAAAGAAGACAATCTAAAATCGGAAACTGCCTTGTGACTCCTATATGGGGACAGCCGGATTAACCTACCTACCTAAGTGATGCAAAGAGGACACTAAATATGCTAATTTCTTGGAACACTTTTGTGAGAAAATGGCTTAACACCTTTAACATTGAAATCACGGTCAGTTGGTTTCTGTATTAGACTTTTGATAACCGTGTAGGTAAATTGGAGGCACAAGGTAGATCGATCATCAATCATATCACAATTTCTTTACCAACTTTCCCAATATTGATATTGAAAATTGAATTTCCACACACATACCACATCAGATGTTGTGCCAAAGTCATCATCATCAAGATGAACCGTTTAATTAATGGCCAACGCCAAACAACTTGGCGCCGTTGACTGACACTGAAAACACGCTGTCAGCTTCCAAATGTTTGACGCTACAAACGGTTTGGCCTCAGGCTAATATATATGTATATACAAACACGTTGCTTCCCCCCGCGCCAGAGCCACCGCTTTGTTATCTAATTCCGCCTCTTGACAGCTACTTCAACCTGCTAAATGCAAATTATTGCCTCAAATGAATTGGCGCGCCGGTTGATGAGGCTGCTGACATTCGAGCGCATTGCAAGGCCCAGAACCCAGTTGGACCCGTAGCTATTACACGGCTCTAATCAAATCATTACCCACACTGATTAGCCGTATTTATGGGACTCGGCTCGGTCCGGTGTCCATTTAACGGCGTTAATTACACGGCTGATTGACATTAATGCGTTGGCCGGTTTGATGCAACAGCTGATTTAAAATTATGCATCATTTTTCATTGATTAATGGCATTACCATAAATTTATTAAGCCCGTAATAAATGCGTTTGATTAATGCTTTATGCATATTTCTGAGGCAATGCGTTTTTTTTCTTAATTACTGCGGACGGGCATTTAATTTTCAAAATGAAGGACGAGTTTTCTAGCTGCATTACAACAAATTTCCCATCTGATTTAATTTCAGATATGCTCGTTCTTGCTTTTGACCAACTTTTCAATTAAAATGTCACACAGAGATTTTGAATACATATTTCTATTACATATGAACCATTTTGCATAAGTTGATTAAGCATTTGTCACAATTGCCATGGCAGCTTTTGGCAACTGAAATCTCTCCAATGTCAAACTGTGTTAAAAACATTTGATAGCGATTTAATGCGCTTCCACTAATTACACAGCATAGAGAAGGCAAACTGCTGTCTCTAAGCTGTAGAAATAATAATTTCCATGGCACCAACAGAGGTTAAGCAGCTTAAAGTCGATTGGAGACAGTTGGCAAGCGTTATACGCTTTTAAGCGTTTGAAAATTAAACAAATAAAGTGATTTTCTATTTCAATTGAGGTAATTATTGAACGAACCAAGGTTTGAACAAAACTTCTCATTCTTAACAATTGGTAAATAAAGCGATCGGGAGTTACAGAAAAATTTTATAAAGTAGCTAAACATTCAAGGTACTTAATATGGCAACTCTTTTTTGATCTTACGCTGGAGATATATGTTGTATAGCGCACACTAACTCATACGATCTAGCTGCCGAAACTTAGCCCACTTGGCTATCCTCAATAAGTAAGACGTGGAGTCGAAACCAGAGAGACTTTGGAGTTGCTGGAACGCACAAGGCGGCCATTATCGTAAAAGCAATAAATTGTATTTGTAGCCATTGAGTGACCGAACTAAAAGAAGGAAATAGTTCTTGAAAAATATTCATTCATTTTCATTTTATGACAAAAACCGTATATTAAAAAAATTGCAAGTACAAGGTAGAGTGAGTGGAGCCTTGGTCCAAGGACACATGCTTGAGATACAGCAGCGCGTATTACCCTTACGCTGGAAACAGATCCTTCCAAGACTAACGACAGACTAACGAGATAAATCTTCTATCTAGTTACAGCGGCAGTTCACACTCTGTCAAAATCTGCTCAGGGGAAGCGTGTGAGTATCAAAGCTCGAAATAAAAGGAAAGTATTTAGCTGCTCATCCCATCGATAATAGGGGTTAGGCGGCTGATGGGAGCACCGCTTTTAATGAAAGGGGTTTCATGACCCTATTTTCAAGTCCATCCTACACTAGGGTTGTCAATATTTGATAGATATAGATGATAGATAAGGGTTATTCCGATATGATATTTTTTGTACCGATTATCGATATTTTTATAAACAATATATGGGAAAAAATTTAATTATGGTGATTCCAGGAGTAAATTTTCATAAGACTGTCGATTTTCTTCTGCCCAAAGCTTTTAGAGAAAACGAATCTAAAATGAATTCCTCCATTCAACTTGATCCAGGTACGGTATTTCAGCATAGATTTTGTTGTCTTATACGTTATTTCTTCGTAGAAGTGTGATTTCTAAGTTGATTAAATACAAAGAGTTGTTTTTAGTCCTGTTGGAAAAGACAAAATCTTAGTCTTTAATATTTGAGGCAGATTTGCGCGGGCAAGGAATTCATTTTAGACCTTATACCTTATACTTTTTTGAGATTAAGAGAAGCTTGGCTTGGCCCCGTTTGAGGAGCTGTAGCCAATTTTACATTTTTTCTTCGTTGAAGTGCGATTTCTAAGTAAGATATATAAAAATTCTTTTTCCAGTCCCGTTCAAAAAGACAAAATCCTTAAATATCTATAGTATTTGAGATCCACAGCCCCTGGGGCGCGAACATACTCCCCAATTCACACCGAATGCTTGCCGAAGTTGTTTATCACTGTGTGTTAGAGAGAGACAAAGTCACATTTTCGCGTTCTCCTTGCGTAAAAAAAGCGAAAAACGCCTGTTCTGCAGCTTTCTTGGTTTAAAGCAGAGTTCCCCAGCTATAGCCCCGGCGGCACGAACTTACTTGCCGAATGTTTGCCGAAGTCATACTGTGTGTTAGAGAGAGACACAGTCACGTTTAAGCGCTCTCTGCTTGGGGAACCCTGGTTTAAAGCCTCTCGCGTTGTACGTTTTCTTGCAAAGCGCTGAAACAGCCGAAGCAGAGTTGTGGCTTATTATGTATCCTGTCTAAAAAGTTACATTTGTTATTCACATATGTTTGCAAAAAATGACGACAACAACATTAAAACTTAACTGCTTTTGCTTACGTTATAAATATGATCAATTTGAAATCCATTTATTTATCTTCATCACGTCATATGGGAGAGGGTCCTCCATACTAGAGTTGGAAATTTTAGTTCATTTTAATGACCTAGTTTATTAGTTCAGTTTTTCAGGAACTATATTTCATTTGAACTTTAGTTCATTTTTTGAACTATTTTTTTGAACGGTTTGAATTTGATTCCCTCTGACGCCAAATCCTCGCAGCTAAGGGGTCCTTGTAATGTGTCAATTTCGTGGATGCCCATGGCCACCAGGGTAAATGTTTTGGAGCAGCTTATCCTGCGGATCAATGAAACTTTTTCAGGACTCTTGGGTAAAGGATACATTGCGAAGCAAAGCGGCCACAGAATGTGGAAGAATCTGTGCCGAGGAGGAGGCAACACTTAGCACCTGTTGCTGGGTTGGCTCGAAAAACAAAATATGAACCAGAGCTGTAAACTTGAATTACCATTACCATTACCATTACCATTTTCCACATAACTGAAAACACTACGAATATTCAGTGAATATTCCAAAATTTAATTACTTTTACAATTACTTGGATAATTGTAACGGTAAAGGGTGATTATTGAGTAATTGTGTTTGAAAAGTCAAATTAAATTAAAGCAATTTTTGCAAGACAATTAAACCATTGCATTTTTACGCTTGGTAACAGATGCAATTAAAGCGCAGTTTGCTTCTGTCGAAAGTTGGAAAAAAATGGAAAAGCGCTCCATAACTTTTTCCAGAATCCCCAATCGCAACACTCCTTAAGCTTAAGACATCAGATGAATCAGAGATTCTCTTCAACTTTACTGCGAGGGTAGTTAATGCTGGAATAAGACATCCAAAATATACATTGTTCTCTTTCTGAAGAAAGTCTAACGTTGTTGCTATTGGCGTCATTAAATATCGGCATTCTTCCAAATATTGGTTTTGGGTTTGTTACCTTGATCATCAAACCATTAAATTTGGTGTTTTCCAAACTTGATTTGTAAAAAAATCATAATTTTCACACAATACAAAATAATTTAACATTTCAAGCACAATTACTCAATAATCACCCTTTACCGTTACAATTATCCAAGTAATTGTAAAAGTAATTAAATTTTGGAATATTCACTGAATAATCATTACACCTTACAATTACGATTATAAAAAAATCGTAATCATTAATTTTTTTTTGCATTACCTAAAAAAATTGTTTTTATACCCTTGCAAAGGGTATTATAATTTTGCCAAGAAGTTTGCAACGCATAGAAATATTCATTTCCGACCCTATAAACTATATATATTCTTGATCAGGGCGACGAGCTCAGTCGATTGAGCTTTGTCCGTCCGTCTGACTGTCCGTCTGTCTGTTTCTACGCAAACTAGTCTCTCAGTTTTAAAGCTATCGAGGTGAAACTTTGCACAGAGTCTTCTTTTTACAGCACACTGCTAATATGTCGGAACCGACCGGATCGGATAACTATATCTTATAGCTGCCATAGGAATTATCGGTCGAAAAGTGGGTTTTTGTGAGAAAACTTTTTTGTTTTTAATGTAAACGCCTTCCGCTTCGACAATTATTAGTTTTATACGCTTTTACACAGATTTGGAAGTTTTTGTCAAAATCGGATGACTATATCTTATAGCTGCCATAGAAACTATCGGCCGAAAAGTGGCTTTTATCAGAAAAATGGTTTGTTTTAATGATGACGTTCGCAAACTCTGTTGTATTAAAACATTTGCAAGGGTATTAAAACTTCGGCAAAGACGAAGTTAGCTTGGCCTTCTCGTTATAGTGATGAAAAGCAATTAAATACGGGAAGTAATGAATACATTACAGCTCTGATATGAACTATAGTTCAAAAAATGAACTATAGTTCAAAATATGAATTATAGTTTAAAACCAAGACCTAGTTCATTAGTTCATTTTAAAGACTAGTTCATTTGAACTAGTTAAAAAAAATCGGCCAACGTTATTCTCTAGTTTTCTAGTTTGCGTTTCCTCACTCCCCTTGCCTATAAAACCACATTGAGAACGAATTTGTCTCGATTCCAAGAGCGAAATTCTTGAAAATTCAAGTGCGACTAGATTTTTTTTCAAGAGCGTTCGTACTCAATTTATTCGTTCTAGATTTTTATGAGTGTACAAAAAATATTATACTAGTTTCAGTTTCTATTTGAGACAAATTGATATTGATGAAAATTTTTTTTATTATTAAGGTCGTTGAACTGGCCCAGGGTAACAAGAACATAATCTCAAGCCTTCTACGGTTGTCCGAAGTCGTTTTGAATTGTTTAAGACTGTGCTCTAAGTTTAGCGCAAATGCCTTGCCTGGTTTTTGTCTCTCCTGGTGAGTGACCAGAAAGCATAATTTATGAAGGTTATAGGGTCGGCGATGGCTTATTAGGTGGGTATAAATTATTGGTATCCTTTGGATTTGGTTCTTAGAGGCGGCTTGCCAGAGTTTTTGATATAGTTGTCTGCTCTCTGCTTGCTAATAAAGGTTAGGATACTTTTAGGTCGCTTCTCTTGAATCTGACGTTACCGACTATCTGATTTTCTTAGTGAAGTTTAATTTGTTGACCCGAAAGTAAATGAACAATTTTACTAGCAAAGAATTGTCATCCACTGAGACTTTAAACTCTCTACATATTAAAGCCTTGCATACTCGCCAATTAATTTCCAAAACCAACCTCAAAGTTTTGCACTCTAATTTGATATACCCTTTTGAAAGAGTATTAATATGATGCGCTGTCATTAAAAAAGTTTGGCGTCTGATGCATGGAGGGCCATTAAATGTTGGCCCCGCCATTGGGGGATGCCACCGACACCGACTGTGCCACCCTCTCAACATCCCTCTATTTATGTGTGGATTTTTGAAGCTGCATTTAAAATCGCTTTTAACAAATGGCGCCATAAGCTTTTAGGCAAACTTTTAATGTGCAGACACACACACACATATAGTTGCCACCATGTGTGCGTCTGTGCGTGTGAGCAAGATTTATGCGGCCAATGCGTCGTTTGAGTGTTAGAAAAGTATGTTCAGCTTGAAGTGCCCCCAAAACAGCAGCAAGAAAGACAACAGAAAAACAACACAGGCACAAGTATTTCTATTTATTAAAAGTGTCTAGACATGGCCACAGAAATGGCCGAAAAAACGAAATAAACAAACATCTTTAAGTTAAGTTCATAGGCCTCACAAACTGAACATCATCAGCAAAAGTGAAAATACCTTAACCATTTCAATTAATTTTTCAGCTGGCTTAAGTGTGATAATTTACTCATGAACTGCAGATAAATTAAAGATTTTTCAGCCAAAGCCATTTGCCAGCTGCTTTATTTTCCGCCGCAAAAACTTTTCTCATTTGGATAAAGACCCTTTCCCACCCATGATAGTGTCGAGTTTTCACTCACTTTAATTACAGGTCATATCAAATTTGCATAAGAGTTTCCTCAAATCAACAAGGACAGACCATTTGATGCATTGATTGCATAATCAATGAGACCATTAAACGGCACACATTTCTTGCTTCAGTTGCCATTACGGAAATGGATTTTAATGTGGAAATAATTGCATGCCAGGGCACAGAGCGTTGACAATTACAACGTGCAAGGGGCAAAAATAACAAAGTGCAAATTTCATTTCATATTTGCGTTCTGATGGCTGACAGACAGTTGAAGTTGCCGACTGCGGCCGGATTTATTGAAATGTGAAACCTTGACACGTGTATCAATTTCTTTTGATTTATAATTTTTCTGACTTTTTCCCATTTTTCTTCTTCCCCCCCGCCCGACTGTTTAATTGAAAAGTGAAAGCCACAAGTCCATTGAAATGTATTTCCTTTCATCATCTTCTCTTTCGCTTCAATTGCAATTGAAAGAAAACCCTGAATTTCCCTTATGTGTGTGTGTGTGTGCGTGTGTGTGATGAGCATTATTGACAGCAGCTGCAACTGAAGATGAATAAAAATTGTTGTTTTACTATATATGTTCGATTTTTGCATATTTTAAATTTAAATTTGTAAATGTTCTGCAATTGACAATGTGTCTTGTACAACCAAAATGGAACAGACTTTTTGTGGCAAATAAGATAGATGATGATTTTATGCTATCTAGGTTATCAAGAACGAATTGTATATTTTTTGTATTCATAAGACAAAATATAGTTAAAATGTTTTTACCTAACCGCTTAACTAAACTAGCTATTGCCGTAAGTAAGAGATTAGTATTTGTAAAGAAAATCTAACATAGAAGCACACTTTGCTCTCAGATATTAGTCAATGCGTGAATACGTGTTGTTTTTCGCAAAGCAGCTTCACGCAGGGCGAATAAAGTCAGTCGATTAATTACGTTTCCGAATTGAAATTATTTTTAATGGTATTTTAAAGTTGAAGGTATTCATCTCAAGTTTCCGTATTAATAAAATAAAGTTATTTTGAAATTAATGCCTTAGTTTAATCTGATTTTCTGCACATATTGTGAGCGTGTTTATTATGTTTACCTATAGTTTTACCTATGTTCCCCCAATATCCCACGATACAATTCTTTTTCAGTGCATTTGTGAGTGTCTTAAGGATTTAAAAAAATTTAAGTTAGCTGCAGATATTGACAGATGTGTGCTTAATTCACAATATTCTAACGCCTCCTCTTTATTCTACAAAAATTTTCCATACGAATCAGCTGTTTTGCCTTCGATATGTACAGTATCTAATAAACAAGACCTAATTCAACACAGTTTGCAGCTTGATGGGAAAATTGGTAGTCAAACAATAACAGAGATGAATGATTTAGAAAAGCAGGTTCACGAATCACGCTTCGAGTTTGGACTATCTCCATTATTCTCTTATATCCGCTTTTTTGTTGACTATTTTTTGCATGTCTCATACAGACTAGACCTTAAGAGTTAATATGCAAAGAAAATTCAAAATGCAGAACGATTTTCGCATATGAGCAGAATTTTAAGTGGACAAACCTAGAAGTGAAGAAAGTTGCACCTCAAATTGAAATGAATTGACCTGAAAATATTATTATCCGGTGTTCAATGTGAACATATTTGGAGAATACGACCTGACCTGCCAAAGAGCTTATTAATTTGTATCCTTGATTTGTTACAAAATTCTAGTTTATACTCCAGAGGTTAAAGTTTAAGCACTTCTGCCAATTGGAGAGTTGTCTGGAGAAGCTGCCGAGTAGAGAAATAAGGACTTTTAAGTATTTAGAAGGCAGAACTCACAGAAGATCTCACGGATTGCGACAAATACGGATTAAATAAATAGATTGCTTCTAAGCTCAGATCCATTTATTAGTGTACAAAGAAAGCTCCCATGTGCAAAAAAGGTTGACATGGCCAGAATCAGCATATCAGCTATTAGATGACTGAAATTTAGAATAGTGTGAATTTATTGTATTTTTATTTTGTCTTTTTCTGTTATATTCATATCATTTACTTACAATTAAACCAAATTATAAATTACTAGCATGTAGCCCGTCATGCTTCGCTGCTCCTTGAGCAGTATAGAACCAATAACAGGATCAGTTTGAAGTTAGTCGTGATGAGTCAAATATGTACCAAACGAATAATTTGAGTACGAACGCTCTTGAAAAAAATAGAGGGAAGCTAACTTCGGCTCGACCGAAGTTTATATACCCTTGGAGCTTGATATGGGCCTAAAAGTTTGTATGGCAGCTATACTATACAGTGGTCCGATTTAGACAAATCTTGTTGAAATGATGTAAAATTATTGAAAACTTATAAATACAAGCGTTTGGTGCCATAACATTGAAAGCAAAAAAGTTTTTCTCACTAAGACTTTTTTCCAGACTTTTGTATGGCAGCTATACTATATAGTTGTCCGATTTCGAAAAGTTTTGGTAAAATTATGTGAAATCATTAAAAACTTATAAATACGAGCGTTGGGAGCGATAGCATTGAAAACAAAAAGTTTTTTTCACTAAAACTAGTTTTTCAACCGATCGTTCCAATGGGAGCTATATGCTATAGTCATCTGATCCGGCCGGTGCCGACAAATGTGCAGCGTATTTGTACCAAAAGACTTCGTGCAAAGTTTGGTTACGATAGTATTAAAACTGACGGAGGAGATAGCATAGAAACAGATGGACGGACGGACAGACGGACCGACGGACAGACGGACATGGCTATATCAACTCAGCTCGTCATGCTGATCAAGAATATATATACTTTGTGTGGTCGGAGATGCTTCCTTCTATGCGTTACAAACATCCGGACAATTTTAATATACCCTCTCCAAGGGTATAAAAAATCTAGTCGCACTTGAATTTTTAAGAATTTCGCTTTCGAAATCAAGAATTATTCAATATCAATGTTGTTCTATAGGCAAGGAGAGTAAGAAAACGCAAATTTTGAGAGAATAACGTTGGACGCGCTCTCTTAAAGAGAGACAGCGCATGCGCAGTTTGTCGTTGTCATATATGACAGTGGCCTACCATCAACTCTGTTAATGTTGAACATTAAGATTGGGCCAAAGTAATTAAATTAACAAAATTTAAAAAAAAAACGAAAGCATAAGTTAAAGTCGGCTCTAACCGACTTCGATATACCCGTAACTCATGAAAAAACATGTTTAACAGTGTTCCTGCGTTCCTTAGGGTGACCATCCAAAAAGTATGCAACATTTTAGGGTTGGAGGGGGGTAGCGGGGGTTAACTTCAGAGCCGTTCATCCGATCTTTATCATTTCTTCAGCAAATCGACGGACAGACGGACATGTCTATATCGACTTGGCTGCTGATGCTGATCAAGAATATATATACTTTATATGGTCCGAAATGATTCCTTCTGCCTTTTTACTCTACGAGTAACGGCTATAAAAATGCTCCTGCGAGGACTTGATCCACGGTCGCGCTCCTGCGGCCGGCCAAATACCAACAGCGCTAATTCATAAATATGGTTTGGCCGAGCCCTGTAGCTTATGGAGAATGGTCGAGTCGGCCCGTCCAACTGTGTATGTTACAGACCTCGGAGGTACCGAGTTTAAGTCCCAGTAAAGTAAGTAAAACAAGAAAGAAAGTCGGTCAAGCCCGACTATAACATACTCTGTACCTGGAGCAGAAGCTGAATGCAATGCTGGTGCTGCGTTAATCTCTAAGTCTCTCTCTTTTTTCTTTCACTCTCACTCTCTCTCTTTTAGATTGTGCGGTGTTAGTTGTAATTAGGTGGGAGGAGGTGGGGGAGGGTGATGTACTTTTTACTCATAACTTGAGAACCGTTCATCCGATCTTTATCACTTCTTCGCAAATCGATTCATTTTGCTAATTACTAACTATTTCTAGAAGGTACGAATCGTCTATCTTCAAAACTGAAGGAGATATAACGTTTTTTCCAAATTGCGGGGGCGGGAGGGGGCGTGGCAAAAATTGAAAATAAACTTGATCTGCCTGCAAGTATAAGAAGCATTTGTCCCATACATGTCAAACCTCTATCTCTTACCTTCTCTGAGATCTGTTTGTTCATACGGACGGACGGACAGACGGACGGACAGACGGACATGGCTATTTCGACTCGGTTGTTGATGCTGATCAAGAATATATATACTTTATAGGGTCGGTAATGATTCCTTCTCCCAGTTACATACTTTTGCACAAACTTAATATACTCTATGTACCTTTTTAGCTATCGTAACCAAACTTTGCACGAAGTCTTTTGGTACAAATACGCTGCACATTTGTCGGAACCGGCCGGATCTGATGACTATAGCATATAGCTCCCATTGGAACGATCGGTTGAAAAAATAGTTTTAGTGAGAAAAACTTTTATGTTTTCGTTACCGCTCCCAACGCTCGTATTTATAAGTTTTCAATGATTTCACATAATTTCAACAAGCTTTGTCGAAATCGGACCACTATATAGTATAGCTATCAAGCTCCAAGGGTATATAAACTTCGGTCGAGCCGAAGTTAGCTTGCCTCTATTTTTTAAAATAACCTATATTATAATAATATATATATTATTATTTATAATACTCTAATTAAACAAAAAATTAATTGATACGATTTTTTACGGTCACCCTAATTGGGCAGTACGCTGTCAAAGTCAGATGAATACGCACGTGTAGGCATTGTGTACAATTCACCGAAACACATTACTCAAGTTTGATTGCTTACATTAGCCACATAAAAATACAAATACAACTTTAAATGATAGAAAATCGTAGTTCAGGTATATAAACAAAAGTCTGGTAATACAATTGTCAATTTTGTTTGTATTGTCCTTGTTTAGATTATTATTAGAAAGTTTATTTTTGTTTCGTAGCGTAGAACTCTCAAGGCACCCCGAGGTGCCCAGGATTTTAAATGTGGAGTTACTAAGCTTTTGTCCAATATTTTGACCGGAAATGGACAAGTTGCTGGCAACAAATACTAAGATTTAAAAATAAGCCTTTGAATGGCTTGATAAAAACATAGTAATTTGTAATGGCCGGTGTTTTTGTTTATATCATACCAATTAAAATTGCACATCTTTTTGTCCCATGGCATCGTTGACAAAATTGTCGCAAGCAAGAAACTTAAATGCAGTCGAATTGCCAACCTCTTTTAGTACAGAGCTTAAAGAGAGAAAACTATCTCTCTGTTCTTAAGCGCATCCAACTTCGGCTTAGTTCGATAGAAAAAGCTTATCCTATATAATCTCGGCCTATATAAGCACACACGCGGCCGCATTCAGCCTCTTTGCTGATCGGTCTCATTTTTAAAGTACATGCTCCACGTCGGATAGCTCCCCTTTGCTATAGGTGTGAGTTTAAAATCGGACGAAAATTCGAAGAAAAAAATCTTAAGTTTCGTCAAAAGTAGTGAATCGCGTAGTGCCAACAAGCTATAGACAATTATAGCTCAATAACTACCGCGTCGGCAGTGCAAATAAACAAATTAAATTTGATAAATTTGGAAGTTCGTTGCCATCACGCCCATAAGTGGCCGGAGCGGCAACCTAATCTGCAGGCATCCACCTCCACCAACCGATCAGCAAAAGACCAAAATACTCTTTTTGTATTCGCACAAGAAAAGGTATGTGCTGCCACACATATTGGTGCAAATTCTCTTGGCTGAAATTGGTTTTCATTTTGTTCATTCTTAGTGCGCCTGGCTTGCATAAGTGCTTCCTGCATCATCATATTGCCTCCTCCACCAATTGCCAACGTTAACCGCTGAGTGACCCTATTCTCTTCATTGTGTATTGGTGTGGGTCAGCGAAAAGTTAAGAGAGTTGGATCATCACTCCCAGAGGCTTTAGCCCCGGCGGACGACCCCCCCTCCACGTGTCAGGAAGACAACGCCCATGTGCACTCCCCTCTCCGAAAGCTTTCGCCTAAGCGTGCTTCCACCTATTACTCAGGCTTAGTTGGATCGCGACCTTCCTTAAGTTCGGCTCCTGTCGTGTGGGTGAAATTTTGTTCATCCCAAAAACCGCCAAAAACTGTACAAGAAGGAATCCCTCTAAGCATTAATTTTAGCCCAGAAGGCCATGGTCAACTAGTAGTTACATGGTACATGGGCGCAGCAAAAGTGTGAGTGTGGTTGATTGTGCGAGAAAAAAAAACCCTAACGCAAGGCACAGAAAAATTTGTTTGGGTCTCCAAGAAAAGTAAATTAAACCGTTTAATTAAACACCCACACCCAGCCTTTCAGCAACATCGTTTAACACCAACAACAACAACATCAACAAAGTCGCGCTGTAAGGCCTTGCAACGTTCGAGCTTTTGGATGGATGTATGTAAGTCTTTTATTGATCTCTTCCCAAATCGCCGAATGAGCTACGGAACCAGAGGATCTCGCCTGCCATGTCCCTCTAACTGTTTGTAGGTGCTTATGAAAGGCTGTGCCCCGAAGGAATACAACCAACCACATTTCGAAGACACCCCAGCAACCACTACAAATTGTCATCGAAGTAAATTGTGGCTCTATGAATAGAGGTGGTCCTCCAAAAGTAGACTACGATAATGCTAGCTCCTGACCAAAACAAAAGTTGGCAACAGAACTCATAAGAGCTCATAGTGGATTGGCTTAATCGACTTTTTCACTTGTTGAAACATTTGCGTTTTACACTAAGTAGGCTGTTGCTGTCAAAATGTATACGCCTATAGGACCATTGGGATCAAATACATTTAGTCGGACATTGACTGGCAAACTGTGAAGACCTTTTAATTTTGTCTTTTATTATTTTGGTTTTAATTGTGTCTCCAAACTGACTGGACCATTTTATTTTCTTTTTTATATATATGTATGATCCATTTGTTTATACAGCGGTAGCAAAACACGTGTTCGCTTCAATATTTCATAATATCTGAGCTTAAATTAGTTGGTATTAATTTCTCTAAATGATTTTTTTAAGATCGTCGCTTTCCTTATTTTCCTCATTATTTTCTTTTACTTCAATTAACCTGAACGTGTTTACATTTTTGTGAAGTGGTTGGTACATCAGCATGAAGCCGTAGTAAAAAAGTTATATTCTAATCTTTAAGTTAAAAAGTCCAAAAGGATGTTCAAAAAGTAAAATGTTTCTTCTATATATTTGTATCCTTGATTAATCACAAATGTTGTGCTTTTCCGACAAACAAATTTGGCACAAATGACAAAATAGATTATCAGTCTAAGACACAGAAGTGAGTCAAGGGAAATAATGAACAGAAAACAACAGCCAACCATAGCAAAAACAAACCAATTGACCGGAGGGTCGAGATACAGAAACATTTGGCATTTAAATAAATAATTCATTCATTCCCAGTTACGTTTGCCTTCCAGGCTTCCAGCTTCGGGTCACCCAGAAAATTATTAATAATGTATTTTAGCACATTGCAAGGATTTTGGCACGACGGCCACACGTTTCAGCAATTTCCGGGCACAACAAAACCGGAAAAATACTTGAAAATGTAATAAATTTTCAAGGCGTTGTGGGACGGTGCTGTCTGTGTGTGTGTGTGTCAAGGGTCGAGGGAGACAGAGTGCTTGACAAACTGTTGCCGGGATCAAATCAATGACAAAAATTACACACGAATGGTCGCCCTTCAGCTTCTACCTTATCAAAATTTTAGGGCGAAAATTAATTTCTTTACCTAACTTCTGCCTGGTTAAGTCCTGCAGAAAAGGCAATTTATTTTATGTTATGACCTTCAGTTGAAATTTCAATTCGGCTTTCGTTCAAATTTTCATTTAAAACTTTCAACCTTTTGCAATTAAATTAAATGTGTGCCACTTGAGGCAGGCGATGGCAACAAAAACGAAATTTCCCCCCCATTTCTGAAAGTCCAAAAGTTCCTGTCAATTCAAAAGAAAAATAAAAAGTATTTAACAAAAATCAAACAAAACATTTGGCTTTCTTCCTGCAAAAGCCTGCCGCTGACCACTGCCGTTTAATAACGCATTGAAATGAGAGCAAATGAAATCAATAGAGTCTTTGTATAAATTATTTTCCGCCTCGTAGACTCAAGAAATTCTAAATGAAGGAGCGAGCCACACAATCAAAACACCCTCCTCCGTCCATTCGTGCCACGTGCTGCTCCGGCTGCTCCTGCTTTGTTCGTTTTGGAGGTCAAAAAATGAACAAAAATCAATGGGGGCTGCCTAACTGCTGGAATGGGCCCACCAACGATACTTAGCTGAAAAAGACCATTAACAAAGTAAACAGCTGCAAGTGCCGCAAGTCTGTGAAAATGGAAAGCAAAGACGACGATATCGTTGAGTCAGCAGGAGCGAAAAAATTGATGATTGCAGGAGAAAAAAAAATATTTTAAGAATTTTCTTTTGTTTTGACACCTCATTGAAATGAAGGTGGAGCTGGTGTCAAATAGTTAAAGTAAATGTTTTAAAGTCAATGAAATTATTAGCAATGGGAATAATCAACGCACAATAGACACCCGTCCTGACGCTTTATTGTAATAAGTTTGTTACAAAATAATTTTTTAAAGTATTGTCCATTGCTAGCCATTTCTGGATACCAGTAAGCGCCTAAGCAAAAAATAAAAGCCTTCCACGAACTTATCCGATTTGGAAGTGCTGATGGCATGTGTCAGCGAGGAAAACAATTAGTAGTTGGAGGTGGAATTGTCTAGGCTATACATCGCGTTTCAGCCTTTTGACCAGCTGCGCAACATATGGCCGAGCTTTGTCATGTTTTAAAACTAGCTTGTCTTGCATTGCTCGTATTCCGGACGTTCTTGCTTTAAAGATCGTCTACAACGCATCATTTGAGTTCGGTGGAGTTTTAGCCGTTTGTAGTAGCTCATAATACACCACGCCCAAGTGGTCCCACCAAATATAGAGCCTCCGTGAATTTTTGGCTGTGGCGTCCCGTATGATCTTCTGCGCTCCTAATAAGATTCTTGTATTTACAAGTGCTTCGAAATGCCAGCTCCAAGCATCCACACTCGCAGAACGCAGTCCAAATCATTAATGATCCTCCTCCAAAATTTGTCTTAGAAAAGTACCGGGGATCATTTCTAAAATCCCTGCAATAGTGCGAAACCCCATGAGGACTGTCAAAATTATCATTATCCCATCCGAGAAAATGATCTAGAAAGATAAATTAATATTTGCATTGCTCTGTAAAGTTTTATTATTGGTTGCCAGTCAGTTCCCAAGTTAATTCTGGCGAATGTAATCCGGGGTTCTTTTTGGCGGTCTGGCAACCTTTCTGCCACCTTAAAATTTTGTCGCACTATGTTTTCAGATTCCTTTAAAGCCCGTGCAATGCTCCACCGAGACACTTTTAAGCCACATTCAGATGCTATTTCATTAGCGTTCTTAAATTAATTACTTGCAGCGCTCACTAATCGGTGCAGGTCACGCTGATTTATCTTCGGCGTACGTCCTCCGTGTCTTATTTTCCATATTCATTACGGTTTTTACAACAATTTCGCTTTCACTTTGTCGGAGCTACAAATTTTTCCGGCAATTTCACAAAATGATCAATTTTCACTTTTGAGCGATAGAATTTGGCCCTTTTCAACATCTGACAGCACTGGCCCACTTGGCATATTTACAAATTTATTACAAAAAGTAACTCAACCAAGTGCAAACACCAGCAACGCCATTCAGCAAACACAGACTAAGAAATTAAACGGTGCGGCTATAATAGTGCACCGCCCACAAAACGAAAATGAAACATAACATAAGAGTGTTGATGTTTGTAATTTTTTCTCTTATTTTTTTACTTTCACTTCAAATCGCAAAGTTTTTTCCACCTCTACTCTTTTCTAAGCAAACTATGTTTACACATATGAGCAAGTCCAAGAAACAGTCCTCCCACCAAAACAATACTTAAATTAATCCAACATTATTCTCTTCTAATATAGCATTAAACTAGATATTACATTTTATAAATATATATTAAAATATATTTCATACCAAATCCTTTCCTACCTCAGATCTATTAATGTTATACAAATGTTCGGTGTGACCAGATAATCTGCAGAAAATGACTAGTTTTTTAGTTTTTTATACTCTGTACCAAAGGTACACAGAGTTTATTAAGTTTGTGCAAAAATATGTAACAGGAAGAAGGAATCATTTCCGACATATAAAGTATATATATTCTTGATCAGCATCAACAGCCGAGTCGATATAGCCATGTCCGTCTGTCCGTCTGTCTGTCCGTCTGTCTGTCCGTCCGTCCGTATGAACAAACAGATCTCGGAGATGGTAAGAGATAGAGGTTTGACATGTATTGGACAAATGCTTCTTATAGCTGCAGGCAGATCAAGTTTATTTTCAATTTTTGCCACGCCCCCTCCCGCCCCCGCAATTTGGAAAAAACGTTATATCTCCTACAGTTTTGAAGATAGACGATTCGTACCTTTTAGAGATAGTTAGTAATTAGAAAAATGTATAATTTTGCCGAAGAAATGATAAAGATCGGATGAGCGGTTCTCAAGTTATGACCAAAAATAAATTCCCGCCTCCCAACAACGTGTGAGTGAAAGAGAGAGGGGGAGAGAGAGAAACTTAGAGATGAGCGCAACAGAAAAGTTGCATTCAGCTCCTGCTCTTGGTACAGAGTATTACATAGTCGGGCTTGACCGACTTTCTCAATTGTTTTATATTTAAATATTTCAATACCCTTGCAGAATTCATATTGAAATTGTCAAGAATTTGGTTACGCATTAAAGAATGCGTTTCCAACCACATAAAGTATATATATTCCGGATCAGCATATAGCCATGTCCGACAGTTTGTAAGTCAGTTTCTACGATATCTCCTCCCTTAGTTTTGAAGTTATCGTGATCAAACTTGGATATCAGGTACAAATACCAAGCATATTGTTCGGAACCGGCCGTTTGGTCGGTCGGAAAATATGCTGAAAGTAAGAAAACTCTTTTGTTTTCAATACATCTGCCAATTTTGAAAAACATTGGACAACTATATAGTATAGCTGCCACACAAAGGATAGGTCTAAAACAAGTCTTCGTAAGAAACATTTTTATACCGTAGGAGAGGGTATATTAAAATTGTCCGGATGTTTGTAACGCAGAGAAGGAAGCATCTCGTACCACATGAAGTATATATATTCGTGATCAGCGTGACGATCTGAGTTGATATAGCCTTGTCCGTCTGTTTCTATGCTATCTCCTCCGTCAGTTTTAAAGCTATCTTAACCAAACTTTGCACGAAGTCTTTTGATATAAATATGCTGCACATTTGTCGGAACCGGCCAGATCGGATGACTATAGCATATAGCTGCTATAGGAACGATCGGTTGAAAAACTAGTTTTAGTGAGAAAAACTTTTTTGCATATAGTGCTATCGCTCCCAACGCTCATATTTATAAGTTTTCAATGATTTCACATAATTTCACCAAAACATGTCGAAATCGGACAACTATATAGTATAGCTGCCATACAAACTGTCAGGCATATATCAAGCTCCAGGGGTATATAAACTTCTGTCGAGCCGAAGTTAGCTTGCCTCTATATTTTTCTTTTTTAATGCTGTCGCTCCCAAACTTATCTAACTTGGATGACTGTGGCATATAGCTACAATAGGAACGATCTAAGATACTATTATGATTTTCGATTATCGATTTCCACACAATTTTAGCAAGTTTATCAAAATTTGGGAGATTATATATAAAGCAGTGAGGCCATCATTTGCTGAGATTTGGAAAGCAAGTATACCCAGAAAAATAAATGACCTAAAATGGCCCAAAATTGCCTTGAATCTTAGGTAATTTTGCCTAAACTAACGTCCAAGGAATTTTGGACTAAAATTAAGGAGAGGCATTGCCTAAACTTTTATTTTCGTTTTAGGTCGTATATGGCCTAAAATCGAGTTTATATTGACCTAAAATCGAGTCTATATTATTAGCAAATAAGTGGCCTAGAATGTAGGCTGTTATTTAAGGAGATAACTTCCTTGAAAAAAGTCCCCGAACGCCTTCATTTATAGGCAATAAAGCACATTAAAGTTTGTCCATATTTTTTTAGATTCATTATTCTTTTATTTTAATTTATAGGTACTTAATTAACTTAGGTTTAACAAGAATATATGAATTTGTTTTATGAGTATGATTAGGCGGATTTTTTATATTAAATAAATATATTAATTTTTAGTTGCTGTAACTAATTAGTTGATAACTATTATAGTGGATGCTTTTTTGAAGTTCCGCGTTTACACTGCGACGAGCCGTTGGAACCAGCAACCCATGCATCAATAAAAATATTCCTGCAGCAACAGCTTCTGCAAAGAATTTAAAAATATTTTTCAATTAGCCTAGAGCGATTTAATTAGATGAATGTTATACACCTTCATCAGCTCCTTCAAAGCTTTTGAGCAACTTAACGGTGAATTTTTCCGTTACCCTCTTTTGTGCATGAGGAATCACAATTTCTTTAAAGTGGTCAAACTTGGTTAGCAGCAGCTCTAGCTTCGATATTTGCAAGCACTGTAATAAAGTTAAAAATAATAAAAATAAAAATTTTATGTCGATTAAAAAAATAAAAGCCAATTTATAAAGCTAAGCTTTCATCACTGTTTTCTGGGAAAAAAATGCATGGGCATATGTGATGCCAAGCTAGCAGTTAAACAGACGTATGCAAAAAAAGCTGATATTAAAGCTAAATTTTCAGCACTGACCACAAAAGAAGAAAGCGACATGAAGAAACATGCGCGCATTGTAACAAAACACAATTTGGTTATTTTGGCTGCTTCGAAGAAGTGTTTATGTACAATAAATTATAAAATGTACATTGTACATATGCATATGTATATGTATATACACGTGTATATACAGTTGCCTCTTCACTCATTTACGAGACATTGTGTGTGTACATATTACTTGTGCCGAAGCAACCAGAGCAACCGAAGCACTAATGTATGTTTTGTATGTAATAGAACATAACTTTAACTTACCTGTATTCACTGAACAACACAATCACTATTTCACTATTTTTATTTTTGTTTTAAACTTTAATTTTGGCTGCGTCTTCACTTGCACTTCTACTTGGTTTGTGCTTGCTCAAAGTAGTGTGACCAGAATAAGATAACCAAATTCGACATAAAAGTGAGCGCCACGATAAAATTGTTTGAAATTTAGTCGCCATTTTCTGGTCACAATTTTGCACAACCAAATACGACTTATGTATCTAGATGTCCGATTATGCTGAAATTGGCATTGTTGGTAAAACCATAAAGCAATCAGTTGTTTAGTAAAACATAACAAAACAAAAAAACGCGCGCTTACCAAACTTCACTGATATACATTTAAAACTGACTGCAGGGCGAAGCATCTGCTAGAGAATTTTTGTCGTTGTTTTAACTAGATGGCTTTTTAAAAACAATATATTTGCTCATGACTAAAGTAAAAAATTAAATATGCATAAAAGCGTTCCATGGTGGACCTTGCAAAGAAAATATTAATTTGAATTTGTGATGTAGTGTGACCAAAGTTTGAAAACTGAATTTAACCGCAACCAAATTCAATAAATAATATCATTCCTATGGCTGCAGTATGATATAGACCTTTGATCTGCCTGATCTTGACATTTTTGACCAATCAAATTCAATTAAAACTTACAGTGTAAAAAAATTTTATATTAATATCTCTAAAGCAGTGGTGCACAAACTCACATTATCATGATTTGCGCTGGTGTGCGTAGCAGAGCAACACGAAGTAAACGTTGTTATGTCAAATATAGGCTACAAACAAACACACATATGTGTGTGCGTGCATTTTATAGAGCACACGTATTCTCTCTCTCTCTATGCGTGTGTCGGCTGCGACGCTGGCAGAATTATGACTTCGTATCCCACGAGGTACGAAAAATGAAATGTGTGCACCACTGCTCTAAAACCATAAAAGTCTCTAATTTTTGGCAAGTGCCATAATTTAAGTTAAGTTATGTTCAGGGCAATAAATAGATGAAGTTAAATATTTAACTATTAAGTATTATCAACCCAATACTTGTGCTATAAACGAAGTAGTTAATTTTTTAAAAATCTCTTTTTCGATTTGGCCCAATTTTTAAATTTTATTTTAAATTAACAAAAATTGTGTGTGCAACATTTATAAACATTTCGAACAAAATTGTCGAATCCGAATTTGTTAAATGTGCTGTTGTTTGAAATTGATTTTTTAATCTGACTTAATCGTTTTAATTAAATCAGTCGCAATTTTCAACCATTCATTGAAAAAATAAACATCTAACATATTTTAATTTCTAGGAATTCATTAACTCAAAAAATTAAAGCTTAATAAATATTTGTAGGGCAAAGCCATTGACATCACTTTAGTGTTGTAGCCTTTTTATATGTAAATGCGTCTTGCTTTAACGACTTTACTCGAAAAAAATAAAAATTTTTTGTTTTTTGTTATTAAAATTTTTTAAACAAATTTTTTTTTTTTAAAAAAAAAAATTTCTAAGCTTTTTTTTACCTAAAATTTACAATTATAGGCTAAATTTACCATTTTTAAGGCCATTATTGCCTAGAAATAAAATTTTAGGTAATAAAAACCAGTTTCCTAAAATTTTAGGAATCACTTTTTTCTGAGTGTATTGTTTAATCATTTAAACCAATTATTTATAAAAGTCAAGGCTGCAAACCTCTAAACTTTAGTATAAGATTCGGTCCGGGTGATCGATCCAGGCAAAGGTTCGTTTCGCGATGATTTGTTCCTTCTGGAGATTGTTAATTATTAGCAATGTGTATCGATTCAATGATAAAGATCGGTCTCAAGTTGTGAACAAAATAAACCCACCTCTTACATTATAAAGAATTTGTAAAACCTAAAAAAAAACCTAAGAACCAAACTTTGGTTCGAAAGTTCATGAAATCAAATATGGGAAACATTATGGTAAAAATGGGAAACAGTTTATTAACATAAGAAAAGCATAGCATTGATTTTTCCGACTCAGTTAAATCAATTTTTTTGTCGAAATTATTGTTTTCCCAAAATGGAGAAGCAACAAGGAAGTGCATAATATATGAACTCTACTGTTAAAAAGACGGAAGAGGAGACCATGCCACGCATTTTTATTTGCAATTGAATGATAGCAATCAGATAACAAGGAATTCATATATGTCTCATGTCGTTGGAAAAAGTTATTTGTTTTGTGAACCGAACTTAATTTCTCGAAAAAGTAGTTTGATTCGCGTTCTCGAGGGGACGAAAATTTTAGTGGTTCGGTTCAGGGTTCGTTATTCAAAAAGGAATGTTGTAAGAAAAAAAAAATGGGCGATATCGAAAAGCCCAAGTTATTTTAATACCAATTAATTCAAGCTCAAACATTTTGAACATCTTATTTGCACTCAATGTATTTACACCTGGATAAAGGCAAGGATTGAACATAATAATAAGAAGATTTAAAAGAACAAAATTATTCGAAATTTTTATGGAGGAATACACCGTATTAGCCGAATCTGCCCTGTCGCTTAAAGCCTTCGACGAGAAACCCATTGAAAAATAAAGTAAGGAAAAATGTTATAGAATAAAAAAAAAACAAAATAATTTTAGCACCAAGGACTATAAAATCCCAAAGGTCTTTAAAGTTTGCCAGTTGATTTCCAACTGAATTTTTTTGACTTCAAAGGTTCTATTGGTGCACAGATATTGACAGCAACAGCCTACTAAGTTAAAAAAAAGTGAGAAAGTCGGTTAGGCCGACAACGGGAATCTGATTGACCCGCAAGTGGTGCTAAACAAATGGAAAAGCTACTTCTCCAAACTGCTGGGAGGCGATAAAGAACACAATGTCGACTCTAGAGAAGTAGCAAGAGTGGACCTTATCAGGATGGTCTGTGATGGATTTACTTTAGACCTGTAAAATATTCACATTGCGGAGAAATTCTCTGAGATAGATATCAAAATCTACCATATTTTTCTATATTACAAAGCCGCCTTCCAAACACCGATAAGATCAAGGTTCTTTGACGCCCTGTTTACCTTTGGTATTCCAACAAATTACGTTCGACTTTGCATGATGACGTTGAGAAGCACGCAAGGCTCTGTCAAATAACGAAAGAAAATCAGACGTAAGCGCACTTTATGAAAATAACATCATTAACGAATGCATCTTGGGAGATCTAATACTACTAATCAGTGAAAGACTTTAAGCCTTATATTTTGATATTAGTCTGAACTTTTGATCTGAAAGACGAGTAGATCAAAGATTAATTATATGAGCACTATACAACTATAAAAGCCCTGCCACAATCACGACATAAGGATCGAGCTAGGCGATTTGAGCGCGAAAATCGGAAGAGAAGGAGTTTTTTTCGACAGTTCGTCGATTTAGCCTTCATGAAACAACCTCTCGCTGCTGCTGGAACATGGTCTTAAGTATGTAGTGCCGGATAGTACCGGATTTGAACAGAAAGCGACCTGGAAGTTCCCTGATCAACAAGCGCGAAATCAGAATGATGATGTTGCGATTGACGGAAGGCATTTATCGAATGAACTATACTTGCTTTCGGTTCGAGAAACCTATCTTTCGCTGCTTTGCATGAACTCTGTTGTTTTAACAGTTTCACTTGTTGTGTCGACATCTGCTTGTGCGAATCGGCTCCTCGCAATATCATTGCTTGTAAATAACTATCAACCCAGTGTTCAGTTTGACGTTCTGACGTCTGACCGAAAAAGCAGTTGATTTTAAAATAATGAACTTTTAGGTAAAAATTGAAAAGAGAAGTTGGTGAAATTTTCCAAGCAAGTTTTGAGCCCAAATTTATTTAAAATTTTCTGTAAGCCATATTAATATATTTTATATCAAACTTAAACACATCTGAGAGAATGCCGCGTGGTAGCATAATCGATTACTCAATGCCCACCACGGGCTGACAGAAGTGGAGGTATGGGCAGCTACCGCTTGCTGTTTCCACAAAACCCAAAACGGCATATATCGGTTATTGAAATTGTCTCGCAGGTGTCATTAACGTTGGCAGCGTTCTGCCGACGCCCAAAAGTCCGGAGGAGAAGCAGCAGCAGGTGCGTCCATTTTGCGGCCAGGCCGTAAGCGACGCCAAGGCCGTTGCGCCGGCCACTGACAGGCCACCCCGCTCAGTTTTGGCATTGTCATTAATTTCGATTTATGGTCATTAAGCTGAAGGCTGCTTTCTATTTAATATGGAAAAATGTTTAATGAGTGAGTTTAATTTATGCATGGAAAAAATGCTTTTCCTGCTGTCGATTTGCGTTTCACAATTTTTAATTAATGCCTGCCTCGGGGCCAAAAGTCCTGCCATTGTCCTTGCTTTAATTTCACACTTAAAGTTGGCAACCGAAAACGCGAGGAGTTTTTTTCCTGTTTGCCCCAAGGCGACAAATTCCCGAAAAAAAATCCAAAGAGAGAAGGAAAATTGTGAAAGAGTCGCAGCATATTTTCTTGCATACTTTTTCCCTTCTGCACAAATAACAAACCATAAATAATGTCATACGCTCCACACAAATGGCAGCCAATGTTGGCCACGCCCTCCCGTCCGACGTCCTGCGTTCGCCTTTCGTTTTGCTTTTAGGCCAAAAACTTTTTCGAACTACTTGCACGTCTCTTTTGCGGCGTTTCTCGGACTTTTTTTGGCAACCCTGCTGTTTTGTGTCTTCTTCTGCGAATGCTTAGGGCTGCCACGCCTCCCGCTGCTGTCGCTGGTTTATGTTGGCCGCCGCCGTCGCCGTCGCGAGACTAAAACTTCAATAGGGCGAAAATGATAAATGGCCATGCTGCGCTTTTCTTCACACATATTTTCAGCTGCGTAAGTGTGTGTGTGAGCCCCAAAGCTGGCCACATAATGTGTGAAAATAAAAATGGCCAAATCATTTTTTTTTTTATATATATTTTTGCTTTCCATTTGAAGCAAAACTTTTTTTAAGTAGCTGCAAGAGAAATTCAACTTAGTTTTCGTTGAAACGAAATTTGTATTTTGTAAAGAAATGGTAACTTGTTTCAAATCGATGGCAACAACACTGAGGGAAAAATACGGAATGTCGTCTAAACTTATTGCTCCATTGCCCGCGCGGGGGACAAAGCGTCCAAGATAAAACTTGTATCAAATCAAAGTGCAAAAAATTATTGAATTTCATACAAAAATTACATAAAAAATAATAAAATAAATGTTATAGATTTTAGTATGATATTTTCACTGAATGTCAATGTATTCAATCCATCAGAAAAACAAAGGCCCTAAAAGACCTCGTGACTAGTGCTGTAATTCATTTCTACAGATGACTTGCCTGCTGGTAGCCCTCAATCTATTGGACTACGACCTGGACCCGATTGCTGTTCTCGACACTCAAATATAAAACAGGTCTCAGCATTCCCAAAGCTAGTGTTTGGCTTATAAATAATAATTGTAAAAAACCAAAAAGTTCTATTAGGCGCGCTCTCAAGCACTTCTTTGTTGTTGCATAAGTGTCGATGTTGTTCTGAAGAGCACTGTTGAAACATATATATGGGACATTCCATATCAACTCGGCCTCCCCATTTAAGCGTAAGTCGATATTATAGACTATTTATTTTATTTGTGACTTTTATTCACGCTTGGTCGGTAGAATGCCACACAGCGATAGATGTGCGAATCCAATGGGGACGCCCGATAAGAAAAGACACATTGGAATAAATCTTCGAAAGTTTCTCTTTGTACCACTAACTGCGAAAATTTGTAATAGTTGTCGAACCAAGGCTGCAAGCTACATTCGCCCATCATCTTGCCCTCTACGAATCCCGAAGAACACTCTTTTTCCGATTCGGCGATCAGTGCGATCAGGTCGAGCATTTTACCATCTTGACTCGAGGATCAGCCTCTATCAAAACGGTATTGATCTAAAAGAGAGTTGGAATTGTAAGAAATGTTGCATGGCTTAAAGGCTTAATTCCACAATTTGCAGTCATACTCCGAACGCCAGCAGATTTTGACAGTAGCCCCGCGGTCTTGGAGTGCACCAAGGGTAGCTTCCGAACTCGAAACGACGAGATACATGGCTTTAAAAGCAAAACGCTTAAGAGAACTGAAAGAAGTGTTTGCTTCGATGTATTTTTGAGAAAGCAGAGTTGAAGACTAGATTTGACAGTGCTTAGCATATTCCAGGCATCCAGAAGCAGCAATGTTTGATTGCCGGATTGGATAATCGATTGCTTATCAAGCGTTATTCTGCAGCAATTGATGTCGAAAAGCAGCGGACGCAACGAAAGCCTCGTTCTGGACGCTGTTTGTTTTCCTTGGTCAGAATTTGAACTATTTACATGGGTAATAAAAGTTTGAAACCGCCTGCTCAAGGCCAAGCAGATTTGTTGCGTACGGTTTTCCTTCCACATAATCTAGTAGGCGGTCTGATTCTTCGCACTTTGCAAAAAAAGTAGTCCCAGTTTAGTTTGAAGTGCAATCGTTTATACGAAAACTTCTAGAGATTTCTAGAACACCCCTGAATATTTGAAAAATCAGTCAAACCGAAAAAAATAAATCTAAAAAAAATTATTTCCGCGCTTTCAGGTTGTCTTCCATCTTGAAATAAATTGTTAAATATACATAAAAATATGCTCTTTCTGAGAAAAAGTATTCGGATCAAATACAGATTGGCCCCTTGCGGAGAGAAATACAAAATACTGATTTTTTTAAGCAGTCTCAAATTTTTATCGAAAAGTTCACGAGAAAATAACAAAAAACCGTCTTTGGTTCGATTAAATCCGATACACCTTTTAAAAGTTATGATTGTTTTTAAGTTTCATTTGGATCCGGTTTGTATTAAGAACTTTTGAGGGTAGGTGAACAATTTTTTGGGGTATTTTCATCTATGTATAGTGTACTTCAAAATAATAGCCATTAATAATTTTTTGGAAATAAAAAAAATGAGGTGGCCGAGTTGATATGGAATGTCCCATATGTATCTTAGGGTGGACGCCGATAAGAAAATTAACTGATACCGTCTTAAACGATTACGTTTTTTCCACGCTTTTTTATGGGAATAAATATTAAAGACTGTCAGAAGAGCAACTAGTGTGGCTGGCAGTTTGGGGTCAGCTTGGTCCACGAGTGAAGTTTCAACAACGGCCATTCCGTATGAACTAACTGTCCTTCTAGTCAAATTCTACCGACATTACAGTGGAAACCATTTTAAATGATCACGGTAATTTGCTAAACTCGATAGACCGCTCCGTCTCCACCGTTTTGAATCGATGAAAGATTTAGAGCCCGAAATAAAGAAGGAATTAAAGACTATACCGAAGGAGGACTTTGCAGCATGCTTTTAAAATTGTTAAAAACGTTGGCCCCAGTGTAATGCAGTCGAGGGAGACTTCTTTCAAGAGAATAAAATGAATTAACAATGATGAATAAAGATTTTTTGGCTTATTAACAAGTTCCCTGAATTTTTTGCCCACAGTAGTATAGAAATCCGCATTATTTTTTGATCCTGAAAGAATGGTAACTATCAAAAGGAATATAGTTTATTTATAAGCAGCATACTAAAAATAGAACGGCTGCAACCGTGATGCGCAGCAAAGTAGTAGAGACTTTGCCGTAATAAACGATTTTTATTAAAAATACTAGCAAACAGCCCGTCACGCTTCGCTGCGCCTTCAACAGTATATAACCAACGCACACCCACTTACCACCCACTTACTGCACATTTCCCGCCCACATTCCAGCCACATCCCACCCACTTTCCGCCCACTTCGCACCTACATCCCACCCACATTCCACCCACTTCCCGCCCTCATCCCACCCACTTCCCACCACATCCCACCCACTTCCCACCCATTTTCCACCCACTTCGCACCTACATCCCACCCACTTGCCACCAACATACCGCACACTTCCCGCCCAAATCCCATTTACATCACACCCACATCCCTCCCGCTTACCGCCACATTTCACCCACATCCCACCCACTTCCCACCCACATACCACACACTTCCCGCCATCTTACCGTCCACTTCCCATTAACATCCCACACATATCTCTCCCACATCCCACCCACATCCCTCCCACTTCCTGCCACATTTCACCCACTTCCAAAACAACTTTCCACCCACATCCCACCCACATCCCATTCACTTCACAGTGAGCATCCCGGCGATATTTCCAAAATCGGAAAATTAAAAACAAAATAAACTCTCAATTTGACCTTACAATCCGAGTTTTAAGCCAATCGGATGAAAAATAGTTTTTGCAAGCAGAATTTTGCGGCCATTTTCCTCGTGGGCGGCTTTTCCGACATTGAAAAATCACATATCAAATTAATTTGCATTTTGTCCTTACAAACCGAGTTTCAAGCCAATCGGATGAGAAATAGTTTTTTCATGCTGAATTTTCCGGGAAATGTTCGACCGTCAGGTAAAATTGTCCAACTTCGGAATATAACATTTTAAACTATTTCGTATTTTGTCCTTACAAACCGAGTTTCAAGCCAATCGTATGATAAATACTTTTTTGGATTCCGAATTTTCCGGCCATTTTCCTCTTGTGCGGATTTTCCAAAATCGGGAAAACACATGTCAAATTATTTCGCGTACTATGCTTACCACTTATGTTTTGTTATGTGTAATTTTGAAAATGCATTATCGCTGGCAACTAATACAACCTTGACCACCCACTTTCCATCCAGCGGTGTGAATTTTCCGGAAGATTGGTATGCAGTTGTTGTTGAATTTTCATATAGAGCTTTGAAAATGAGTTTAAACTTGATCGGATGAAAAACAAAAAAGTTTCATACAAAAGTTTTCCGCGAATTTTCCACACTTCCCGGCAGAATTTTCTAAAATCCTTTCTTAGTACTCACTTTCAGCATAAGATAAAACTGCTGTGAAAAACTCATCTTCCTATCTTTTATGGTTAAGGCTGTACGACGGTCACCAGTCAGTCAGTCAGTCAGTCAGTCAATTAGTCAGGTTGAACTTTTTTATATATATAGATAGTTAGTAAATAGAATTTACATATACAGCGGTGTCACAGAAGTCTCTTCCAACCAAATTCCAAACCAAAACCAAATCTCGCTGTCACAGAAATCTCTTTCGGTTGGTTTTAAACAATTTTGATAAGTAAAATTGGTAATGGAAATGTAATAAACATTATGTTTCTGCATACGTTGCATCAAATGAATTCAATACTTTAACTGCTTTAATATTAAAATTTGCGTTTCAATAATTGTTTGCAAAATCAACCGAATGTTGACAAACAAACTCGCTACTCAACCTTAGCTGGCGCCCTCTACATATGATGACGGAAGGATGCCAAGTCACATTTAATGATTGGCGCCGAAAAATTTTTACATTTTGCATTTTCTTTTTGAAGAATATGACTTAAATTTGAATTATAATCAAAAAATGCATCGTAAAAACATGGAACACAATCAAATAATTTCATTTAAACATCATAACTAGAAGATGGGAAATTTTTTTTGCAAGAAAGGACAACCCTGTTTATAGCTTGGATTGAAAAATACCATTAGCATGGGCAGAAACCTTTCAACTCGATTTTCGAATAAGAAAATGAAATCTCTTGAAGTTCTGGGAGCGTTTTGCAAACCAACCGAGGCCAAAATCCTTAGAGATTTCGGTGACAACACCGTTAGCATAGTGACCAGTATCGAACCGCCTAAAATTGATTAAGTCATATCTGAAAAGGGTGTTTAAACTATGAACTTATAAATTGCTGTATTGGTTGGAGATTATGGAGTTGGATATTTTACTTAAGTAGGGCAAAAATCGAGCCGGTCATATATCAGAAGTTACTTAAGCTATGAACTTGAATTCTGGTCTGTAGGTGGGTGAATTGGAAACTTGATGTGGGAGCTGGTACTACTTATTAAAATAGCGGAATCCACATCTCAGAAGTAGTTCAGGGTGTGATCTGGCAAATTCGTCTGAATTTTGACATACTGAGTGTAAACTTTCGAATTTGGTGATTCCACTGCACAGAAAAAAATAATGATATGATATGGGGCTCAATGTTATATTTTTTCATATCATTAAAAAGCCGATATGACAAACTTGAAATTGACCTGTACGAAAATATCAGATTGAACTTTTCGACCATATCAAAATGATATTTTTAAGATCAAATTGATATTTAATTATTTCATTATTACAGAACGAAAAAAAATCAATTACAAATGGCAGGTCGTACATCCAATACTACTTCCAGGCATTCATTTTTAGCTAAGAACTATTAATTATTGTTTTATAGAAACAGAAAACGAATGAATTTATAATTTCTTGACTCCGCCTTGACCGGGGATCGAACTCGGGACCACTTGCATGACACAAATTGGCATGGCGTTTTACCGCACTGCGCTATCGGGCATGTGTGTGCACTCATGGCTGAAAGCCTACTTATACATTTCTTTTCGTTGCTTGAAGTTTCGATTTGCAAGACTATCTGTCTCTTTCCCTTACGCATTTTCCATACAGCCCTTCCTATTGTAGAGAGTTTCGAAAATTAAAAAATATCTTTCTTATCTTTTCTAATATCATTTGACAAGTTGATATTATTTACTGTTAAAATGAAACGTTATAGTTTAGAAATGATATGAATATAATGATATTTCACAAAATGTCAAATTAACCAGCCCATATCAAATTGATATTGATATTATTTTTTTTCTGTGTGGAAATGTTCATTCTACTTAACCCATTTTACGCCGCTGTTCGACTAGTCGAACATAGGTAGAATTTTTTCGACTTCGGACTCGTGTTTACTGGGTCCTAATTACCCAAGAAAAGTTTTCACCTCTAAATAAAAAACTTCGTATAGCGCGGCGTAAAATGGGTTAAACCGAAAAGATAACGGCATCAACAACTGACGATTTGTATCTACTTGATTTTAAGCTCCCAATTCCCAGCTCCCAAGATTAATCGATATAAATTACAAAATAATCGTATATCCGTACTTATAATATCGAAATAGCAGCAGATATAGAATTTCCAGGAATAAATACATAAATCCTTTGAGGTGTCTAATGTAAATTGCAGAGATTAAAACCGTAACCGAAACCGTAACCCGTAACCGCTAAAAACACTTTAAAATGCGAAACCGAAACCGTAACCGTAACCGACAAAAATTTTTTTTTTATAACCGTAACCGGATAACCTTTATTTACATAACCGGTTATCAGTACCGTAACCGAAACAAATATACGGGTTTATTTCGGTTTTTCCTCTACTAGTAAAAATTACTATTAGATGTATGTACAATGAACATTTTACATACATATGAATTTATTCACTGCTTATTTATTATGCGTCGCACTGCCATAGCTACGAAGTGCCTGGAAAGAAGAATGAAGGAGGAAGAGGTAGGTACTCGGACGCGGACAATTTTGTCGGAGCGAAAATTGTTTGATAATTTCCATTCCAGAATACAGCCAAAAAGTCAGCTGTTGCTGCGGGAGCACAACATGACCACTGAGACATTCTGATATAACGACACCGGGCGTATTAATTTAATACGTATTAAAGGAGCATCGAAAGCTGCCTTAGTTACATCTATAATGAGCTGTGGAGACTGCAAAGGCTTAGGGCTGTTTGTCCGTGGGCTGCGGCGGCTACGGAGGTTTGGACTCGGGTAGTGTGCATATATTGCAATGCATTGGTTAAATGACATACCAGCCATAACAACTGAAAAAGCATTCCGAAAAAGATCCTGAGCTACATATGTAATTAAATGGGCTCTAACAAATTTGTCAGTGTCTGAGAAACTAGCTTTAATAATAAAAAAAACTACAAATGCTAACTACATAGCTGCTTTGCAACCACTTCTAGCTCTTTCTAGCTATTATTCAATGGCGGTCTAGCTTGCAAAGCCCGCAAAAAGTTGGCAACACTGTACATAGACAGAACACATCTTGTCAGCCGCGTTTTGATTCTTCATAAGTTCGTTTGTCCACTGTACATATTATATTGTTTAACGTTGTGCACGATGCCAAAGGCTATGTAAATTCACAAAACAAAATTGAAGTTATTTCTGTGGTGTTGGCGAAAAGGATGAGGGATGGAGTGGCTGCTGAGCTTTACAGAAATAAATCCGTCCTCTTCAAAAAAAAAGAAGAGAAGAATTTTATTGTCGGCAAAGCAAAGCCGCTATGCCTTTAACATATGTAAGAGCTCTATAGTTATTAAAGTAAAGTAAGTGCAATAATTACATACATACATGCAGAGCATGTTATATAGGTGTATGCGTGAAATATCACACGCACGTTATGCGTTTTGCGCCAAAATTTGTGAGATGACGCGCTTTATACGAAATTGAACATTTTTTATTGTTATTGCGCAAATTTGTTCAAATTACACATATGTATGTATGTATATGTATTACAAATTATAAATATGTGCAGTAGACGCGTATATGTTCACGGTATCAAAAAAAAAAATCACAAAACTAAACAGTTCTAATTTACAACAATCTCTCTTCATTTAATATGTTTCCAAAAAAAAAAAATAAAGATTGCTAAGCAAGGTAAATATGTATATGGGAATGGTGGGACAAAAATTCAACAATATTTCCAGATCTTTTTGAATTATCAAAAGTGGTTCTAGCAGTTCCACCCACACAAGCAAGTGTTGAGGGTTTATTTTCAGGAGTAATTACAATCTCATTTAAGATGTCATTTCTGATTTTAACAACTCGTTACATGAATATACATAACGACAAATAGTATATACGATGACCAATGTAAATAGTTATCCACTTTATTAAACTTTACACGATGCTTTTGAGAATGAAGTAGTTTATTCTTTAGTTAAAATTTTAAATAGGCGACTATGAAGGTGGAAATTCTGTACACAAAATTTTCACTTAGTACATTTAATCAATAAATGAGATTTTAAATGGGGCCGCTTTTGTGTGCATTGTATGTATGTATATAAAAATGATATTTTATACTTATAACCGTAACCATAACCCAAACCCGAAACAGAATTAGAATAATAACCGTAACCAGTACCGTAACCGATATCCCACAACCGTAATATAACCGTAACCGGAAAAAAGCGATCGGTCAAAACAGTAACCGTAACCCAAACCGTTATTCGTTCGGGGTTTAATCTCTGGTAAATTGTAAAAAAAATTCATTCGGGGGAATGTACTTTGGGTTTCTATTGAGAATATTACCAATTACACCTTTTCTGTATTAATCTTTCTCTTCTTCGGATGTCATAAAATACTTTATAAAACATTTTTAAATTGTCCATTTTATATACAATTGCTGGCAGCTGGTCGGAAATGCGGAACATAACATGGAATGCCTAACGGCAATTGTCTCTGCCGCACTTAGCCGACACGTGTCCACTTTTTTTTTTACACGCTTCCAGGGCGAATTGTTTCCAACTGCAAACATCCTGTTGTCATTTTAATTATCGCTTCCGTGCAAATAAAATACTTATTAAATGACCGAACCTGAAACCGCCCACAGCCCTTGAGGCATGCAAATATATCGAATAATTTGCCATTGTCTAGAGCAGCAGCTGCTCCTGACCAAAAAAAGTTTTATCGCTAGCGACACATTTACTTAAAATATGCCAACAAATTATGTTCACACTTCAACGAAGGCCAAATTCGATGGAGGGGCGGCTTTGGCTCCTATTTTAGGGTCTCCCACAAATCATTCAGTGGCATGAATTATTGCTGGCGCTTAGAACGTGCTCGCAGCGTTAAAGTGTCATTACTGGGCTTAATGAGTCGGCGAACTGCACACAAAAACCAAAAGAGAAAAAAAATAAGAAAAGAGCAACGAAGCGAGCCAAGTGAAGAGCGGCAGACAGACGGACAGTAAGGAAGTGGACTGAGCGAGTGGAAAAAATGTGTAGCATGCAAACAGGCGCACTACATGGTTCATTGTCTGTGTCTAATTTATGTTTTGCTGTTGGTCAGCCAGTGATAATAAATAATAGCCAACGAGTATCAATGGGTATGCCAGGCCAAGAGGGAGAGCCACAGCATTGGAGTAATTACGAATTATGCCAAAAGTAGACATCAGAATTTGAGGTGACTGAAGTAAATGATGTGAGTTAATGACTCGCATGTTTCTGTAATCTCATGATTTTTATAAGGGGTGTCAAAAAAAGGTTCCAGCCATGCCAGCACAGGCCCTGCGAGTCAACTGAGCCTCGCGCTTGAGTGAGTTGGGCAGCTGGTCCTCGCAATTTCTTTACTCAGAAAAAACTTAGGCTTTTAAATTTTAGTTTGATTTGTGATCTATTTTTAAGAAAACAATATTATTACCAGAAAATAACTGTCAAAATCCGTGTTCTACTACTGAAGTCCCTGGGGGCCGAACACAATCGGCAAATCAAAACGAATGCTTGCCGAAATCCTGCATCACTGAGTGGCAGAGAGAGACATTAACAATATCTGCTCTCTCTTCTTAGTGAAGCCTGGTCTAAAATAACGGTGGGCACGCATTTGCTTACATTGCATGGACAGCAACAAGCATACGGCGCAACAAGTGCAAAATAAGATACAACTACAAAGCATATTCGTGCCGGGGCCAGCTGTCCGCAGACCGCAGCCGCAACTGCAGTACAAGTGCGTAACCGAGGGGTATTGAATTTGTACGATTTATTAAGACAGCTAACATTATCAAATTGCAACAAGCCGTAAATGGTCCATTCGGATGATCCAATTTTGGATCACAATTTCCAGAAAATCGCGAGTAATGTTGGTTTCAACTAATCGTACTGTTTGCGTGTATTCCGACCTAGAACAAGCTGTATAAACACCGTTATCGACAAAAGACTAAGTTCACTTCACCCAACCCAACATTGAACACAAAACAATTTCAACACGTCAATTCAACAAAAATCAAATAATTATTTAATTAAATTTAAATTTGTAAGATTGAGGAAGTTTAAATGTTGCGTTGGGTGAATGCTTATACGTTTTTGCTTTTTTTTGTGAAGACTTTTTGTGTTGAATGAGTTGAAATTGTTTTGTGTTGAACCTAGTTGAGTAAAGAGACTAGGATAGAAATAAAGTGTGTAGTACCTTTGTGATTGAGTGTCTTGAATTTAGTCGTGGGATGCGTTGAAATTGTTTTGTGTGTGACATCACATGGTCTAGGTCCGGAAAGCGAAACTAGCTGCTCACCGAAATGATTTTTCAGTAATGATAGTGCGCTCGCGCTTAACGGTTAAACCAAACAGTGCATTTTTGTGGATGTAACGGTAGTTCGAATCGCTTTTCGGAACGCTCATCAGGCCCAAATGCGAAAAGTTTAATTGTTGCCGTAACCATTTAGATAGAAATCATCATTAATATGTAGTATGAGACCATTGGAGTCGTTGTTGTGAGTCTTTTTATGATGATTTGTCAAACAATGCTTAGCTGGTGAACCTATCGAGGAGCAAATCTGCCGTAGTAAGATTCCTTCTATATGTATTTTGGGTAGTCCATAGATTCTTAGCGCAGTGCTCGTTGTCAGCTGACTTCTGTCGGCCTTTGACTTCAGCGTCAACTTAAATAGTTGATCCACTAAACCGTTCTTTCTTGTTTCGAGTCCTGATGAAGGGTCTTCTCTTACAGTTCTATAAGTGCATAAATCTCCTAAAATATATTTATTATTTTCCTCTTGTTGTCTTCAGATTTCATAATAACCGTTTTATTCCCTTTGTCAGATATTAAAATTAGTACTTTGTCATTTTCTTTCAGAAATTCCCCCGTCGTTTCCACTTCATTTGGTCGTTGCTCAGAGTAAAGATGTTGATCCGTTTCTTGCGGAGCTTCTCATGTTTTATTTTGTTTGTCGGCGAGGATTCTCTCGTTTTTGAAAAACGATGTAGCATCAGCTACGCTCAACCAAGTCGGTTAAGAATGCCGCCTTTGGGTAAGTACTTAGCAAGCGTTGCCTTAGGAAAGCGAAGTCGTTGCCTCGCTTTTATTAATAATTTGTACTATTTTTAACGTTTAGTTATAATTTTGAAATGTCATATATATTTATATATATGTCTTTCTTGTCTTGGGAACAAAAATTCACTATCGGAACTGTTAAAAAAATGTTCGGTTGGGCTGGGTTTTGTTAAGTTTCCTTAAATTAATCAAAACGTACTATAACTCCACCGAAAGCTTATCCGACGGCTTTGTATCAGGGTCTGCACACTGAGAGAAAGCTCAAGAATTTTCTTACTTACAACTTGAATACTTCTCCATCTCATTTGGATCCATTCGTGCAGATATTGACGTTGCGAGTCAGTTCACACACTTGTTTACAGGTTTCTGGACCAAGTAATGTTCTTATATTGGCTTTTTAATATTTACTTCATCATAAGGAGGGCCTCAGGGAAGGTTGAAGGTTGTTAATATTGTTGATTGTATTTTGATCTTCCATATCGACGAGTTGAGCACAACCTTTATGAAGGAGAAGAGACTGATGGGTCTGTAGTCCTTGGAACTCAATTATTCTGCATTATCTCTCTTTTGGATGAGATCAAGACCTTTTTTGCTATTATGAATAGCGTGTTGAGAACAAAATTTATTTCGTTTTTGTGCACGGTATTTTCCCGTCGAGTACGCTTTTGCTTTGCCTTTTCTGTTGTTTCTGTGGTCACTAAGTGAAATGTATGAACGTCTGTTGAAACTTCACCAACTGATTAGCGCCATCCTGACGTGAAAAACAGCCATTAACACTCATACGTCACGTGGTTGGGCATTGGGATAGTGCGCAATTGGCCAAATGCTAAACAGCTTGAGGATCCTTCGCATTTCCCCACATAAATTGTGGCACCCAAAATGCATAAACCAGCCATGTCGCGCCATCATTTTCAGCTGCCACGTGCCCCGGCATACATTTTGTGCATTTTATGGGGCACACCCGCTGCTGCCGCCTCCGGCCAAGAAACAAACAAATGGCCGGCGTGAGGCAGGAGCACAAAATTTTAAAGCTGATTACTCAATAACTTTGCTCCCGGAGTGCATAAAATGCGAAATATATATCCCAGAGTGGAGTGCATAATGCCCTTTCGCCTTCTAGTCACTTTATGTGCACTCAAATTTTGTTTGTTATTAAACTGTGTTGTTTTTACTTTCGGCCAAAATGAAATTTATGCCAAAATTGAGTTGCGTTTCGGGTGCGTCGAACGAAATACTTTTGAGGTAAGAAAGCAGCACTGCTCCTTGCACTCGGAGGCACTTAAGTGAATAATTTATGCTTGCAACATAATTGAGTTGCAAGCTGCACTTAAGACTCCGTAGCAAGCGTTTTCAGCTAAAGTAAAGTAAGAATTTAATTTGAACGAACAAGCGCAAGCCCAACAAAATGCCATGATTTCGATTATCTGGTAAACACATTAAATGGCGTGGCACGGACACGTTGCAGCTGGCAGAAGGAAGGCCTTAACATTCGCGTGTGCCCCAAACATATTTATTTGCCTCGAGCGCAACGTTGTTGGCAGCATTAAAATAGAAATCTCAGTTAGTTCAGTTAGCAAAAAAAATAAAAGAAAATAAAAATGGCCAAAGAAACGGCGGAAATACAAAGTTGAGGTATCAGAAGACCAGGAAGTGCATATCGCGTAAGGGAAATCCAATGGCGGTGGTAGAACAAGCAAAACGGCAACAACTCGTAAATAAAATGCAATACAAATGCCAACTGCCAGAGTGCAAACAAAACTAAAGCCGAAATGCTACCAAAATCAGAAATAGACAGACAGTGGACACCAGCTAAATGGAACGTTGAAAACTTAATGCTTAAATGAATAGAGCTATTTTTATAGTAAAGCTTATATTAAAACTTAAAATAAATATTAAATGAACTGTTTAGTTTAGATAACAGTGCTTTATGTTCATCATTTAAAAGATCTTAGTTTAAGAACGAAATGTACTAGATACTAAACTTTTTCTTTCAAATGAGATCGAGTTTTGGGATAAAATTTACCAGTTCGTAATATATGGTACACAGCAATAAAACAAACACAACAAATAACTATTCCTGAATATAAAAGCAAACTGGGAAGAATCAAACAAATTAATGATAAGGTTAATCGAGTACAGAACTCTGTCGACCGTACAACGAACATAAAAGTGGTGCCACTTATCATATACCCAGCATGCAAAAAAAACTATTTTTTATTCGATTGACTTGGAACATGGTTTGTAAGGATGAAATGACAAATAACGTATGATTTCAGTTTCTCATGTTGAAAAATCCGTCCATTGGGAGTCAAAATTTCTGCTGTAATAAAAAAATTAATGGTGGCATTCAATTCCTTTGCTAGGTATGTGTTTATAGTTTGGGCGTATGGAACGTATATATCATCTGTCATACAAGATATTTGACCTCAGCCTTACGACGTGGATTGATCTCAAAAGGACTCATAGAACAATTTTATCTGTCGCAAAATGCTGTGCTCGGAGAGACAGTTCTTTATAAATCCTTTTCGTCTGTGGAACGATTTACCTCACATCCTCAAAACTATTAGAAGCACCCCTCAGTTTGAAGTAAAACTTAAAAAACACTTACAAATCGACATTTAAATTTAACAACAAATCAAATTAAATTATTTATATTTATATTCAATATTTTAATTTTATTTCTTATGTATTTTGTGTATTAGGTTAAGTTAGAAAGAATTCATTCAAATTTAAATTGTGGAAATTTTTGTCATACTGTAGTGACTAGCACAATCAAAATTAGTCTTAGTGCTGGGTTAAAAATACAATAAATAAAAATAATTCATGGCAAATAAAAATCTGTATGGAAATCACTATTTTTCATCCAAATGAGTTGGAACTCGGTTTGTAAGGAAAGTATGCGAACTGTTTCTTAACATGATTTCCCAAAATTGGAAAACTCACGCCGATCGGAGGGAAATGGATTCCGGCGGTGGGTTCAAAGCCTTTCAGTGGTAATTAGGAGTGTTACAAGTTTGATCTGTTGGCATGTTACAATTTCTGTGTTTAGCAAGAGCACTTTCTCCCCCTTCAAATATAAAGTTGAAATGATCGTTTTGCTTGACTCGAGTGATGTTGTACCCTGGTTGATGTTTTACAGACCAAAGACTTCAGAACTTAACGTCTGTTACTGATATTTGTGTGTTCTAGAGATTTTGCTGCCACCGTTAGCCATTGTGGCAGTGCTAAATTTAAATAAAAACGATAAAGGCAAAGGTAGCTTCGTCTGTGCCGAAGTTTTGATACACTTGAAAACGATTGGTTCAACGGTTAGCGACTTCGACCAAACTTCGCAGATCAGCTTAAAAACATTTAATATTCCCCATGACCGTCATTGAGAGCGGTAATATTGAGAAAAAATCAGTTTTTCTCATTAAAATCCATTTTTAGACCGATCACTTGTATGGCAGCTACAAGAAGTAGTCATCCGATCCGGGCTGTTCCGACATATTAGCAGCGTGCAGACTGTGCAAAATTTCAGCTCGATAACTTCAAAACTCAGGGACTAGTTCGCGTTGAAACAGACAGACGGACGGACAGACAAAGCTTAATCGACTTAGCTCGTCTTGCTGATCAAGAATATATATACTTTATGTGGTCGGAGATCATTCCTTCGATGCGTTGCAAACTTCTGGACAAAATTATAATACACTTTTCAAGAGTATAAAACTGCAAAAAAAGTTTCTAAAGGTTAAACACAAAAATTATTGTTTTTGGTACTAAAATCAAACTTCAGTTTTTTGGTGAGTCCGAGCAGAAGCTGAATTGGCTACTTCTCAATAAGTAATTTCGTCATAAACAGCAAAATGCACCTATTGTGAGTTTTTGGCTCGTTAAAATGTAACCTCAATGAATTTTTCGGCTCGATAAGATACTGGGCACGCACACTCACTCAAAGCCTTAGTGATTTTGGCGTTTGTTGCTGATGTCGGATTTCGCAACAAGCCTGACTTTGGGATTCCCAAGCTGTCATAGCAGTTCTGTCATGAGGTACCTTCTGCCAACTCTTTGAGGACAGGCGCAGACTGCTGAAGATTGAATTGGTATTCATGAAATAGCTGTACTGTCAACCAGCCTCCTTTATGGTGTTGTGTGTGTCTTGATTTAGAATAGTTATGGACAAAATCATAACTTAATGACCTAGAGCCTGCTCAAAAAGTTCTAAAATATTTTTTCGAACAAATGAAAGAGGGTGAAATATTTGCTACATCATTTAAAAAAAACGCACAAAATTTAATTTTTTGCACAAAAGCCCTTTGGTGCTCCTTTTGTTGGCCATTAAATTAAATACCGAAAAAATACTATATCCCGTATTTTCAGTGTTTTTATTGATCGCTTTTCAAATAATGGATCCTTCTTACAATTTGGTCACAGTTCCCAAAACAAAAGATTGGTCACTTTTCGCATTTTCGTTTTGGCAGGTGCTCTGTTCAGCTGCAGAGTGGTTGAGCAATTCAGTTTTCACTAGAATTAACGGTTTCATTGGACCACAATAGTGTTAGAACCATTCAGGTGGGATCCCTGATACATGCTTTTTATCGTCATGAATTTAACACATGAACTAAAGCTACAGAAAGACAAGAAAGTGTTTCGTCACAGAAAAAAAATCATATTTTTTCACATATTTGCTCCAAAGTGGTAAAATGTTATTCTTATTTCGGGTTTTTTTTAACAAAGAGGCAAATTCATATAATTAAATAATTTTTGGTATAGAGCACAAATAGAATATCTTTGGAATTATTTGAAAATTGCCGCCTTGATGTGGGCTTATCGACATTTAAGTATTATGCATTCAGTTTGGCAAACTGGAGCCATAATATCCTCAGTATAAGCGAAAAGCGCATGCCATATTTTCTCATTCAGCAATAAGCGGGGTTGCAAACAGCATAGCCATAGCAGTCGTCTGAAAGACACTGGAAGATGTAACCAAATAAATGAACTATACATTTACATCTACCAAAAGTTGGCTCCGGCCTCGATAAATGGAAGTAATCCTCATTAGCAGCCCAAAAAAGGTGGAGAGCATCGAGATAGCGAAAGGCGATGCTAGGAAGCGTAATTACCTGAAGCACCTGGGAATACAGATCGACAAGTAGCTAAGTTTTTAGGTGATCCTACAGCCCGTTCTTCATACGCACAAATAAGTCAGCTGTATATGTACCATGTCCGAGATTATTTATTTATTTATTTAGGTTTGACGAAGTTCTGTCAACATTACTGGGTACAATTCAAAAAAGACAGTATATTGTTTCTTACATCTTACAACACAGAAGAGTGAGCAGAGAAAAGATGGTAATACAAATTATAATTAATACACAAATTTCGGAAAGGTTCATTGTGAGCAAAATTTGTTAGGCAAGGCTGTAGGTAGATCGGAGAGAAAATTGCTTTGTTAGAGATGACAGAAATATGATTATTGAAGCTTAGTTTAGGGACAAAGCGTATGCCCAAATCGTCAACCACGTAAATGCGTTCGAGGGGTTTGTCATCAATCGTATAGTCGACAAAATACGGCAGTGTGCGATGAAAAATACATTTATTTAGCGTTAGAGGGAGGCAATTAACCGAACACCATGTATGCAGAGAGTTTAAGTCCAACTGAAGAAGGAGAGGAGACATCGGTTCGTTATAAGACAAGCAGAGTTTTAGGTCATCAGCATACATCAAGGAATGTGAGTGAAGCAAGACATAAGGGATGTCGTTAATGAAAACACTAAAGAGTAAAGGTCCAAGATGACTTCCCTGAGGATGACTACCCTGAGGAACTCCAGAGAGTACACTGATGGACTCAGAAAGCGTCGAATTAAAACGGACACGTTGGGAACGGTCTGTCAAATAAGCCTTTATCCAGTTAAGAAGACTTGGAGGAAATCCAAGTAGATACAATACGTGAAGAAGGAGATCATGATTGACAGAGTCGAAAGCCTTGATGAAATCTGTATAAATTACATCCGTTTGCAGTTTATTAATGAAACCCGAATTCACAATGGAAGTAAACTCTAGCAAGTTTGTAGAAACCGAACGGTTTTTTATAAAGCCGTGCTGAGACTGTGAAATAATTGAGCGACAGGAGTGCTGTATTTGAGAAGTAAAAAGCATTTCAAATAGTTTAGGAATGTCGGAAAGTTTAGAGATACACCTGTAATTTGATACTGGCGATTTAGATCCCTTTTTATACATAGGAATGACAAAAGATTCCTTCCATTCGTTGGGAAACTCTCCTAATTCAAGGGATAAGTTAAACAGCTTTAAAAGCGGAAAGCATAAAGAAGTAGCACAGTTTTTAAGCACACAGCTTGGTACATTGTCAGGCCCGGGAGTATATGACGTTTTAATAGAACGAATACCCGAGAGCAGACACTCTAAATCCAAAACAGGTGGATGAATGCTATTAGAGTGGGTAACAGAATAAGGATACGGGTTGTAGGTACCAAAACTAGTCGATGATGCAGAGTAGCAACGCTGAAAAAATTTTGCGAATAGATTTGCGATGTCAGCATCATTATTAGCAGTCACATTATCGAGTGAAAGCGAAGGAGGAAACTTAGATTTAAATAATAATTAGATTTCATTCTAAAACGTGACTGAGCTCAACCATCTTGAGTTCTTAGATAAACTAAATGTTTCTTTTAATAGTTCAGCTTGACAATGAACAATCTGCAAGAACTGATTGTATTTTTTTCACAAAATATGTCACAAATATATACCTCGTTTGTCATAAAACAAATATTTTTGTTCTTTAATATTTGTATTGTTTGCTGTTCCAAAATTATATTAATTAAAATGAAACAACTAATATATAAATCCGGTCAAAGTCTTTTTGAGGTCAATAGTCCAAAACTCATGTATCTATCACTTAGCCATTAGTCCCTGTAATCGTGCATAAAATACGCATAGCGACTGGCAAATAAAATAGCTGAAAAATCAAATGGCAGCCGACAGATTCGCCGTGTGGACAACCGCATGTGTTTGCCTTGATATGCCACAGAGAGAGAGAGAAAGCAAGAGCACAACTTTATTTTCGTCGCTGGGGAAAATTGGAAAATTGCAAATCACGTAGAGCAAAGAAATAGAAATGCGCGGTTGCGTTTTTGATAAGTCGCCTGGCGCAAAAATAAATCTCTTTTTCACATTTAAGAACAGAAAAACTGCATGTTTATTGCCACCTTTGGCCCCTGGCATGTGAGAGCACAAATTGGCAAACTAACTAACCTCAGCCTCTGCTCATTTGGTAAGCAATAAAAAACTTGTTGCCAGGTTTGCTACAATGTTTGCCTTTTGCTACCCTTTTCAGGGGTTAACCTTATCTGCTCAAGACCGGGGGGTGAATTTACATTTTCCAAATCAAAATACTTTCACACGTCTTGCGGGGGCATTGTTGCACGGAGCCTAAAAGTATGCAATGTTTGTTTAGGCACCAAGCCCCTTTTACGAGGCAAGTTTGCTTGTGTAACGAGTTTGCCAAAGTGTTTTCTGGTTTGTATAAAAACTAAAGTTAGAGGGCGGGGCCAGGTACAGGCAATAAAGACTGCTTCTGAAATTTTCACTAATTATATGTGTTTTAAGCTCACACTATCAACCGTATGCTTTCAGTTCAATAAACATTAACAATTTCCATTTTAGTTTCTAAAAATGAATCAAATTCACATTTGACAATTGAAATAATGTGCCATCCATTAAATTATCAACAGCAGAAATTAAACACCACATAATACTTGATTAAAAAATAAAACAAAATGTTCACTGAGGCGGAACTTATAATTTGTGGCTTTAGCTTTGGCATTTGTCATTTTGTTTAGCAGATTTTTATTGAAATTAAATTAGATGCAAATTATACGCGATTGACACTTACGGCTCAATCGAACTAAAAAAAATAGGGACAACACATACAAAAATCGTATATTACAGTTGACAACACAATTCAATACAATTGGTGACAAGTGATATGGCAATTAAATTTAATGTATGTTTAAAAAATAGACTCAAATTGTGTTTGCATAAAAAATAAAATAAATTACTCCCAGCGTAGATTTATTGATAAGTTTCAAATAAACGATTTAAATTTTCCCTTTTTCATTGAAGATTGCAAGCTTCTCGAAACAAAGGTTTTTCGATTGAAAAACTCTGACCAACTCTATTAATCTTATAATGAAGTTTATGCCCAGATGAACGCTCAAAAAACTTTGGGAAAAAATTCAGGATCGAAACGGAGGTTAGAAGACATCGTCAGTCTCGGTGTGAACAACTGGTGCCAGCTCTCACGACACAGAGACGACTGGCAGGCATGTACAGCAGCGACTCAGACCATCACGCGATTGTGATATAAATATGGGACCAAAAGAGAAGAAAATTAATTTAAAAACTCTTTATGTAACATTGACGTTTTCTCAGAAGAGATCCCTTCCTTTCCTCCACCATATTTGATACGACATAATTGTTCAATCAAAACGTAAACTGAAAAACGCAAAAGTTGTTATAACAAAGTACCAATAATGTGTAAAATAAATAATAATAAAAAAAGTTTCTTCAAATTAATTAATAATCTTATTTAGATATTTGATTTCAAAATCAATAGTTTTACTAAAAGCTTGCCTTCCCATTAAATCCACGAACTTTATCTCCCAATATTACCCATAAATCCAAATTAATTTCCAAAACTCATAACATAAATCAGCATTTCTCTATAATTAAATCAAAGCCCAAAATTATCACCATTAATCACACAAAATAATTCTCATAACCAAACAATGTCCATAAAATAATCTTCAAACAGCATAAATAACACTAAAAATGTCAAAAGTAGAGGCAGAGTTTCTGGGCCATTAAAGCGACTTGATTCAAATGAAACTGTAAATGAAATCTGCCATCAAAAGAAGTCAACACTAAGCATAATGTGCTGAGAGCCAAAGCCATTTGCCAGCAAAGTCACAAATAATCAAAAAAGCAAAGCCAAAGAAGCGATCATCCGCTGAGGAGGGGAGGAAAGTAAATGACAATAATGACATAATAAAAAGCACTGTTAAAATATACAGCAACAAACATGGACAAGTAACCAGAGCTAACCAGCATGACAATAAAACGAACGTTAATAACGATAAGATAAGAGCAGTTCCGACTTCAGACGGGGGCCACATGCTGGAGGGTAGGGTTTTGGGGTGTTGCGGTGGGGGGCAAATGTTAAAACAATAACCAGCTAAATGTGCCAAACGAGGGGAACGACCAAGGACTCGGAATTTGTCGCCACTAAGCTGTGGAGATGAAGACGTCAACGGGATTGTACTACACGTAGTACTCTGTAGCTTCCTTCAAATAGCATTAAAATTATTATTCCACGAAAAGGGAAGAGGAACGAGAAAAAAGAATGAATTTTGTATAAATTGGCGACATGAAATGACCAACAATGACTTGAGCTTTTAACTAACGACACAAATTGCAACGCATAATGATGATGGCTAATGGATTGAGGCCTGTCGTAAGCTATCGAGATTATAATTAAGTATGAATCAGTGTTCAGTTCGAAATTGTACACACGTTTAAGTTTAATAACAGCTAGGAACAAGAAATTGTTTTGCCTAGAATTAGATACTAAATTTTCAAATATTGTGGAATTATTTGAAAACTTCCGCCAAGATGTGGGTATTTAGTTTTTTTAGTTTTAAGACAGAGACAATGGTCACACTGTACATATAAGAGATGTAGACAGTAAACAGACAGATAGACTGAAAGAAAGATAAAATACTATGTCGTTTATATACCAAGTCGTTTGATCTATCTGTTACTTTGAAGGTGGGACAATCCGCATAAAAAGAGCCCGTTGTAGACTGTACATCAGGGTTCCCCAAGAAGATAGCTCTGAAATGTGACTGTGTGACTTCGGCAAGTATTCGGAGCGAATTGGCAAGTATTTTCGTTCCCCAGGGCGACCTAGTTGTCTTCTTCTTCTTCACCTTCTTACCCTTAAAGTCATTGTAAATAGTTAACCGTGTGTAAATAGAGTTTAAATAAAACAACCCGTTAACCGAAAAACTCCAATTTGCTATATTATAAATTTAAATATAGTATATAATCGCATCGACGAAATTGATTTTTTTGTGCAACTGTCCATGAAATTCCCCTCCTATTTTAACACCCCCGGACAAAGTATCAAAATATTTAAACCTTCAAATTTAAATATGGAACTCTCGGCCAAGGACATTTTGGTTAAAATAATTCCTAAAAACCTTTGCCAAAAGCAAAAGTTTTATTTTTGGACACACCCACACACACACACGCACACCTAAAGCTTGCCTTAAGTTACGCTCCAATGATTTTATTTCGGTTTGGCTTAAACTCCGTAAAACTTTTGTTAGCCCCGGCCATGGATTTAAAGTTTATGACGCAGGTGTTTGTTTTGGATTAAGCAGCACGAGAAAAAAAATTGCGGAAATGGGCTTACCTGTCAGGGTTAAAATGTAAGCAAGGCAGCTAGAGGGGGGTAAAACCACAACCAGCTTTTCAGCACAACAAACCACAATAACACACACCCAACAGCCACGATGTTGACACAAAATGGTTTTCAAATCGATTATTTTTCATCTTAATTTGGTTTAAGCCCCTTCGCCATTTACATTGATGTATTTGCTCATATCATTCTCATTAATTTTTCACACATAATTTGTTTATCCATTTGCAGCGACTTAAAGCCATTGTTGTGGTCCGTTTGGCGTATTTCTGGTTCGTCATTTCATTATTAAGAAAAAAGCATTAATAATTATAAATATCCAATTGCATTTGCACACCAATGTTTTCTGTGCGATTTATTTATGAGCTTTGGGAAAGGCTTAATACTTTTAACGCAATAAAATAATTAATAAACGACATGCCGTTAAAAACAACGACAACAACAACAACAGAAATAAAAAAACAGTATTAAATATATCGGCTTATTGAATAACATTTTAACTATAAAAGAACGAATTATAAATACTCTTCAGGGGCTGTGTATATTGACTTGATATAACCCAGTTAGGATGGCTTTAAAATTTGATTTGATTTGATTTCCTCTAAAATCACAAACGTCAAGATATAGAGGTTTGACTTGTATGGGACAAATGCTTCTTATACTTGCAGGCAGATTAAGTATATTTTCAGTTTTTGGCACGCCCCCCCGCCCCCCTCCCGACACAGTTTTAAAGATAGATGATTCGTTCCTTCAAGAGATAGCTAGTCATTAGTAATATGTATCGATTTGCCGAAGAAACCATATAGATCGGATGAGCGGTCCTCTAGTTACCACCAAAAAACCAACAACCAAACCGCATTTCATTCAGCAAAGAGAGAGAGAGAGAAACTTGGAGACGAGCGCAGCAGCAGCCCTGCTTTCAGCTTCAACTCCAAGTACAAAGTATGATATAGTCGGGCTTGACCGACTTTTTCACTTGGCTCTGACCCCAGGAAACTAGAAATCGATACGTCTAACCGCCTGGCGAGCTCAATCTAAGTTGACCAAGATTAGCTAGAAAAAACTCTTGGGGTATTCACTTTGTTGAGCACTTGAGCACTTGAGCAGTTTTGCCTGACTATTATTGTGAGCAGCCCTCTGTGCACGAAATTTGTGGACAACTACGTTTGAGATATGATACGGCAGTAATCCATGGTTCATTCAAAGTTGGCGCTTTTTCCATACAATTTATATGAATGTTTGATCACACATTTGATTTTAGCTTGTACATATAACGCTTAAAGCACTAAGGTACAAGTGCCCGACTTTTCGTAGTCAGGGTCTGGGTCGAGCAAGCTGTGCACAATTTGTTCAGAGTAAATTGTTGTTGGAAATGTTTACACTTTTCCCCAAGTGCTCAAGTGCTCAACAAAGTGAACACCCTATCTATATTTTAAAAATGCCCCCTTTAATTTTAGTTACCTCGAATTTCCCCGAGCATTCTTCATCTACTTCCTTACGATCCTGGGCTTAAACTCCTCTTGTGGAAAGGCTTAAATTAATTTCATAATCTTTGTATGAAATCTTTGTAATTCAAGGTGCAAGAGTTTATATGAGGTATTTTGATTTTTATAACCCTTTTATACACTCATCGAAATTTAATTAAAGCCGCCTTTATTTTGTTCAGTAAAAAATGTGTAAAACATGTTCCAATATTTTTTTTGGCTAAAATTGTTAAAACGTGCTTAATTTATGGTAAATAAACAATTGTGAATTAACCTCTAAGGAGCTTGAAAAAACCTAACCGGATCGCGCTAATCATGATTTCGAACTCTAAATCCGGTATTTTGGCCCATTTCTCAGTAACAGCTCTTCAGTAAAATCGAACTTTCTTGCGCCAGCATAAATATGACGTGCAGGATTACCCCACATGTTTTCAATTGGATTCATGTATATAGAGAGTAATTATTTCAGCTTTTACTTTTAAAATACCTTTTTCATTCATTCGGCCCTCTTGATGGCAAAACATTTCGGGAGAATTTCTTAAACGTTTCCTAGAATAGAGTTGCGATTTCAAATTCCGATCGAAATTTTGATATTGATGTATTCCACGTTTGGCTCAAAATCTTTGGCCCTCTCTGTAAATAACTGTATGAAGAGGATTTTGACAGCTTCATCAGAATTTCAAGAGAGCGAAAAAAATGTGGATGTGCGCCCTCACTTAATAATTCATCTCTTGAAAAGGACACCTTTGGACTACTATTAATTACACACAGCTGACGGCTGTACACAAATACATTGATGGCTTCATTCTGTGGCAGCAGCTCATAGTGAATCAGTGGAGTACGCAAGGTAGGTAGTAGGGAATTTGGGGTTGCAAACACGCATTCCCAATGGATATGTATTAATAAAATACAAACGGCAAAGCGACTTATGAAAATTAAATAAATTCAAGGTTACCATTCAGCTAAATTCTGATTGGAAAACGATTCAAACATAAATATATTTAAAGCGACGAGGCTGTAACTTCAAAATTGTGGCTCTGACAGTATTTTGCGGTTTAAGGGGGGGGAATTTTAAAAATCTGAAACAAACTTGATCTGCGTACGGTATATACCTACACTCAGAGAAAAAACCAAGCCGATCGTGCTTGATATCAAGCCATTTTGATGACAAAAGTACGGTAAGACAGAATATTCTCGGATCCAAGCCGAAAATACTGAAATCAAGCATACAGTTTTGAGATTAAAATTCTTGGTTTTAAATTAAGTCGGCTTCATATCAAGCATAGATCTTCTTGGCTGTAAGCATAGCACGTCTCGATTGCGAGCATTGATCTTCTTGGTTGTAAGCATATAAAATCTCGAATTTAAGAATAAATCTTCTTGAAAGTAAGCATGTAAAGTCTCGATTTCAAGCATCGATCTTGTAGAATTTAAGTAGAATATATATAATTATATTTATTATAACTGAAAATACAAATGATTAAACATATTTAATAATAAGAATAGATATAAATGCTACCACCCGTCGTTGACGTCGACCGCCAAGTTGACAGAACAGCCCGGTTGGAGTTCCTTGAAAGTGCCAAACAAACCGATGGCATGGATAACGTCACGTCGTTGATTCCAAACTGGAAAACATAAAAAACAATGCATATTGAATTTAAAAATATTAATAGTAATAATAAAAAAATACAACAAAATGTATTTTTCCGCTTACCTTAGACTTTCTCCAAAGGAAAAGTTTTTGTCAAAATATTATCTGCTATTATGTCATTTCATACTCTGAAATGCTGCGCCAGATTCAAAGACAACGAAAACTAATTAATACAAAGTTTGAAAATGACAAAATGTACATATGTATATTAACATATGAATGTCCGCAGCATGCATTTGCGCCAATTGCTCAGGCCAACAAAGAAGCACAAACACAAACAAAATTAAGCGTGGCCGCCCCTTTTCAATGCATATGTTTATATTAAAACATTAACACTTTTACTCACCATTTAAATATTTCAATGTTTCTTTGAAATTAAGGTCTTTTAGAAGCTGTATAAGGTTTGGTTGATCTTCTCTTGATTTAATTTCATACACCCGTTCGCTTTCACACATATGAACTTATGTTTGCTTTGGCTTCTCATTGTCAATTGATCACCGCCGCGGCGCCATTAGTCAAGCCAATTTCGCAGCCGTCGTCACTGCTTGCTGCATCGTAGTAGCCGACGGCGACTCTGAGAGCGAGAGAGAAAATTTATCGATTTTTTGCTCGCGCTCTCCGCCTATGGCTCCCCGCACTTCCCTTGCCCACAAATTCGAAGTCGAGATCGACTGTCTTCTCGTATTCGAGCAGTTCTTGTCTTAAAAAATCAAGAAGAAAAAAGTTTAAATTGAAGCCGAATTCCTTCTTGCCAATTCGTGCTAGATTTCTCTGGGTGTATGTACATGCAAAAATTTGTATCTCTATCGCCTATAGTCTCTGAGATCGACGCGTTCATACAGACAGACGGGCGGACGGACTTGGCTAAATTGACTCGGCTTTTGATGCTGATCAAGAATATATATACTTTATAGGATCGGAAATGCTTCCTTCTCCCTGCTACATACACATATAATATAGCACAACTTCATAATCCCCTTATACCCATTTTCAATGGGTTTATATTCATTCAATACATTCCCCGTAGAATGTATATTCAAATATCCATTTTAAGATCCATAATTTTATATCTCCTTTTCACATTTCTCAGTTCCTTTGGATGAAACTGACATTGCCATTTTAAGCGAAAATAAACCGACTTCGAAAATATGCAATGGATCCCAAAAAAGGATAGTTAACTATCCAGTCCAAATGGACGCCGAAATCATCTTGAGGATCATTAAAAGCTATCCTCTTTTTTTATTGTAGGCCAAAAATAGTCTCTCTGTTGTACCATATATCGCCTAATACAATCTAACGACATGAGAAGTGTCCTCCTTCTTAAACCACTTTTATAGTACCTCAAACTCTTGAAATATATATTCAGATATTTAAAACGAATCGTCAAAATAATTATTTATTGTCTTACAAAAATTATTTATCTACCAATTCCTACTTGACAAAATACTTGGAAATTTGTACAAGTCCTTACAATTCTGTCCCTTGACCATTTAAATTTTTACATATTATTGTTCATCTCTCACCCGTTAATCTGCTTTATTAATAACAGTTTATGTAAATTTAAATATATGATTAACCTTAAATCAATAACAGGCTGACTGTTTTATATCGCAAAATATAAAATTGCATTCGTTGGACTTAATTAACAATGACATTTGTGTTTGCTGGTGTGAATAATGACAAGCAGTTGCCAAGGTGTGAGGGGAAACTGTAAATGAATATAAGTCCCCGCAAATGAAATTATATCTATATATATAAAAGAAAGTCGTGTTAGTTACACCACTTATAACTCAAGAACGGCAGAACAGATTTGGGTGAAAATTGGTAGGGAGGTAGCTTAGAGCCAGGAGACGGACATAAGATACTTTTAATCCCGTTCGACAGCGTTCCCATGTGGAACATTCGCGGTTTTTTGTTTTTCATTCGATCAAGCTCAAACTCATTTTCAAAGATCTATATGAAAATTCAACAACAACTGCATACCAATCTTCCGGAAAATTCACCCCCATTGGGTGGAAAGTGGGTGGTCAAGATTGTATGGGCGAAACTTAAGTTGCCAGCGACTAGCTCCAAACTCATTTTCAAATTTACAAACATAAAAAAGTGACTTTCAAATTTTGGAAAATTTATCCCCAAAGTGGAAAAATTCGCGGAAAACTGTTGTATGAAACTTTTTTGTTTTTCATCCGATCAAGTTCAAACTCATTTTCAAAGATCTATATGAAAATTCGACCACAACTGCATACCAATCTTCCGGAAAATTGGGTGGAAAGTGGGTGGTCAAGGTTGTATGGGCGAAACTATAGTTGCCAGCGATTAGCGTCAAACTCATTTTCAAAATTACACATAACAAAACATAGGTTGTAAGCATAGTACGCGAAGTGGTCTGTGGGCAAGTGGGTGGGATGTGGGTGGCAAGTGGGTGGAGTGTGGGTGGGATGTAGGTGGGAAGTGGGCGGAAAGTGGGTGGGATGTGGCCGGGAAGTGGTTGGTATGTAGGTGTGAAGTGGGTGGGATAGAAATGGGAAGTGGGTGGAATGTGTCGGTAAGTGGGAGGGATGTGGGTGGGATGTGGGAGGGATGTGGGAGGGATGTGTGTGGAATGTAAATGGGAAGTGGGTGGTTTTTGGGCGGGAAGTGGACGGGAAGAGGGTGGGAAGTGTGTGGAATGTGGGTGGCATGTAGGTGCGAAGTGGGCGGAAAGTGGGTGGGATGTGGCGGTAAGTGGGAGGGATGTGGGTGGGATGTGAGTGGCAAGTGGGTGGGATGTGGGCCTGAAGTGGGTGTGCGTTGGTTCTATACTGTTGAAGGCGCGGCGAAGCGTGACGGGCTATTTGCTAATGAAACAAAAGTATTCTTCCATGGTTGTCTATTAAAACTGACACGCGGACGAAGTCGCGGCGGGTTTTGCTAGTGTATTAATAAAAGGAAGAAGTTGTTAAACAATTGTAAGGAGATAGTGAATTTAAAGCCGCAATAAAAAATTTAGAAAGAGAGAGGCGAGTTCCTATATTACATATATTAGATATTAGATATTAGAGCTGTAACTTCTTTGACATAAAGATTTGATTTTCTAAATGATAAGTAAAGCTGGGAATGATGGCAACTAATCAGAGTGAGTTGTACAAAAACTTGATGCTACAGCAACAAAGCCCACAGCTCAACTTAATTAGCAAATGGAAATTAAACAATTTAAATTCTTTTATGTTGTCTTGTTTTTTTTGTGGCAAGTTCTTGTTCTTGTCTGTCTTATCAGACAAATTGAATTTGTGGTCATCACCCAATGAGTGTTCTAAGCCATTTGGCAAACACACTTCAAGCCGTTACACACACACACACGCACAGCGTGTGGCAGTAATTTTTCAGTGGACTCAATGTGCCACAGTTGAGCATGCAACGTCTAATCCCTTATGCATTTCGAATCCCAGACAGACACTGACCCCATTCGCAAAATTCTCAAAGCCATCTATCAAACACGCACACACCCAAACACACCCACGCACATGGAATGTGGTCAAAACTTTTGCACAATTAAAGTTTAAGTGTTGCGCAAACTTCGAACAGCTGCTTGAGTGCAAGCCAAAGGACAATGCATAAATTTCGATTTCATATTATTTTGAATCTCACAGTTAAAATAATTAAAAAGTTCTAACTGTGAAATCGATTATGAGCAGGCAGTTCTCCTCCTCTGCAAAAGAAAAATAAAACTCTGCCACTCTATAAAATTAAAAAGACACTTTTTATTCCTTCTGCCGGCTGCCAATTGCATGGATTTCCATTGTTTTCGTGCGTCTGTCAAACACAGGCACTTGGCTTCTCGCATTCATTGCTCCGAGTGGCAGCAAAACTCAATTGGAAAAAAGATATTGTGAATAGAAGCATTTTTATGCATTAATTTCCTTTGCCATTGCAGAGACTTGAAAAATGTTCATTCAATTGAATTTTTTTGCCAGCAAAACTTAACCTAATTAAATGGCAAATGTTTTGAATTGACATTGCAAATTGATTTGATGACAGAGCCGCAGGGTAAGTAATTAGTTAGGCAATACTGTGTTCTAGATGTTTCCATTATTTTTATTTACTTTTTGGAACTTGGAATAAATTTGGCTCACATCATAAACAACCTCATCTACATACAGCTGTTCACAGTTTCAGTTTAAGCACCCGTTTGTTGTGCTGTGTTTTATTTTTAAGTTTTTAATTAATGTACGAGCAGTTTAAACTTGTAAAAGTGCTGTCATGATAAACTAAAACAATATTTCTCACTTGGGGGGTCATGTCGACAGCTTTTGGCTCCGCTCACCAGGCAACCAAATTGCCCAACGGAAAAGCATTTCACATAAATGAAGTAACGGCTACAGGATGGTCATACACACGCACACACACATGTGTGTGTGTGCGCTTGAGCCGGGATGTGGGTGTGTGTGTGTATCTACTCGGATGTTTGCCATTAAAATGTTTGCTTCTCATTATTCACTTTAGGGAAAGTTGCTGTAGATTTTATAACAGAAAAAAATATGTAAAATATAGAAATACACCCTTATTCCCAGTTCGAATGCTGCCAAAAGTTTTGTGAATCCAAGTCCGGCGTAAAGCTGGTCTCAAGTCACATAGTTCTTTAGATTTTCGAAGTCATAAAAAACTAAAAATAAGGTTCATAAAATTTATTGAATTCACAAATTTAAGCCAATTTCGGCAAAGTGGATAAGCTTGTCGCTCGTTTATGCCACATATTTTGCAGTGTTGGGTAGTTCTTAAGTAATGTACTGAATGTAGGTGAACAAGTGAATTTAATTGGATAACTTCCCCAATTTTAAAGATAGCAATCACTTCTGTAAAAATCACATTTATATTTATATATCACAACATCCTTTTTTTACAAGATCTTTTTTTGTCATATATTTGGACTAGGTGGTAGGGTTGTCAATATTTGATCGATATATCGATATTTTTGTTGGACAATAAGGGTTATTCCGATATTATATTTTTTATGCCGATATTGACGATTATCGATATTTTTATATCGGAAAGGTTACTATGGAAATACATAGTTGCAAATTATTTGGCTATCCTGATAAAACATCTGGTAAGACTTACAACTTTAAATCGCATTTAAGATGCAGCAATACGCTGCAATATTAGGTATCAGTTTTACAATATATTGAAGATGTCGTCATGAACCCAATAGCATATTGGGGAGCTGGTGCGGATGAATTGTTCATGCTGTCTGCGGGTTCTCTTAAATTCTTCACTTGTTAATTTTTTCTAAGCATAATCTTTTAGTCTTTAAAGCCAATACTCAGATAGGTTGCAAATTTAGTTCGTCACAATACTTCACATGAAAAAATCCCGTTTAAACTGCGTTCATATCAGAACAATTTTGAACAGAAGCCTCACCTTTACGAAGCATATGCCTAACTAAATTTGTATTTTTTTATTTGTATTTGAACAAATGTACAGTGTAGTTTTAGAAAACTATTGGAAACTGTTGAAAATATTAGATAAAACGGTCACTAGAAATTGTCACTAGCAGTTTTATGGCGAAGACGTTCTGTTTTTTTAAGCCTTAGAAAATACCGATAATACCGATATATCGATGTTTTTTGGAGGCGATATCTTAAATATCGATATTGAAAATTTGGCCTTTTGATACTATCGATATTGATATTTTGAGAAATTTCGACAACCCTACTACTTTAAGGCTTTTCCTAAAGGCCTGTATCAAGCACTGCGGAAAATTCCTGCCAGGAATTTGCAATTTATTTCTTGTGTGTGTGGAACATAACTAAAACAGGGTGACCATGCACCAATAATGTTATGGTTACTTTCATCAGTCAGCTGTTAAGGACTGTTAATAATTTGAAAAAATTGAAAAAAATTAATACTTCCCATTAGAAGCTGCTCGGCATATGTGGTCTTTTATACTAGGGGATGATAAAACGATGGCTGAGCATGGCAATTTGCAGAGTAGGCCGGATGGCGCAAAGCATTACTGCTGCATGTTGTTGGGCATCTTTAGAATGTTATTATCTCCAAAGTAGTATGACTTCTTGGTTGGTCGCCAATCAAATGAAGATTTTCATAATAAAAAATACAAGATTTCCTTAATATATTTACATTTATTTTAAGGATTGTGTCAACTCAGTGGCCAGATCCGTACCTTGGCTTTGGTTGATGGGCGAGCCGATGGAAAAGAACCGGAAAAGTTTTTCAGTTCGGCTCCAAGGATCAAGAGTATCCCATATACGGATACCGCGTGTCTCTGGCACGCCGCTTGACCAGAACAGTCCATTTGACTCGGGCAGTACCTACGGTTTCAGCTGGAGCATTGGGGCTCGAATTGCATCTCAATAAGAATCCCGTTAAGGGGTTATGCTCCACTGCCCTCAAGGAACTAGATTCATCTATGTGAGGTCTCTAGTATGTAAGGCATAGAACTATATAGGGCGATTTGGACTCTGCCATTATGCGCCCAAATCAATATGCACACCAGCATGTATCATGACCAACTGGTGCACGAGTCTAATAGATTTGCCTGTGATCTGGCACCAAACAGATTAAGAGGGCATCTTGACCAACGAGCTAGCTAGCTGGTGTGCTTTAAATTTTTCGCACAAGAGAAAGGGACCTACAGTTTAACGCCTAATCCGAACGACTAAGTTTGTAAACTCAAATGAATATATTGTGTTTGGACAAGAAAGACGAACTGATCTTGTTGTGAGCTTGATTACGTGTGTGTCAGTGGAGTGTCATATAGATGCCTGCTTTAAAAACTGTAGAAAAACTGCTGATAAATATATATCAGAGTCATTCTCTTTCAAAGCGAGCGGTTTAAAAACTCGCCATTTTTCATTTCATATATAATCAAGCTTTTCAGAAATGTCAACCAGGCAGATCGGACGTCTATATCATAAAGAATTTTGTTGTGGATTATTGTTATTATAGTTTCCCAATTTAATTATATTACAATCTACAACCAACAACCAAAATTGGCATATTGATGGCAGCTAATGATGTAGACGTCTGATCTGCGAGTAGTTGAAATTTTTTGAAAAACTTGACAAGTTTCAGTCATTCTACCGCTCGCTTATATTAAACAAGAAATGACAAAATTTCCAAAAAAAAAATTCTTTGATCTCACACAATAACCAAGAACTGCTACGCAATGTAAGGCAATTGATAAAGAAAGAGCGTTGTAGTCGAGTGAACTGACGCCGAAATACACTGCATAATTGACATACACATACAAACGCACATTCAAACGCTGCGCGCACACTGACTCATACGCATAGGCACAGCGCTAAATAAGATTATGATTTTTTTTTTGGTTAATGCTATTAGGGTGTGTGCAATTATGATCCTTTGTTGTAAGCTCGCGAAAAGTTTCTCGTGAAAATGTTGATATTCCGCAGATGCTTCACAAAGTCTGTTAAGCCACTGCTATTAACACGATAACACAATTTTTTTGATCGATAAACGTTTCAACGTAACCTTGCGCTGCTTTGATGCTGTAAAAAAAAACACAGTTCGTAAATTATTATTTAAATTATTTATTCTTGTCGCTATGCCTTTAGGCCATCTGCAAAATTAACGCAATGAACTCTGATTGAACATCGGTGAGGGCCTCTGGCCTATGTGCTGCACCCTCAGCAATGCGGTTCGTTTGGGAGATGGCACACGACATCCTCTCGACTACTGGCGTGCTTTGGTCGAGCAAGACTTCCCAGCTGCCATCATACTTAAAGATATTAACCTCAACCATCTAAGCTGGGAGTGACAAGTCGCAATTCGAGACGGTTGTGCTCGGCTCACTTGGATCGTGCTCCGAAGAAAGAGTTCTGCAAGGGATAGGACATAAGTTCTTAGTTTATTTAAGTTTGTTTAATCAACTTACTACCGCAGTGTGTACGTCAGAAGGAACATTTCGCCTGAAAACTGCCCAACCAACGGCACTGGATTCCTTTAAAGAGTTGAATCCAATGGAAAGCCACCTGCGATTCCAGTCTTGAAGCCCATGCATCCCTGCATTCCATCACTTTCAATAATAATATTTAACTAAAATGAATATTTAAATATGTAGCGGCATTCCTTACCGGTTTTCCCAAGCAGGCCAAGTTGACTGCTTTTGAATCCGAGTGCAACTTGGTTGCCAAGTCCCACACATCGTTTTTTACTTTCACGGCGCTTATCAAACTTAGCTTGGCCAGTCTTGAAAATGCCATTAGTCGACGATTTCTAACGCTACGTTATATTCTTAACATAACGTAGAGGCAAACGTAAGCTTTTTCTCAATGAATGGAAACCCTATATAACGACCACACGAATAAATTGCGCAGCAGTTTTTATACCCTGTACCCATTGAAAATGGGTAAAAGGGGATCATAAAGTTGTGCAAATGTATGTAACAGAGAGAAGGAAGCAATTCCGACCCTATAAAGTATATATATTCTTGATCAGCATCAACAGCCGAGTCGATTTAGCCATGTCCGTCTGTCCGTCTGTCCGTCTGTCCGTCTGTCCGTCCGTCCGTCCGTCCGTCCGTCCGTCCGTCCGTCTGTCTGTATGAACGCGTCGATCTCGGAGACTATAAGAGATAGAGATACAAATTTTTGCATGTACATAGGTATAGGCCGTACGCAGATCAAGTTTGTTTCAGATCTCGAAAATTTCCCCCCCCCTCCCCCCTTAAACCGCAAAAAACTGTCAGAGCCACAATTTTAAAGTTACAATATCGTCGCTTAATATATATTATCTTAGGCCCTTAATGTATCTATTCTGAAAAGCACAATCAGATCTGAGCAAAAACACCGAAGTTATTCACGAAACAAATTTTGCCCCCACCCCCCACCACACGCTTTACTTATTGCGCTCTGTTTGAGGCTTGCGCGTGAGTGTGTGTGTGTGTGTGTGAGCGCGATATAATTTACGTTTGTGTGTATGTGTGCTTGTCTGTTTGTTAATTGTACAGGGTATTTTGAAGTCGAGATAACTCGACTGCAACGGTCTTACTTGTTTTTATATGGAGTTTTTCATTTCGCGGCCGTTTCGCGAGCGGTGGAAACCGCCCTTAAAGTCCAAAGTTTTGACATTTTAATACATTATGTACAAAGTACAGAGAAGAAAGTTACAATTCCTTATTTAAAAAATAGAGGCCAGCTAACTTCGGCTCGACCGAAGTTTATCTACCCTTGGAGCTTTATATATGCCTGGCAGTTTGTATGGCAGCTATACTATATAGTGGTCCGATTTCGACAAATCTTTTTGAAATTATGTAAAATCATTGAAAACTTATAAACACAAGCGTTGGGAGCGATAACATTGAAAACAAAAAAAATTTTCTCACTAAGACTTCTTTTCAGACCTAACTTTTGTATGGCAGCTATACTATATAGTTGTCCGATTTCGACAAGGCTTGGTGAAATCATGTGAAATCATTAAAAACTTATAAATACGAGCGTTGGGAGCGATACCATTGAAAACAAAAAAGTTTTTCTCACAAAAACTAGTTTTTCAACCGATCGTTCCTATGGCAGCTATATGCTATAGTCATCCGATCCGGCCGGTTCCGACAAATGTGCAGCGTATTTATACCAAAAGACTTTGTGCAAAGTTTGGTTAAGATAGCTTTAAAACTGACGGAGGAGATAGCATAGAAACAGACGGACGGACAGACGGACGGACAGACGGACAGACGGACATGGCTATATCAACTCAGCTCGTCATGCTGATCAAGAATATATATACTTTATGTGGTCGGAGATGCTTCCTTCTATGCGTTACAAACATCCGGACAATTTTAATATACCCTCTCCAAGGGTATAAAAATATGCCAAATTGACGCATGGTCGTTCTTTACTAACAATTTTAGTTAACAAGGATCTGTTGAGTGTAGAAAATTAATTGCTACAAGTACATACCGTTTATGTTTTAATTGTGCAAGCCAGCCAACGCAGTTGAAGTTTTGAATGGAAAAGCCAAATGCCCTGGAGGGCGTCTGTGAAGCTGTACATTCTCCTAAGTACTTGCATTTCGATATATGAAATATTGTGGACGCACACACATTTTGCCATATAATTCTTTATTTTTTTCTTAGCAATTTTTAGTCGCATTTCCTTTTGTTTGCCGTCTGGTTAAATTATTTTTGATGAATTACTTGGCAGCTGTTGTGCTGGTAAAATGCTTGAAAAGGGTTTTACATTTTTCTTGATTTATTGCTGAAGAAAGTGTGTATTGTTATGCGTTTGCAGGCAAAGTTGAATGAACTGGCACAAATGATCTTGATAGGCGGCAGTAGGAACAATTTCTTATTTGTCAAAATATTACAGCTTTCGCATTGATATGATCTGCAGAACTTTTCTGCACTTGACTTATACATATTATACCATAAAAGAGAGAATGGACTACTGACTGCAGTTTTCCGCTTGAAACTCTGTGCGCTTCCTATGTGACTGTCTGTGTGTATGTCAAGCGCTCAACTTCCGCTTGCACACAGACATGTCCTGCCCACCCTCACACACACACACACACACACACAGTTGGCTACATTTTTATTTCAAATTGGTCATTTCCGATCATTTTTGCAATTTTCATTTGTCGCTCGACTGCCCAAGAGGTCTGGGAGGAGGAGTGGCCGGGGCATGTGCTCCATCATCCAAGCTGACTTTTAGACTTGTTTCCGCTTGACATTTCTGCATATTTTTCTCATATTTATATGTTGCTCCAGACACTCCCGTTTCTTCGGGAAAACAAAAGCCATTTTCCGGCACTTGAATGTGGCCTGGCTTTTCTTTTTAACGAGCTGTGCCCCTTCCCCCCGCCCTTCACACACATGCTGACGCTGTTTAATTTGCATTTTTATCGATTCCGAAAGCAGCTTAGCTCTGTCTTTGGGCATATTCACTTTTTCCCATAAAATCTCCATAAAAATGTCAACGCATAAGCCAACCCCAAAAAAAAGAAGCTAAGCTACACTTTAAAAGCTCACGATTCTTTTACGGGCGCCCCTTTTCTGCCACTTTGGTGAAGATTTTAAAACACAATCAGTTTTATGACCGAAATAAAAGCGAAACTCAAGGCACATGTGAAGCAGCTGAGAAAATTAGTTAATTTAATCACACTTGGCAAAGGCATGCCCTTTAATTGATATCAATTTGAAAAACAAATTCAAAACAATTCACATAACTCGTCCTCTGCTTCTCAACACTCGTTCTGTAAATATTGACAAATGCCCCAACAGAGAGCAAATAATCGCTTGCGCCTGTGTCTTATTTATGCAGGGCACAAAATGCATTAAGCTGGCCAAAACAAAAGGGGCCAGGGCCATAACAAACAGATGATGGGGACAGGAGACAAAATAGCCAAACAAATAAATGAATGTGAGGGCAGATGCCATGCATATTTAATTGCTTATTGAAATTGCATACAAAACAATCATAAACTTGTAGATTTCAATTAAATATCAAAGCAAACAAACGTATTGTCCCAGGCTGCCATTGATTTCTTTCGAAGGAAAGGACTAAGCCAGGCAAATAGATTTAAATAAATAAAAATATATAAAACCAAAGCACAAAACAAAAGGCCAGATAATGCAAGCCAATATGCAGTGCATAACATCAAGGACAAACAAGGAAGGAGAGAACGCCACTTTGTTTTCTGTGTCGGGTGTGTGTGTGTGTGTGCAGTTGCCAGCGGCTTAAGTAAAGCCACTTCCGGCTAAAATGCATTTAAAGCAATTAGCAATTGTATGCAATGCAAAATGGCAACCATAACAAACAAAACGATAACCAAAAGATATGCCAACGACAACTGGAAATTGCAGCTAGCTGGGAGGAACATGCATGAATTGATTGCACTAAATACTCAGCTGAGCTGAGTCTCTGACAAATTAACTAGAATTAGCTGACAACTTTAAAAAAAAGTACAAGTTTTCTGAGCTCAGGTACAGCTTAATATGATGAAACAAGCCGAAAATGTGTAGTTGTATTTTTTAGCATAGACAAAATGCCAAAGGATTAATCAAGGCATAGACCAGCTTGAAAACCTCAACTCAAATTTCAAAGGCGAAAACAAAGGCCATAGTTTCATGGTTTTTTTAGGGTTTGTCCGGAAAGTAAAAGGACTGATTTTGTTCCGCCGCGACTGTACTTCGGAAAGTGCGCGCACCGTCTGGATTCGGTAGAGGGCTTTCCTGGCTAACGAACTAGCGGAGAGTCAGGACAGGCATTTTCGCGCGTCGTGTTTCTGTGAGTGGTGCAAGCCAAAAAGGCAGTCTCCCTCTCCTTTTCTCTCTCTCTCTCTAAGATTGTGCAGTGTAAGTTGTGAAAGGGTGGGGTGAGGGTAATTTACTATTTTGCTCATAACTTGCGAACCGCTCATCCGATCTTTATTATTTCTCCGGCAAATCGATACATTTTGCTAATTACTAACTATCTCTAGAAGGTACAAATCGTCTGTCTTCAAAACTGTAGAAGATATAAGGTTTTTTCTAAATTGCGGGGGCGGGAGGGGGCGTGGCAAAAATTTAAAATAAACTTGATCTGCCTGCAAGTATAAGAAGCATTTATCCCATACATGCCAAACCTCTATCTCTTACCATTTCTGATATCTGTTTGTTCATACGGACGAACAGACGGACGGACAAACGGACATGGCTATATCGACTCGGGTGCTGATGCTGATCAAGAATATATATACTTTATATGGTCGAAAAATGATTCAAGCCAATCGGATGAAAAATAGTTTTTTGCATGCAGAATTTTCCGGCCATTTCCCTCGTGGGCGGATTTTCCGACATTAAAAAATCACATATCAAATTATTTCGTATTCTGTCCTTACAAACTGAGTTGCAAGCCAATCATACGACCATTTTCCTCGATGCCGGATTTTCCGAGATCGGGAAAACACGTGTCGAATCATTTCCGTAGTTCCTTTTATAAAGTCAATTTTCTGACAAGTTGTTTGATTTTGGCTATATATTATTAAAGTGGATACCTTAAGTACCACAACTCAAAAAACAGTTTCAACTCAACCGTGAGCTCTTACCAGGGCTGAAGTCTGAACTTCGCTTTTCTGTTTGTTTACCAAAAAAAATAAACACAACTTGATAGAGATTGCAGCTGGTGACCAAATTTTTGTTGAAACACTTTTGGTTTGCGCTAGTCATTTTCTATTTTTAGATTTTCTGACTCTTCTCGTGTATGCTTGCCAACGAGAGCGTTTCGGAAGATTTTTGAGCAGGCCATACATTTAAGCGTCGGACAAAAATAATATTACTAAATCCAATTTAACACTTCACTGAATAACTTGCCAAGGAACGAAATTCTTTTAGTTGAGACTAATTGGCTTTCGTCGCTGACGTTACTTTGGCCTCATGATGTCCACATCTTTCATGAGGCTGCTGTCCACGTCTGAGAATCAGTGACTGGCGAACCAGAAAAATACACAGTCTTCAAGACGCAGCCGCGTTTCGCGTTTCATTGATACTTAAATCCAGCATTAATTCTGGAAACCTTTGCTTTGTTCGGTCAATACCCGTGGTCCAATGTCGCCTACTCTACATAAGATTCTAATCCTGGATCCCATAGAGACTTCATATTACCATATGCCTTGGAACGCTAAGCTCGAAATTTTAAGACAGTCGCGCTCGCAGCTCCGTATTTTCTTCCCAGATAATCGTTAATCCTCTTCTTACTTTATTACGTTAGAATCTGTCATACATATGTTGCATCATTCACTTTTGATATCTTACTTTAATGGAAATACGTCTTCACTTGCTAAATTTGATTCCTGTATTTTTTATTATTGGAAAATTAATTAATGTAACTTTGTTAAAACAAGTCTCGGATGAAAAAAAATAAAAATTTTTCCCCATACAAAATTTTCCCCATGTTTTAAATCCAGTCACTCTGTGTACGGGGGGGACTTTTCCGACTTTTCCGGATGAAATTTTAAATTTCTTTCTTTCTTAGTGCGCGCCTGACCGAAGGTCTATGCCAAATCTTAAACCTGTAGTATAAGCCGTTTAGGCTGTGCGTTGATAATATGTCAGTCTGTCAGTCGGGCGTACAGATTTATATATATAGATGTACCTTTGGTACATCATCACGCTCACTTTCCATATCTCAGGCCATAGGAACATAACAGAATATAAGCCGAAAAATTAAAAATTAACCGATATATTTGTTCTTATTTCTTAAGACCTTTTATCAGATGACATAAATATTATTTTCGTCACAGGGCTTTGTCTAAATAAGTCCTTCAAACGCATTCAGCTTGCTAAAACTTCATTTACATGAGCTGATCACTTAAATGAGTTTTCGTCCGACCCACAACTCAGTTAAGAAAGCAAGCGAGAAGGGTATTTGAGAAATTGGCCCCAGATGTTAGTCGCAAGCAATGTGTCGGCAAAGCAGTTCTCGTATTAGCTCCCAATATTCTTCCTGACGCAAGCAATATTGACCGCCAACTCGCCTATTATCTCTTTTTCTCACTTTCGCTATCGTTGTCTCATTTTTATTATTGGCCGATACTCTCGGTCACCAATATCGGCAAGTCATATGGGCATTAGTTAAATCTAAGAAAACACAAATAAGAAAGCGAAATTTTAATTTAAAAATCGATAACAATTGTATATCGCACTGCAATAAGGTCACACTGTAATTCGATAAATGCTAGTCAGATGAGCGCTCAGGCCAAGTAGAGATCGGTCCGTCTGATCGCTCATCTAAGTAGCTTCATGTCTACTCAGGCGCCATTTTACACGGTCTGACAGCAAATCAGACGAAAACTCAGACAAGTGATCAGGTCGTGTAAATAGAGCTTAAGTTGTTCAAAAGTGTTTGACAGGATTTACACGATGAAGCAAACTTCATGAAGGGTTAGGGTTATATAAAACGAACCAAATCTTAATATAGGTTGACGGGTCAGATTTCGTTAAAAAAATATGTAATGGTGGCCTTTAAGAATGATTTTGTGCGCATCAGACAGCCACGAGCACACACACACACAACACCGGACAATCTTTGGTGTTATATCTCAAGATGTTTGTTGTTACTTCTGAAATATTATTTCTTTAATTTTGTTGGTGTCTGGGACACCGTAAACTGACTCTGCGCCCCTCAGTTCAAACTCAATCAAAGAAAAGTTTTTCCTGAAGTGAAAAGTTTGTGATACAAAAGAGAAAACCCATTTTGGGTTTATCTTGAGTCCAATGTTCTTGAATTTTTCCCATGATTGGTTACGAACATGAAAAATTGCTATTGGACTGCAGTCAGCGTTGGGACATAATGGAAATTGAAAACTTTACGACGGAAGCCTTGCATAAGAATTCCTAAATGTGCAATAAGTAGTGTGTGCCTATCTTTCTGCAGGGACTTGGACTGGCACATCTGTCACAACGGCACAGCATATTGCTTTCGTCATTAAGCTGGGCAATCGTAGTAAAGTCTTAAGACTGGAAAGAGCCTGATCTACTATAACCAGGATGGTCAGCACTTAAATGCATTCTTCATTTCTGGCTTTAATGCCTAGGTTTGGTTCTAGTTCTATTGGTACTGCAAGAGCTGTATCTGCTGCTAAAGCTGGCTAAACAGGTGATCTTAGAAGGATAAAAAGAAATTATTGGCATGTTTACCTTAATTGTTCGCTTTCAATCGCTTCACTTCAATCTGCAGAAACTTATTTGGTTCTCCATTGTACCCAAAAGCTGGGTATTGATGACCAAGAAATGGTTTTTTATTTTCAGCTTCTCTGTGGAAACTTCTGTTCAATTCAAAATGCCAAAGATAATTTAGAAATTTTTGTTCAATAATGTTGCTAGTTGAAGGTAAATACGATTTTAATTCAATCTTTTGATTGCAAAGTTGACTGGCTTTTGATTTTGTTGGCTCTTGGCTCTCAACTGCCCCAGAAATGTTGCCAAACAAATAAGAACAATTTGGAAACCTGAAAACTTGAAATCTGCAAAATTCACAAGACAAAAAATAAACAAAACCTGCATCAATGTCGTTGCTTACATTTGTTGCCGAAAATCTTTCGCCACACCCACAGAACAGACAATGGAGTTGAACCGAGAAAGCAGGAAGCGGTGGAAAAACGCAGGCAATTATAATAAGCAAAGAGAAAGGGAGAGGCAGACATGCTCGTAAAAGGAAACTTGTTGTTGCACTCAGAGACTCACCCATTGCAGGAGAATTGGCCAAATGTTTCTGCTTGTCTATGAGTTTTTGTTCTTGTGTTTGTCTATGGCAAGTTGGCAACACTTTTGTTTACTTTTGCACATTTCAGTTGTACGCCAGAGACGGAGCATAATGCTGGCCCGTATTCTGGAAATAAGTTGCGACACAGTACAGAATTTTGGATACAATTAATTTTTTACTAAGCTAAAATAATTTTGAAGCATACTTTTTGGGGCAATATGGCATATTTTAAGCAAAATGTAGCTTGAGCGATTTACAAGAGAATTTTATGTGGTGGAACACCCACTCGGAGGAGTCCAAACCCTCAAGATTTTTGGACTGCAACAACAAATAACAAAAGGCAGTTGCACCATTATGTAGCAAGTGCCATGCAAGACAGCCAGACAATAATACAAAAAACAATAAACAGCAACAACTACAAAAAGGACAAGCATTGTAATAACAATTACAAGGACACAAGGACATGGCAGAAAGAGAAAGAGTATCTACCCCTGCAAGTTCTCACTTTATTTTCTGCTTATGCTGGGCTTAGTCTCGTTTGCAGGCAGTTGGTTTGGTATTCAAGTTTAATTAACCTAAAAGTGTCTTGCATTATTTAATTTTGTTTTGTTGCAGCTAAAAGAGAGACACTAATTTTGTTGAAAGCTAAATTCCATTAGCAGTGAAAATGTCGCGTGTGAAAATATTTATCGTTATTCCTTTTGCATTTGTGAGAGCCGCTTGCATTGTTGCTTTGCTAGAAAGTTTAATAAAATAGAGAAAAAATGGCTTAAATCAGAACATGAAAAATGCTGTTTGTTAGACTAAATCAGGGCAGTTGTCGGAGAAAGCTTGCTCCAGTACACTCTGAGAAAAGAAAAAAACGATTGCCAGTTGGTATGGTATTAAAACTGATTTGAACTTGTTAATGTTATGGAAATAATTACTCCTAAGACTTTTTGTGCCTAAAGAAAATCATTAAATTATTAACTAACTTAAAGTGGAATTTAAGTGCGAATTTGAAAATACAAATCTACAGCTAAAATCCCCAACTGGTTCAAACAGCTTGTTTTCGGAGTAAGGATAGATTCCAGAGTCATAATAATAACAAGTGCAAGTGAATGCAATGCTTGTGCTGCGCTCATCCCTCAGTCTCTTTCTCTGGCCCTCTCTCTCTCTAAGATTGTGCGTTGTTAGTTGTTGAAGGGGCGGGAGGTGGTGGGGGATAATTTACATATTCGCTTATAACTTAAGAACCGCTCATCCGATCTTTATCATTTCTTCGGCAAATCGTTACATTTTGCTAATAACTAACTATTTCTAGAAGGTACAAATCATCTATCTTCAAAACTGTAGGAGATATACGGTTTTTTCCAAATTGCAGGGGCGGGAGGGGGCGTGGCAAAAATTGAAACTGAACTTTATCTGCCTGCAAGTATAAGAAGAAATTGTCCTATACATGTCAAACCCCTATCTCTTACCATCTCTGAGATATGTTTGTTCATACGGACAGACAGACAGACGGACTTGCCTATATCGTCTCGGCAGTTGGTGCTGATCTAGAATAAATATACTTTATATGGTCGGAAATGATTCTGGGAGACTGTTACACACTTTTGCACAAACTTAATATACCTTTGTACCTTTGGTACAGTGTATAATAAGTTGGTGTTAATTAAGAAATTTAATGGACTACACTATTATATTATAAAAATTCTTTTTTCTTAGAAGAAAACTAATAGTTCTTGTTGCTCAGTATCAATTCTTCTGTACTTCATACTTGATTCTAATAACTTTGTACTCACTACTCGAAACTTAGAACTCGATTCTTGATTTTTAAATCTTAGTAGTCAGTACTCAGTAGAGTATACTCATTGGTTAATCATCAATACTCAGTACTCGATATTTATTACTCGATAATCAGTACTCGATACTCAGTTTTTAATACTCATAGCTCGATATTTATTACTCGATAATCAGTACTCGATACTCAGTTTTTAATACTCATAGCTCGTTATTCATTACTCAGTACTCAAAACTCGGAATTTGATAGTAACAAGCTCTCAGAAATCGGTACCCACTACTCGATACTCTGCACACGATTCTAAGAACTCGATACTCAGTGCTTTATACTAAAAACTTGATACTAGATGATTGCTGGTACTGATTACCAAAATAGTCAGTACTCGATACTTAGTACTGGATGCTCATTACTCTACACTCATTACTCTCTACTCCATACTCTGAGCTCGGTATTCAAAACATAATGCCCAGTGTTCGATACAATACTCAGTAGTCGATACTAAAAACTCAATATTTAGTATTCGATACTTAGTAGTCGATACTGAGTGCTTCATAGTACTCTAGCTTAGTTTAAAGTACGCGATAATTCGTACTCGAAATTAAGAAATCTGAACTGAATACTCATTACTCGATACTACCTCCATGCTAAGTACTTAGCAAGCAGTACATACAACCCACCTACAGCAAATGTTTAAATCTAACCAACTTCTTTTCAACAAAGGCGTACACTGGAAAAAAAATCAGTCCATCAAGCCAAAGGGTTACAAATAATAGGTTGATCTTATAATGACTTAAACCAAAACTGATAAGGTTTAACTATAAAAAACTAAGAAAATGGGGAAAGAAACCACTATCCACTTATTTCTTAGCTTAGATGGATTTTAAGGTCATATTAATAACTTTCTTTAACTTCCTTTCCCGGGTCTTGAACTTAAGTTTCAAGTAGATGTAACATTAGGATGACAGCGTCTTAACTCACTGGACTATCAAGCTTTTGCGAAAGATAGCTACCAAATCATGGTTAAGAATGTAAGCAGTTGGAACTAATCCTCTCAGCCAGCAACAAGATCCAAGACATAAGCTTTGAATGAGGTGGTTTAAGCAAGTCTCTGTAGTAGCTCAAAGCTTTTCTTCAATTTTTTTTTTAATTTTTCTTGAGGTGTTTCAACTTTGTTGCCAACGTCAATAGAACGGTTGTGCTTAAAATTATTCTTCTTATGCTTCGAAATTTTGTCCATTTTTTCTTCCTTTTTTTCTGTGCCCAAAAGAAAACATCGCAAAGACAATGTTTATCCAGCTTAGTCGGGTTTCGCACGGTGGAGCAAACTTCATGAAGTTTTTCAAAAAGCTCTGGCTTGTAGGAGAGGGTATCGCTTTCCCCTCTACACTTCTTTCCTACAAACGAAAGCTTTCTCAAAAACTTCATAAAGTTTGCTTCACCGTGTAAGTCCCGTCTTAGTCTTATTTTATCACTTAAGTCCAGCATTTCCTAAGCTTTATTTTTTCAAGTGTACCCCAAGTAGTTTAATCAGTCGTCACACACAGTTCATTGTCCTGCCATGTTGCGAGTGTCAAACAAATTGATACATTTGATACCATTCCGATTTCCCCCATGACCTTTACTTCTGGCAAATGCAAATGCTATTTTTTTATTTTTTTCACGCTGCAACTTAAGAGGGAAATGAAATCAGCAAAGTTGCACTGAAATTGCCATCAAGTCAATGTGCGTTCCCCGGTCATATTGCATATGCGATGATACAAAATACCAAACCATTCAAATGGCAATGGCATTTTCATGCTCCTTGGCTGCTCAATCATAAAAAAAATTTGATTTTCCCATGGCACTGACTGATGCGAGTGGATGAAAGAAGAGATAGAGGAGGAGCGCGTACAATTGCTCGTACTTACTCACATGCTGTCGATTGGCAAGCTGCTTGACTTGAAAATCATTGCAATGAAACCTCGTAAAAGCTCATTGATGAGAGGTTTTCTTCTCTTTTTCTCTGCGATGCGTTGGGGGAAATTGAAAATACATTTCAACTACAATGTTATGGGAATGGTTTAGCTTTAATTAAAGAAATGGCCTTAAAATGAAAGTACTCTTACTTGAATGCGTTTAAATTGATGATTCAGAGAATTTATGAAATTCATTAAGTATTTATCTAAAAGAAACTGGCATAAAATATATTTAAATAGATGAGATGATAGAGAAAGTGAGACGAATTCTCACACACACAATTACAATTACAGAAATGATGATAGTTTTCTGGGTAAATCTTCAGAAGTTTTTGCACAATGTTTGTAGGTGAACAACAGAAAACAACTTATATCGGAAAAGTGGAAAAAGAGGCACCACAGATAAGCGCTAAAAGTGAACACTCGAAACTACTAATTACGTAATCAGCGCACAATACTGGGCTATAATTAATTATCTGGACAAATATGGTTGTTTTGTTGGAATGAAACAATTTACAGAATTAGTATTACCTTTTTCATATTTTTGCCATCTATATTTAAAGAGACTCTCTAACAATATTCTTAGAAAATGTAGCGTTATTTTAACAATCTGATCAATTTAGTTTACAGGAGCGTCCATCAGAAAAATAATATTAAATAGAAAGAAAGAATGAAAATAGAATAAAGCTATCAGCTAAAGTTCCTAAATTTACAATTATAATTAGAGTAGAAGGTAAGCTTTTAAAGGACTCTGGTTCGGTTCAGCACCAGCCTTAAACCAGGTCCATACTTTTAGATTGAATAAGAAAGCTTTGGTTCGCGGACGATGGAAATTTTTGTAGAAGCAATTGCAATATAAATCCTTTAGCTTAAGACATGCTAGAGTATCGCGGTTTATTCAACAAAGATTAGATCAAAATAATACGATGTAATCTATTTGTTTAAAATAATGTCCTGTCGGCTGGACGGATTTCTAAGATTGTTGATTTGTAAGATAGGCAGCCCGTGTATCGAATCAGATGGCCATGAGAAATCGTCGAGATCTTCTGACAGTTCAACTAATCTTTGACGCGCAAGAAGAAATGGTTCAAGTGTTAATTTGAATCAAGCTGCGTCTCTTTACGATTGCACAATGGACAGCATCCATACGTCCACATTAGTCCAATAGCATTACAGTTTCCTAGAGAAATGACTGGACTGTGTTGCCGTAATGGCAAAAAAATTGTCAATATAGGCTCCTCCACTTTAAAAGTTGAATTCATTGCTTCGAGGCGTTACACCAGAATCACTACCGTTTTTAGCGAATATTCAAAAATACAATGACTTCATTTGGGGCGACATTATCCAAGAACACAGATTTAATACGGATGCATAGCATAAACTCTTACAATTATACTTTAATAGAGGAACAACTTAATTGGCGAAATTTTGTATGATCTGCAGCAACTACTTCATGAACATTATGTTTTGGTCCGGCTGTTCAAGGCTACGTTGGAGCACATTCCAAATGATGACTAGGAAATCGTGGTCAGAGCGGTGAAATAATGAGCGGGTACTCTCGGACGCTGACTTAAGGCTCCAATTTTGCGAATTTAGCGATATTTTTGACCATTTGATCCACACTTCCTATTTACCCGTCCAATTACCCGTATATTTCTACATTTATTCTCGTCTATTTTTATGTATTTTTTTTTGTATAGGGGGGAAAGCATTAAAAGCCAAAGTGTGGGACTCGGAATTCCTCACCCACTAAAACCACCCCTACTCTCCGTTTCCCTCTTGCGGAACTACCGCTAAGTATTACTTCACAAGGGGGAGATGGCACGAAGGCCTCCACTAGATTCCTATCTAGGGGTTGAAGTCGAATTGCGCTGTTCGTTCAGCGCGACGCAAGGATTTCAGTACCTCAGCAGCCATGGTGCATATAGCATTTCAATTGTTTTGCGAGCTAAGTAGGATGTCCATCAAGTCAGTGACTGTGAATGGCCTCCCAATACCTAGGCTTAGCACTTCCCGTTCGGCAGCGAATCTCGGACAGACAAAGAATATATGTGGTCCGCGTACAGTGTGTACAAAACGGATCAGTCTCATGCTGAAATCTATATAGATAGGAATTGAAGCATCCATGTCCAGTCAGTAACTGTGATAGGTAAAAGACAGTTTGTCCGTGTTGTCTACCCACCCACGGCGCTAAGTCCGCAATCAGTCTTCTTGTCCAGCTGCCGTTGGTGGTAGCACTCCACCTCGCTTGCCATTGCGTCATCGTCCTCTCTTGTCGATGCTCATCTGCTTCTCGGCTTTCCATCGCTAACAGGTCCAGCGGTACCATTCCAGCTAGAACAAGTGCCGCGTCCTCTGACACAGTCCGGAAGCTGCAGGTAACTCGAAGAGCACACCTCCTGTACGCTCTTTTGCATCCCCGGCTGTATGATGGCACTGTCATTGCAGGGGCCCACGTTGCAGATCAGCCATCTGCTACGCTGTCGAGGTCCACCGATATTTGCCATAATTCCCGATAAGGCATTTGTTGCTCTGATACCCTTTTCCTCCACGTACGCTAGGTGGCTTTTAAAACTTAGCCTGTGGTCCAGCAGAATCCCCAGGTACTTTATAGCCTCCTTCGATGTTATTCGCTGGTCTCCGACTGTGATGTTGGCAGTTTCCACACGTTTCCTGCTGCTGATAAGAACTGCTTCGGTTTTGTGGGGAGCCAAGCTCAGCCCGTTGTCCTCTGGCCAGTCGGTCACTCGCACTATGGCGTCGTTGGTTTTACACTGCACATCCTCCAACTTTTTGGCTACTGCGACGATCGCTATGTCATCTGCGAATCCAACAATGCCTATCTCCTATCGGCGTAGCTAGCCTAGGAACTCCATCATACATCACGTTCCACAACATCGGTCCTATGACTGAGCCCTGTGGCACGCCGCCTGTGACTCCGTATGTTTTCCTCCCCTCCGATGTGTCGTAAAGCAGGGCACGGTTCTCGAAGTAGCTGGCTATTAGTTTTACCAGATAATTGGATATACCAAGTCGAGTGAGTGCTTGTAGGATATTTTCATAGCGGACGGAGTTAAATGCGTTCTTTACGTCGAGCGTCGTAACCAAGCAACACTCCTTACTTCCACCACGCCATCTTCTACCAGCTGTGGCCCTGCGGGCTGTGTGCACCACCATTGAGATCGCGTCTATTTTACTACGCTGCTTCCTGAAGCCAAACTGTCGGTTTGAAAGGCCGTGCCGTTCTTGCAGTTCTGCCTCTAGGCGGTTGCATAGGATGCGCTTAAATAGTTGGCCGACGACATCTAACATGCACAGTGGTCTGTACGCAGAGGGGTCCTCCATATTCTTGTCCCCTTTTGGAAGCAGAACCAATCGTTGAATCTTCCATCTTGATGGGAAGGCTCCCTCCCTGATGCACTGGTTGTAAAGGTCAGCAAAAACGTCCCATCTGGCCCAGGCTGATAAGCCACTGTCAAGTCACTGATTTGTCACTGTTGAGTCACTATCAAGTCACTGTCAAGTCATTGTTACACTCTGTCTGTTAACTGTCACGTCACTGTCTAGTCACTATTAGGTCACTGTTAAGTCACCTCAAGTCAGTGATTAATCACTGCCAAGTCACCGTCAAGATACTGTCAAGTCACTGATAAGTCACAGTGAATTCACTGTTTAGTCATTGTCAAGTCACTGCTTAGTCACGGTTTATTCACAGTTCAGTCTCTTTTCAGTCACTGCTAAGTAACTGTGAAGTCACTGTTATGTCCCTGTTTAGTCACTGTTAAGTAATATCAAGTCAGTGTTGTGTCACTGTCAAGTCACTGTTAAATCACTGCAAGTCACTGCTTAGTCACTGAATTCACCACCCACTTTACACCAATTTCCCACCTTCGCCCCTCTTTCCACCCTCTCTCATCCCTCTACCCCGGGGCACTCCGCTAAAACAACACAAATCATGCTTGAAGTCAGCGCAGCGCTGCTTCGTCACGTGACGCTGAACTTAAATTTTACGCCTACTAAAATCTTCCGTACCGAAACCTAAGATGTTTCACATTAAAAATATGGCTCTAACTCAAGTCTATTTTAATAAAAACATATAGAATATTCTGTAAATTATTTAAAGAAGATTCGTCTTAAACTAATGTTTATACTAAAAACGGTTTATGACTATTATTACTTGTTGTTGGGGAAAAAAGCGCACCGCGATCAATACTGATCTATTGTGCCCTCATATTGAGTATACAACTCTCCTAGCAGCCCTTTTTCCTGTTCAAAGGTCAGGATTTTCGTGGGTACTAGGTTACTACGTTGTCCCTGGTGGGAAATGGCCTCTCCTTTGTCCTCCAGAAGAAGTGAACCGCGTTCCTAAATTCTTCCTTACCGTTGGAGCTTGGTGGTTGGATTTTGCGCATCTGTCTCTTCTCAAAATGTCTCGCGATTGCTATTGCTAGAAAATCCTGTTTATATTAAAATGCGTTACTTTTCTTCATGATTGAAGGTCCCTTTCTTTGCGCTTCCAAATCTGAAGAATCTGTAACTAGAAACCCTCGAAATCAGAGAACTCTCAAATAGTAGCCAAATAGGAGTAAACGCTGTTAGGCTCTGCATCAGAAGTGAATGAAGAAGAGAGTGCACGGCACCACATCGTTCATTCTTCAGCTATAAACAGAAGGGTCATTCTTTTCTAAAGGATCTGTCCGACAAGTCTTAGCTGAAATTCGTACAACTTTCTAAATGATTAACAATGGGATACAAATAAAAGAAATTCCTTAAAAGTTACCTTTAAGTTTATTGTATTTAAAGATTCATGTCAAACTTCCATATGACAATTCCGTTATAATTATTTTCCATTTGATTTCTCGCAATCACAACATTAAAACGCTTTGCACGTGCAAATTAAATGAAAATCCCACACAAGTCGACGAAATGCCAGATAAAAATGGAAAAAGGAATAAATATTTGATGCCCCGTAATCAACATTAGAGCGAACGGCCTCAAATGAAGCGCAAATCGGCCCCAACTGCTTTTGCTGATGCTGCAGCAGCAACAACAACAACAGCCGCCGCATTAGCAATAAGCAGAAATTGCTATAAAGCTCGCATACACTCGCACATGGCTGAATGCAATCTAGAAACGATTCTAAACAAAAGAAATCCGCTTTCATAATTTCCCCATGGAATGCGCATTCTTTTTATTGCCACTAAGCGACCAACGTTGGAATAACAATGCAAACAGACTGGCTGTACGCACACCACCGGATCGCAGAGACAGCAGCGGTTCCACTGCCATGTCGAGTCTCGGCTCAATTACAATTGCAATTGTTTGCCTGAATGCGTTTTGGTTTCGCGCTGTTCGCCGCACGGCCGCATCAGCAAATGCCGAGCCATTTTTATAAATGATGTTCACCGCGGCTTATCCCCCCTCCCCACCCTCTTTCCCAGCCAACCCATTTGGGGGGCATTTCCACTCATTGCGCTTGCCGCTGTTTTAAGTACAGTTGCATTCTTGTGCCAGTTTGCCTTGGATTCTCCTTTAATCAATGCACAAAAAGGCAACTGAAGATGTTGTTGAGTAAACATGTATGCTGGCATAATTACAGCTCAGAGTTGGTTGGTGAATTGGGAGTTAAATAAAGAGTGTGGGGTAAAAGGTAAGAAAAATTAAATAAATTTAAGTCCACTTGTTTTAAGAGAGGTTTCTTCATGTGCAAAATTATTTTTTTTGCATTTTTTTATTGCCTGAATATTTTAGAACATCGCCCCCAAAAGGATTTTTTGCAGCTCGCCTAAAGAGTACTTCTTTTTTTTATTCTTAAAATTTTTCTATGGTTCTAAAATTTTTCGAAATTTTGCGATTTTATTAACCATTTGATCAACTTATCCTATTTACCCGTCAGCTTACCCGTCCTTATGGTAATCTAAACTCAAATAAGAATTTGTGAAATTTTGTGATATTTTGGCCAGTAATTTGCAAGTGTCTGTTCAATGTCTGCGTTTTCGTAAGTACCTACACACTTCTTATATACGCGTCTTTAATTACCATTTATCCAATATTCATAATAATTTTAGTTCGTATTAAAATTTTGCAAATATCGCGATTTGTTTCCCATTGACTCTGCACTATTTATCAAATCCTGGATCGTCATCTAAGCATTTAATAAATAGTCTTACAATAAGTTTGCAAATTTCGCGGTTTTTTGGACCATTTACAGACTTGCGAAACAAGCAGGTTAGTTTAGCTTTCGAATGAAATATGTATTGGCATTTTTCGCCCTGGATGGATTTTCACCCGTGTTAAACGTCCTGCTTATAAATTCGAAAATAAGTCTCGCAATTTCTTTTGATCTCAAAAAGTTTCACTTTATGTTTGTACATAACTTTAAATAGGAACACAAAGTAGGCTACTCGACTATACAGTTGTTTCAAGAACCTCCCAGTTTTATTTTCAGTAGTATTTGCCCATCGACTTCAATTTAGCAGACAGCTTTTCTGTGATACTGCTTGAAAATTCATAGTCATAAATAGAAAAGTTGACTTTATCATATTTTAAGTTATGTGCAAACATAATATGACCTTGAGCCGGCTAAATTTTGCTGGTTTGAAAAACTTATAAAAATACAATCAAAAAAAGGTAATTATTCTGAAGTTTTTGTTGTACATAGCCCGTAGTTAACATTTCTTTATAATTTCCCTTCGCTATCGTACTGCGCATTAAATGTGACCGTCCATATATAATTTGAAAGCGTGAGCATGTCATCCAAAACCACAGTATGAGGAGGCGCTCTGCTGTGTGCGCTAATTGTCTCAAACAAGCCCATCAAATTTCTACTAAAGTTCATTGCAACCAGAATGCAAGTGCCAGCTGAGAAAATACTCGTAAAACCAAAAAATTACAAAATTAAAAGAAGCAACAATATGTCATTGAATTGGCATTTGAGGACATCGATCAAGCGGGCGAAGGCCTCAGTGATCTCTCACTTTTGTGTTTGGAAAAAAAAATTGAAGAAGTTCATTCTGCTTTCAAATTGTGCGAAACGTTCGATTCAACGAGAACAAATTCTGTATGCTCCCGCGTCCTAGTACTGGTGTACTACGTACTGAAGAATAAGATCTTTAAGAAAAAGACTGCTAGTAAAAGATAAATAAATAAATAAAAAAAATCATGATATGTTCATTTGGGAACAAGTGAAAGGAGCGGCAAAAATTGTTTTAAAAAAAAAGTTCTTGCTCGTACAAAATTGAAGAGTAGACCATGGAGCAATTAGAATTAGAGACACCGTTTGCGCTGCCTCTCAATTTTGCTGGAGCTAAACGATAGTGCCCAAAAAGATACTTCAAAGTGCCAGTATGAAATCACTGTAGTTAGAGCGAGACGACCATAGCCCAAATGTATCCAGAGAGAGCGAACAGCTGAGAGCGTAAATGAGAGCGAACAGCTGACAATTTTCTGACAGAAGCGGTGTCGACTGAGCAAAGTTTCTTTTTAATACTTATTGCTCCATGAGCAGACTGACAGGATGTATTGGACAATTTAAAGTTTAAATTTTTCTCGGCTTCTCTAGCCTACTGTGTTTCAAATATTTTTCTTGCATTCTATATTAAGGGGGTATTCTCCATGTGGAATACAGCAAACGGTTTTTGAATTTTATATATTTGATCTAGACTAGATCTCGATATGCCCACCAAAATGTTATTTGCGATTTTGCACAAATATTTTTTGTTAATTTTATAAACACTTTCAAAAATCGTCAAAATCGAAAAAATTGAAAAAATGTATTATTTAAAAATTTAAATTGTTGCTATAAACTATTTTTAACTTCTTCTCAGTGTTAACCACCATGAAAAAGCTTCTAAGGATACACAATCTATTGTCCTAAACATAACTTAAATTATGGTGTTTTCAAAAAGATGGAGACTTTTATAGTTCAAAAGATATTGAATTTTTAAGGTTTAAAGAAATAAAAAGATGCCATGCAGTTAGTTTCAAAACTTTTTGATTGAAGCTTGGCACGTGTGCTTTATATTTATCAAGTTTTCAAGAATGTCAACATCACGTGGATCGGATGACTATCTATACAGCTATACAGCTATATGATGTCATACGAATGCTATGATTATAGAATTTTGTTGCGGATTAGGTTAGGCAAAGTAAATTATAACACAACTAAATAGGCAATGCTGCTACCGACTAAGCCGCTCAGAAACTAGAGCTGCGGACGCATCTAAAGAAGGCAGAATGGCAAGCAAAGCAAAGAGAGCTGCTGCTGAAAACAGCTTTTTTGAAGATGAGGAAGGTCCGCTGTATGCAGCTGACATCGCCGACCAATATCAGTAATATTTTTTGTTACTTTCAAAGCAATTTTTTCGGACTGTCAAGCCACTTTTCTCCAGTTCTACTAAACCGATTGTGATTAAATAATATGCAATCGACGCAGAATTCTCACCATTCTTGAAATGAATTTTTTTAATTTTTATTTTTTATTTTTTCTGTCCAAAAAAGTTACTTCAAACTTTAAACGCGTTTATCTCGAAACCACGTTTTTTGAACTGGCGGCCATGATTATCCAGTTACACTGAACCGATTTTGATGATTAAAACTGAAATCGACGCAGAATTGTGACCATTCTGGTCCTGAACCTCAATCATAATTTTAATAAAATTTTTACTATTTTATTTTTTACACTAAATTACAGCATAATAAAAAAAAAACAAAATTGGAAACACTCTTTGCGTTTTTAAATAAGACTTTTTTTAAAAAAGGTCCATAGCAAAGCCTCGACATGGAGAATTCTTCGCTCCGAAAAACCGAAATAAGTTTACACTTTCTATATGCCGACTTCCGAGACTGACTCTTTTTCTACTGGGGGGTGCAACACTCCAACTTGTGCTTGTACCGTGACTCAGCACACTGGCTCGTTTTCCCAAATCTCCTTGGCAAAATCATAACTTTTGAATTATTTGCACACAGAAAAAAAATAATATCAATATCAATTTGATATGGGCTGGTTAATTTAATATTTTGTGAAATATCATTATATTCATATCATTTCTAAACTAAAACGTTTCATTTTAACAGTAAATAATATCAACTTGTCAAATGTTATTAGAAAAGATTAGAAAGATATTTTTTAATTTTCGAAACTCTCACAATAGGAAAGGGATGTATAGAACAGAAATGTATAAGTAGGCATTCAACCATGAGCACACACACATGTCCGATAGCGTAGTGCGAGTTCGATCCTCAGTCAAGGCGGCGGAGTCAAAGAATTATAAATTCGTTTTTTTCTGTTTCTATAAAACAATAATTAATAGTTCTTTGCTAAAAATGAACGCCTGGAGTAGTATTTGGATGTACGACCTGCCATTTGTAATTGATTTGTTTTCGTTATGTAATAATAAAATAATTAAATATCAATTTGATCTTAAAAATATCATTTTGATATGGTCGGAAAGTTCAAACTGATATTTTCGAACAGGTCAATTTCAAGTTTGTCATATCGGCTTTTTAATGATATGAAAAAATATAACATTGAGCCACATATCATATCATTATTTTTTTCTGTGCACTCGATATTCTCCTAATAGTCTGCAAACTCCACAGACTTTTTGGTAAGTTCTTTAGGTTACGCCCACAAAACTGGAATGTTTTTCTGCTTAATATCCTTTAAAATAAATAGCAAATGTCCTGATCAGCGCGCGTATAATATAATTATCCATTTACCGATATCATCCAAATTTCTCATCAACTCATTCCAAATGTCCTCAAATACAAACAACATTTTGTGAAACATATCTAAAAATATAACGCATACGTCACATTGTCAATCAAATGTTATGGCAAATTGACACAAACTGAGATCGAGTAATTTATGCAAATGCAAAAATAGCGTCAAACACTACGCTTATCGGCCTGTCATACACATTTGCCTAGCAAAACAAACATAACATCCGCTAATAAATCAATAGAGGGGAATTTGTGACAACCAGCACGGCGTATACGCAATGTGAGTGCTGATTAGAGTACGTAGGCGAGGCAGACTGCCACAAGAGGGGTTCAATGTACTTAGCCAAGAAATCTAGGATGAGAGTATGTTAAGTCTGCAGCCGCAGTTATTAATAATCAGCGGGCGGTTTTTAGGCTTCTGGGCGGGTTGTTTTTTAATTTTCCACCAGACTGCGCAAAGAAATAGTTTTGGTCTCTTCTCAAGTCAGTCAAGTGCCTCCCCTGGGAGCCATAAGTTTTGTTGTGGCTGCTTTTTTTTTGCGTTTATGAAGCGTTTGATGTTTTTCTCAGCTCCGCATAGTTTTGCCCTGGCAGGCTAGATTTATCTTCTTTGTGTTGTAGTTGTTTTTGTTGTTGTTGTCGATGTGCTCAATGAGGTGGCAATTTTATATTAACTGGTTCGCTGATGCATTCATTTTGGTTCGCCCTTTTTTCTGTTTGGGTTAAGACCATTAATAAATATTAAATGCCAAACATATGACAGGACTTTGTTATGTGCACCAGCTCTTCTTTTGCGGTTAGTTCTGATGGAGTTAAGCCCTTGTGGTGGTTTTTTGTGCGTTATATATGAAAATGTTAAACGAAATAAACTGAGTTGCGGTAACGTGCCTTGAAATGGAAATTATTTGCATTTGGGAAATTGATCCACAGATGACCGAATTTTCCGGTTTTTTCCACCCAACCAGAAACTGAAATTACATTTTCCAGCTGCTTGGGGCATTTGTTTGATCATAAACTTGATAGCAGCGCAAATTGTTTGAGCCAAACTTTAAATTGTTGTTCTTGTTGTTGTTTGGCAATGATTTGTGTGCCACGCTCACACACACGCACAGTCGCTGTAATGGGCCACGTTAATGCGTTTTATGATGTTGCTTAATGTGCAATGCCTTTTTAATTATTTAAAGCATAATTCGCGGCGTGTGCTTAATGACAACCATTTGCATTGCCATACAAAAATATATATAATAAACTAAATTGCTTGCGCCATTTTCTTTTTCCAAATAAAACACAAATCACACACGCGTTTTTAATTCCCCATGGTCGACAAACAAGACTCGTTTTATGCTCATCCTGTTTATATTTGCACAAAGCAGCAGCAAATCTAATTTCGAGCACAGCGCAAAAAACTCTGTCTTTGCTTTGCAAAAAAAAGAAACAGCAACAAAAAATCAAGAAATGTCAGAACCCAAAAAAAAAAATATGCAATGCATGTGTGTGGCATAAATCAAAGCTAGACAATTTTGGCATGGGACGGCACAACAACAACAACAACAACAACTGCGTGTACAGAGAGCATGAGAACTGGTGCGGCAAGGAAGAAATCAAATGTAAGTGACAAGCCGACAGGCAGACGCACGCAAAAACACATGTGCACCACAAACAAAACAGGAAGTGGGCACAAGACTTGGGGCGAATGCTCTTTAAAAATTTACAACTTGGAAACTGAGAACAAAATTGTTTAATTTAAATGTTTGTGCAAAAAATTCGACAGTTGTATGGTACACCAGAGAAATTAATTAATGAGCAGCTCTTAAAAGGAAAGCTGAGAAAGAAAATCAGTTTGGGGCTATTTTTTGAGCTAGCTCAAAGTTTAAATACTTTGACTTAAAAGTTACAGCGAAGAGTTCTAGTCCAGCGAAATTTTGGAGATGCAAATGCGTAAACTTTTTTCAGTTTATTGACAGAGATTTGGTGATTCTAGATTAGTAAAGGTCTGGCCAGACTTTAACCATTTACAAGCTACTTTCAGTCAGACTACTTTACTACAACTAAGGTTTCTATCCTTAGTCCTCCGGAAATGATGTTTTAAATATTGTTATAAAAAGAACCAAAAAATGATTATTTTTTTGTCTAAGCTATACAATTGATATAACAGTCCAACCAGAAAGCGGACATTTAATACAAAACTTTTTTGAAAAATGAATCAAAAATATGTTTCTTTGACGACCATTAAATTTTTTAAATTTGAGGCCTGTATCCAACACTGGTGAAAATTCCTGCCAAGATCTGGCTAGTTCTTTCCTGTGTGTCTAAATGGAACATTGAGAGAATGTCACCTAAAACAGTTAAGCTGACCATTGCAATCCTAAGAGATGGAAGTTTCACTCTAAAGTTTTTATTTCTTTTAGCTGTTAACAGGCACTGAAATATAACTATTTCAATAAATTTAAATAAATTTCCACCGCGCAACGATGGGTTCAATCTTTTTTTTTTATCCAGAGTAATCGAAGATCGCCACGGTCCGGAAGGCCTTAGTTGCGATAAAAGCTTTCGAAAAAGGCGGTATAGTAGATGCCGTAGCTGGGCATAAGTCATCAAACCGTTATAAACCATTTGAAGAAGCTTGGATTCAAAAAGAAGCTCGATGTATGGGTGCCACACGACTTGACGCAAAAAAACATTTTTGCCCGTATGGATGCATGCGAATTGCTTCTGAATCGCAACAAAATCGACCCGTTTTGGTTGGGAAGGGTTCATCCACTATGAGCTGCTCCCCTATGGCCAAACGCTCAATTCGGACCTTTACTGCCAACAACTGGACCGCTTGAATGCAGCACTTATGCAGAAGAGGCCATCTTTGATCAACAGAGGCCGAATTGTCTTCCATCAGGACAACGCCAGGCCACACACATCTTTGGTGACGCGCCAGAAGCTCCGGGAGCTCGGATGGGAGGTTCTTTTGCATCCACCGTATAGTCCGGATCTCGCACCAAGTGATTACCACCTATTTCTGTCCATGGCGAACGAGCTTGGTAGTCGGAAGTTTGCCACAAGAGAGTCCTGTGAAAATTGGCTCTCCGAGTTTTTTGCCGCTAGGGAAGCGAGCTTCTATAAGAGGGGCATTATGAAGTTGGCATCTCGTTGGGAACTCGTCATCGAACAAAACGGCGCATATTTGACTTAAATCGCATTATTATAACCAATTTTATGTACAATTAAAAATTCAATAAAAAATACCGCAAGACTTTTTTGACAACCTTATATTTCTACAGTATTTTTTTAGTGTAGTTTGGAATGGCGTTCTCAAAAATCGATTTCAAAAATTTTTTCTTGGCTTCGTTTTAAAAAATGCTATTTTTAAATCATTTTGGCAGGTGCTCTTAGACTTAAAGCCATATCTCACTTCATAGTTATAACCATGAGTATCGCGAAAAACTTTGTTTTTAAATCGGTTCAATAGTTTGAATACAATAACCAAAAATATTTCGGTGGAGAGATACAATTCGATGTAATCAACACAAATCAACAGAGATTAATTACAACAATTTGGAATGTCCGTACATGTGAGGAATTCGAATTTGTTTTTATACCCTTGGAGAGGGTATATTAAAATTGTCCGGATGTTTGTAACGCATAGAAGGAAGCATCTCCGACCACATAAAGTATATATATTCTTGATCAGCATGACGAGCTGAGTTGATATAGCCATGTCCGTCTGTCCGTCTGTCCGTCCGTCTGTTTCTATGCTATCTCCTCCGTCAGTTTTAAAGATATCTTAACCAAACTTTGCACGAAGTCTTTTGGTACAAATACGCTGCACATTTGTCGGAACCGGCTGGATCGGATGACTATAGCATATAGCTGCCATAGGAACTATCAGTTGAAAAACAAGTTTTAGTGAGAAAAACTTTTTTGTTTTTAGTGCTATCGCTCTCAACGCTCGTATTTATAAGTTTTCAATGATTTCACATAACTTCACTAAGGCTTATCGAAATCGGACAACTATATAGTATAGCTGCCATACAAAAGTTAGGTCTGAAAAAAAGTCTTAGTGAGAAAAACTTTTTTGTTTTTAATGTTATCTTTCCCAACGCTCGTATTTATAAGTTTCCAATGATTTACATAAAATCGGACCACTATATAGTATAGCTGCCATACAAACTGTCAGGCACATATCAGGCTCCAAGGGTATATAAACATCGGTCGAGCCGAAGTTAGCTTGCCTCTATTTTTTATAAAATAATTATACTCAGGTTTGATTCAAACTGCAACTGCAGAGAGTGGCGCAGTCGCAATCAACCCTACTGACATTGTCATAAGATGGTATCAATAACAACTCTGCCACCATTAAGCTGCGGTTGACAAATCCACACTTCCGGAAAAAATTCCATCTTTTCCTCGTGGGTGTCCAGCTAATAAGACGTGCTTTTAGAAACTTAAATTGTATTTGATCATACATTTGATTCAAATCAAGCCTCGGAAAACATCCAGCATTCTCAACAATCATTTGCTTAAAAGGCAAACGCCTTTTGATGACTATTTTGGCTATAATTATCATGTAAGTTAACTAAATTGTCTGGCCTCAGAAGCTGATTTAGTTAACTTCTTATAGTGAAAATGGGATCGAAGCTGGTAGTGAATGGTGTGCATGTTTAATTTATGTTGATGATATTAATCCAAATTGGCAAGGTAACTATTAACGACAACAGTAATGTGCGTGAGGACCTATAAGTAATTAAATTTTACCTTCTAATAGCGAAGGCAGTCACTGAGGCAGCGCAGCTCCCCTTAGCAAAGTGCTTTAAAGTGCACTCCTTCAACTTAGAAGAACAGCCAAAGAGGAATTGCAGACAGCGCAGACTTGCCTAGGCAACAGCAGAATTTGGCAGTGTCTCCACTCTGCCTCTGAAGGCAGTCGTATATCTGCGGTCAAGCCTCAACGTCAAGCCACGCTCCCTAGCAGAGAAAAGCAATCAGCTGTAACATATAGCGAACAGGGTCTCGGTCATCGTGTCCAAAAATAGCCTCTGGGTCGCCAGCCCAAAAAACTGCCGATTCAATTATAGAGGTCTCTAAAGAACCCGGTCGACCTGTGAAAATTCATCTGAACTTTTGTTTTTTATACCCTTGGAGAGGGTATATTAAAATTGTCCAGATGTTTGTAACGCATAGAAGGAAGCATCTCCGACCACATAAAGTATATATATTCTTGATCAGCATGACGAGCTGAGTTGATATAGCCATGTCCGTCTTCTTTTTTTTTTTTTCCGTAAGTCCGTCCGTCTGTCCGTACGTCTGTTTTCTATTCTATCTCCCCGTCAGTTTTAAAGCTATCTTAAACATACTTTGCACGAAGTCTTTTGGTACAAATACGCTGCACATTTGTCGGAACCGGCCGGATCGGATGACTATAGCATATAGCTGCCATAGGAACTATCGGTTGAAAAACGAGTTTTAGTGAGAAAAACTTTTTTGTTTTCAATGCTATCGCTCCCAACGCTCGTATTTATAAGTTTGTAATTTTTTTATCTAAAACATAAAATCAAAATACGCCAAACCCTCTCATCAAGAGATATCAAATCGTACCGAAATTCTGGTGTGCACAACAAATTTACCCTCTTCTTTCCAACCTTTAGCAACAACAACAACATCAACAGAACCACGAAGGCCTTCGAGGAGTCAAAGTTGGGTGAGTGCTAATAAAAGGGATTTGTTCTGATTCAAACCAGTGTCAATTAAAATAGTGCAAAATACCAATTGTCATAAAATTTAAACATAAACAAAGAATTATTGTGCAGTGCCTGAGAAGTGCATTTGATTTACCGTCAATTATGACTTTTTGAATTGCTCTGTTTTGTTCTGCGGTCACTTTCTATTCACATTTTGTTCGATGGCTATGGATTTGCAAAGTTCTGACTTCTTGATCGTATGAAATCTTTGGTTTGTTTTGATCTTATTATTCTTTTAGGGTACAACTGATTTGGCCACTAGCATTTTGTTATCTTTTTGCATATAAACATACTCATAATTTATATATAATGATCATTTAAATGCAGTACCGTGGTATCAACTTATTGAAAAAGCAATGAATTTGAACTGAATTTTGAAAGTAATTATTTTGATAATCATTTAATTAATCTTAAGTTTATATAACAATTCGAGGAAAATCAATTGAAAAAGAGCCAAATGAAATATTAGTGCCAAAGAAACATTTTGAAAACCATATAAAACTTATACTGCAAGTATGCAGGTCTTTTTCCTTATATATCTGAAATGAATTAATTGTATTTTAGAATGAATTGCTAATTGAATTATAATTTCCCTGGTAATGTAACGTAAAGGGTGAATAGATGTCGTAAACGACATTGGGATTTTCCGAAACCGTGCGCTAAAGGAAAATCATAGGTAGGGTGGGTGAAGAGCGCGGCTTCAAGGACAATATGAAGCGTAATCCTGGTGTAATAGTGTTTGTCTCTGTTCTTTTATTTTTCTTTCTGGTAGCTTCTGCAATTTTAGAGCATCAGGGACTTTTATTATTTAATTAGTAGTGCGAGTTTTGTGTAGATAATATAAAACGAACCCCCTCGGACTGATTTTGCTAGCCGATTGCTAAAGTCCCTAACTGATATTGTCTGCATCAGTATCCTCTCGCACCCGCCAGCTGCTGCAATTGTAGAGATTAGCCTTCCGTTAAATCGTGACCGCTACCATCTTAGGCCATCCGGGACTTGAAGTTAATCTTGACATTGAAACAGCTGACCCAGTCGCGTGGGCCAGTTCATTATGGAGTTAGCTTTAGATAAGTTTACTGCATACGGAGCAAGGCTACAGTGATTGGCTACCTGATTCTGTGTGTCCTTCATATAGAAAAGGGTAGGGAACAACACCAAGGTTGGAATGCTGGTCTGAGATACTTTTGTATCTAGGCTGTGGCATTACAAACGATAATTTATTAATAAAAATTCTTTTTAAAGATAAAATTTATATAGTTTTTATTGTTTTTTTAGAAAACATTTATAAATTTTTTATAAATTGGGGATCAATTGTATGGGATGCGACCAATTTACCAATTTTTATTTTTTAACGTTTTTTTTTTTTAATTTTTTTTTTTTGAAATTTGATATTTTAAAGTAAAAAATTAAAAAAAATTGTTTAATTTATTTTTATTTTTTTTTTTAATTATTAAATTTAAAGTTTTAAATTAAGTTTTATTTTTTTTATTTATTTATTAAAAGTATAAATTAAAAAAATTTTATTTAAAGGTTTTTTTTTGTCGAAAAACATTGCAAAACTAAAAGATGTTAAGCGTTAAATTAAGTAATTACACTATTCAATAAACTATCATCGTATGCTGTAAGAAAACAAGGAGGAAGTGTGTTGTAATTATTTGGAAAAGCAGACTCCAGTGACCCAGACCCCACATAAATATAAAAAAATATTAAAAATTCCAAAAAAACAATTTTTATTTTTTCTATTTAAGAATCGCACTTCTACGAAGAAGAATAGATAACGATGATCAAAATCTATGGAAACACACGAATCTGTGAGCAATTTAGAGCAAAATAACTTGTCATTTACGAGATTAAAAACAAATTTTAGTTTGCTTCACCTTTTGTTCCGTTCTTTGTTTTTTTTGTTCCGGGTTTTGTTCACTTCATAAATTGACTAAAAATCGAAGATAAAGACAAATTTAAAGTTCACATTTCTAAAATCTGTTTGTTCTTGTGTATTTTCTGTATATGGTCGATTCCCTCCCTGTTACATACTTACGCACAAACTTAATGTACTCTGTGTATTATTGGTACAGAGTATAAAAATTGGTTTTATGTTTAGTTAAGTTTTCCTTAAAATAAAATATTTTTCTAAAATTTAGAATGAATTGCCTTAGCACGGATTTTGTGGGAGGATATGCGGCTTTAGGGTGAGTTGTTTCTTAAGTGCAAAAGCAAGACTCGATTGATTATTAACGACGAATATCAGCCGCCTAATTTTCATAGAACGCCGAATGTATATTGTTACTCATATACTGGCGGTCGTTGGTCAGACAGACGTAAGATTATGCGCATCTGTCTATATATCTAAATATGGATTCCTTTGCCTCTTAAATTAAATAGACAAGCGTTCGGTCTAAATATAACACAGTGGAACAAATTTCAACTTTTTTTTTTGCCTGGGACTGGGACCAATAAATTGTGAAACTAGAGGCATTAGGTAGCAACACCTCATACCCAGTTTTTCTGGAGCACGTCACTTCGCGTTTAATGGGCACTTTTATACTAGCAACACAAAGTTACAACCTCTGTTGCTGGTTAAAAAATATGAGCTAAAATTTTGGAAAATTCACCAAAGTTAGAGGGAGTCACCACCATTGTTATACCAAATTCCCGCCTCCAATGGACAAGCGGTTAGTACCCCGCCCATAGAGGTCTAACTTAGAAAGTGGAATTAATGGAAAACCACTCGATAGATTTTTTTAAGATTTTAAACATATTGAGACACTGGCCAGTTAAATGTGTCCTTAAGAGATGGTAACATGCATCGAAAAACCGCGATGGTGGGTACCATTTTTGACAGGACCCTCCATCGAGGCTATGTAGGCCATTAAAAAGAGATAAAAATAGACCGAACTGCGTTTTTAGATTCACCATCGGACCCTTAAGTCACGGGCTATGGCTATCTTTGTACAAGCAATTGCCTCAGAACAACATTGACCATATGGGTATCAAGAGCGTCTCCAAAATTATGAAATAAATCCTATGAATAAAATTCGTCATTTCCACTAAGAAAAACAAAATTTAGCTTCAAAATGTCTTTGGTGGACAAACCGCGATACGCTCAGATGCATTGAACTGATGTATTTAAATGATCCGATCATTTTTTTCTGCTGGTATTGAAGCACTTTACTCTGTATGAGATTAATTCCATAATTTTGGTGAAACTGGTTTCACCTAAATGGTCAATGTTGTTCGAAGGCAATTGCTAGTATATATAAATGCCTAAGAACCGCGAACCAAGCCTTTAATGGTAAAACTGAAAACGCGATTCAGTCTATTTTGATTTCTAGTTGATGGCCTATATTGCCGCGATGATGGGTGCTGGTCAAAATGTGGTACCCACCATCGCGGTTTTTCGATGCATGTTACCATCTCTTAGGTACACACACATTTTATTAGTCCGTATCTCAAGTATAGTTAAAATCTTATACAATTCATATCGAGTGGTTTTCCATTAATTCCACTTTCTCTAATTTGACTCCTATGGGCGGGGTACTAACCGCTTGTCCATTGGAGGCGGGAATTCGGTATAACAATGGTGGTGACTCCCTCTAACTTTGGTGAATTTTCCAAAATTTTAGCCTCATATTTTTTTAACCAGCAACAGAGGTTGTTTTAATGCCCTTTAATCTTTTCTCCCATGATATTTAGGATAATCATTTTTTATATGTTTATAAAAAAAAAAATTGTCAAAAGACGAAATGATTTTTCTAATTCTACGAAAAGTTTTTTCTGTAATTTAGAAAAAAAATTTTTTTATTTTTCTGACATATAGAAAATTATTTTCTATCTTTTAAATTAAAATTGTTTAGTTTATAAACATATTTTTCTAATATTCAAGGCTTCTTGTTCTACTGTTAATTAAAAATTGCATTACGTTTTAGAAAAGCTTTCCATAATATTTAGACATTTTTTTTAAATTTTAGGGTGGGTCGCCTTGGGACGGATTTCAAAGGCGAATTTCAAGCCTTTGAGCCTTATTTTCTTTGAGTGGGAAAAGTCTTTGCTATTACTACACTGAGTAAAAAAGAATATTTTTTGATGATCCCTAAGATATTTTATGTATCCATTTGGACTGGATAGTTAACTATCCTTTTTTGGGATTCATTGGATATTTTCGAAGTCGATTTATTTTCGCTTTAGAAGTATATATCAGAAAAAATATTTCATTGATCTTTATTCTTCATCCAAAGGAGCTGAAAAATGTGAAAAGGGTATTTAATATAACGGATCTTTAGTTTTAAACCTTTTTGGTTAGTTTTCTTGTCTCTGATATCTAGTTTTTCTAGTTTATTAGATTTAAAAGCAAAAGCGTGTTAAAAGTGTTTCAGAGAACTTCGTGCAACTTAAACTTTTATTTGTTTTCAAAGTGTATGCCATTTATTCACCTTTAGTGTCTTATCAAGACTCCATAAACTGCTGCCTCCACACAAAACAGAAAAACAAAACACACCTGCAATGGCATAGGATCAGAACTGTCAACCAGATGGGAGTTGCCTATCTTTAGTGTTTTTTTTTCTTCTTTTTTTTTTTTGTCCTGCGTCACAGCGTGGCATTTTTAATCACTACGACGCGTGCTCCTCCCTTCCCCTGTCCAACTATCCCCCATTCAGACCAGACATGACAACAAGAGCAAAAAAACTTTGTCCACTCGCATGCTTAGACTTGGACCAGACAATGGCCGGGGTTGTGTCAGCAACATGTCTGTCTTCTGAAATGGACGTTTTATTAAATTATGCGCTTTGCTCGATTTGTGCACAAATCAAGCGAGTTGGCAGCTGAAATCAAACTTTGGAGTCGGAGGCGCGGTGAACATTTTGCATAATCTATTTGGTATGCCATTCAATGGCTAAGTCAGCGCTTAGTGTGTTTACCAGTTTCCTAACATCAATTACATATGCACAATATATATATATGTGTGTGTGTGTTGTGGTCAACAAGGGCATTACGCATTGGTTAGATTTGAATACAAATCATTAACGCCAAGTGTATAATTTATTGGTTGGATAATTGGTTGCAAATGGGAGATATGACCAAAAGGTATAACTTTGTATAAAATCAACATGGTGTACACCAGAAACCCGGCATTGTTTTTTCAACTCTCGGTGAAACGCTTTGGAACTGCTGCACAACTTCCCATTTTCTTTCCCTGCCATGCTGTACTCTTACATTACGTATACGCCATGGCTGCCGAGCTGGTTGGGGGAGGGGGGGACTGGTGGCATTTCAAGCAATTAGCGTGTGCCACAATCTCAGCAAAAGGCTAAAAGGAAGCGGTAAATGCCAGTCAGACACAAGAACACGTACAATTTTAGCAAATGAATTTCCAGTCAGAAGTGTGTTGCATGTGAGGGGAGGGGGGGGGAGCAAATGTGCATTCAATAGTGAATGCAGTCCACAAAACATGGTCAATTAGTTGATATAGAAAATGTTAACTATGCACAGTGTGAACAAAAACATTCGAAGCTTTCATTTGAACTAAACAGATTTGAACACAAATAAGGAATATTCCTTGATTTAAGTACGGAATTTCTTGAATTTAAAAAATCCCACAACTCTTGATTTCAAGAACCTTTTGGAACATTAAGGGCATATCAAAGCTCAAAATAATCATGATCTTTACTAAATTAAGTACTTTGTGCCCTTAGTTTAAGAACGCATAATGCTTGGATGAAGAATTTTGATTCGAATATAAGAATCTTAACTTAAGCCTTGTAGCCTGCAACGTGAATAATTGATAGAGCAGATGGTAGCTAATTTTTGGTAGAGCACGCGCTGTCTTCGGCCTTTTTTCTCTGGTCGGGAAATATTACCAACAGGTTAAGAGCTGGTATGCTTATATCATAATTCGCGCGCTATATAGGAAACAGAAGGAGGCTAGACAGGGAAATGAAAAGTTGAGATGAATCCACAAGGTTTTGTTGGTCATGTTTTCACAAAGCTGTGAGAATGCCCACCCTACCATGATCCCTTAGGGCCGAGAATTAATTAGAAATAGAAAAGGATCCCTTCAACAAAGCTTCTCGCTTAATACACTATCTCATTACGCTGCTGCTGGTTTCCCCCAAAAACAAGATGCTCTAAAACATATTAATTTCAAAGTTCATTATATAAGTTAAGGCTAAACATTTTTGGACTGAACCGAATTTAACACTAAGTGTATTGATAAAGTGACTATGTTCTATGTAAACCTACAAGGGTATGGTATAAAAACTATAAAGAAAGAAAATATAAAGAAACTTATGCTACAATATTATAGATATGGGAATGCTACTTCATTGTTTGGATAAGCATAAGGCACATTATGTAAAGGTAAATTCTTGTTCAAAGAAAACTTAGGCAATAAGATTTAAATTTATGAATGGAACTTTAAGGTTAGTACATCCTTTGATGATGGACTTAGTTTTGTTTCTCAAGAGGCAAATTTCTCATTTGCTTAGCGTTTTCTTTAAGTAAGCCCAAAAAAAAAATCTTTCGTTGTGTAGACCGGTACTGGAAAAATGGCGATTAGGTAATTTCTAATTATTTGCCCTTGACTATATGCATAAATTCTTTTTTTGGCTAAGCAGCTATGCAGCTCGTATTGGCGGATTAGATAAGATTTTTATTTTAAATTACTCTTCTCAAAAAAATTATTAAACTCTGTACGACAATGGAGTATTCATAGTCGGTCCTAATCTTTGACTAACGACTCTAAAAATATTATCAATAGGCTGGGCAGGTTATGTACACCATGTGGTCGTGACCTCAATATATCCGATGTCGCTTAGGCAGGGACCACTGTAGAGCGACAGATGATCTATGACCTCAATAGACCCAACATGTCATACCCAGCAAAAAAAAAGATCCCTGTAAAATGGATATTCAAATATCCACTTTTAGATACATTTTTTTAAATATCTTTTTCACATTTTTCAGCTCCTTTGGATGAAGAATAAAGATCAATGAAATATTTATTTCTGATATATCTTTTTTAAGCGAAAATTAACCGATTTCGAAAATATCCAATGGATCCCAAAAATGGATAGTTAGACTGGATAGGATAGTTAGACTGGATAGTCTAAATGGATACCGAAATCATCCTGAGGATCTCAAAAACTATCCTCAGCTACAACGTCAGCTATGAGTGAGGTGGCCTTTAAGCTTCCTCCAGAGATTGCGAGACAATTATGGCCCACTTAGGTAAGGCTCGATTGGGGGTCTGCTATTGCCACCAGCAACTATCAATCCTCGATTCCGGGAGCACCCTGGGACGAGTTTATATGGAGCACTGCACGCAAGGACGTCAGCAGTGTCTCATGGAACTAGTGGTGCCAACCTAGATTGTAATTTAAACATTCATAAGCCAGTAGCTGTACTATAAACCCTGAACCAATGTACGGTACGGAGTAGTACACTGAGAAGGCTGTGTGCTTGACCGAGATTGCACAACTGCACACTTTGACGGCCACGAGTAGAAAAGATCAAAGTGGCTGCCTCATGGAACCATGAAGTCAGTGTTCACGCGATTTTCTTTTCAACTTGCTTTCCTTTACACACAATTCGGAGAATAAGAAGAAACGATCATCTGGTGATCTACGTTTCGTTACGTTTGTTAAACGACAAGCGAAATATATTACAGCCTTTAAAATTTTAAAATTAATCTACCAACGTGTTCACTTGATTGCATCCTGTAACGCTCTCAAGTTAGTCCCTCTTAAATCAATGCCGATTTATTCTCAAATATATATCGTCGCACATGCTTCGCACACAAGCGCATATTAGCCATCGAAATGATCTTAATTGGAAACTTTAATCAAGAACTTTATTTCTATTTAAGATGTTTTAACGATCAAAAGCGACTCACTCTTATAAAATTCTATAAATCAAGATTTTTTTCAAAAGCGAATCGTTCTCTTCGTTTTCTGAGTGCGCCTTTGAAATTGCATCTATCGCAAAGTTGTAACTTGCTCCGCCCGGCTGTGCGGCGAAAAGTAAGGTTAAACTCGTATAGAAAAAGTTGTAAATAGTTATGAAATATTCTTCCTTTTACATTTTCAATAAATTTTTTTTTCTTTTCCAATTGCTTTGCCTTTGATTTCAGGCAGTTTGGCTACAATTAAGCAAAGATAACGTCGGCTTTACTTCACATTGCGCATTTATTTACTCTATCAGTTTGCGTGGCAAATACATTTTTTGTTGTTGCTTATTTTGCATTTTTATTGCGCAACATCCGGCAACAAGCAGTTGAACAGCACACTCTGACCCCCCCCCCCCACCCCCCACACAAAAGCCAACCCCAAAAGTCCAATGCCACAAATACCAGCAGGCAGCAGCAGCAGGACAAGCACCAGGGTTGCAGGCAATTACAAACAGTTGTTCAACTGCTTGACTTAAAATTGCAACTGCTGCCTGTGGGGAATCCTGATGCTGTCGTTTTGTGGTTTACGGATTAAAGCGCCAAACATCCGCGGCAACATCGTCGACAAGCGTCCCGGATGCGAATGATGATGATGTTGCTGCGCATGCGTCCCCGTTGGCCGGGACCCTCAATGGCGTCCGGTGTCATTGCGTTTCCGTTTGAGTTGGCAATTTATACAGTTTTCACTGGATGCGAGAATGCTTTACTTGGGCCACCACACATTTACTTATGCGGCCCCGTTTGCTGGTGGGCCATGCCCCACGTTAAATTGATTTATAATTTTCCCAGCGTTGCATTTTAACTTTTCCTGTTTTCCGGGGGCGGTGCAAAAATTAATTCGCATTTTTGCCGTCATGAAATGTATACATTTTCAACAGCCTTTCGCATGTTTGTATGAAATTTCAACGCCGAAATTGGCCAACAACACAGCCAGCGAAAGGGAGAATGGGATAATTTCTCTTTCTTTTTTGCCTTCGCGCCTTTTTAATTAAAAGTCAAAAGTTCAGCAATTGATATTGTAATCAATTTATGCACATGGCGAGGCTTTATTTACTGATTCGCTTTCATTTTTTTACAGCGTTGAATTATGGCAACTCTTGGTTTGGGGGTAATCAGCGTTTCTGGGTGATTGCAGATTTTATTTCTTCTTGGTAATTTGAAGATGGTTTTTGGTTAATTGAAGGAAGGAAATTAAAATTTTTAAGTATATAACTTGTTAAAGCAAGGCTCTTTTAAGGACGTACAATTGGGGGACTAATTTTTTTCTTTGCGACAGATTTTTTTGGGTACATCTTTGTCTGTGCAAAGTTAGCCGCTTTTGCCATTTGCTGTAGCAGCAGGTGTTTTTTGCATATGTGTACTGAGTAAGGAGTATGGAGTACTATAAATTGAGTACTGAATGTCAAACGCTGAGCTTTCCATACTGAGTACTAAGAATCGAGCTCAGAGTATCGGGTACCAAGTATTGAGAATCGAGTACTGAGTTTTAAGTACTGAGTATCTAGGTCATGAGTGTCGATAGCTGGGTATTGAGTACTCAATTGAGTATAGACTATTAAGTATCGAGAATTGAGTATGGAGTACTCTGTACTTAGTTCTGAAGTAAAAGTATCTAGTCCTCTGTATTGAGTATCGAGTTCTGAGAATCACATAGTGATTATCGAGAGTTCAGGCCCTAGTATCTAGTCTGGGCATCGAGTACTCGGGTAATGAGTATCGTGAATTCTAAGTCGAGAACTAAGTTGTGAGTATCGAAGTGTTTAGTATTGAGTATTAAGCATCGAATACTGAGTATCCAGACTGAGAGAGAGTTAAGTGCAGTAGTCAGACACAAATTGGAGAGCTCTATAGATAACCTTCTTAACTGTTCATAAATACAAACAGATCTAAAAACAAGCAAGCCCCAGCGAACGCTTGCCAATAAATCTAAAACAATAGTATAACACTATTCGACAGCATTCTCATTTCTTATTATCAGTGTTTTGTCTAAAAGTGAATTCCAAATGTATGCCGATGATGTGCAAATGTATGTTAGTCGTCCGTTAGCCAAAATTTCTAAGTGAATAAGTATTTGTAATAGCGAACTAAGTATAATTAGTGATTGGGCTAGAAGAAATGGGTTAAATATAAGTCCGAAAAAATCAAAGTGCTTGGTTATATAGAAGAAATGTTATAAGACAGACACATTGCAAAAGCTTGAAATTGACACTACTAATATAGACTATGTAGAAAAGACTGCTAGTCTATAACTACGTTTATACGCACGTCTTATTTGCAAATAACAATTTGGTAATTAACAAATGTTTGCGTATAAACGCTGAGTCAACTTTTGCTAAACAGATATATGATATCAACCTTGTATCCAGGATATGTCTGCGGGTCTTAATATTTCTGCACAAAATCATTAACTCTGAACATCCCTCCTATCTGTTTCTTAAGCATACATATTTGTACAAAAAATAAACCCTCCACTTCTGATCGACAATTCTTTCCGCATGCTATTCGACTTTGGAATCACCTTCCACATAATCTTAAGACAATTAGGAACGCACAGACATTTAGGGAAAAACTCAAATTCTATGTTAGTAACTAAACTTAAAGCTATGTAATTGTGAATCGGTGTGATTAGTGTTATAAAAATAAGTATTTAATTTCTTGTAACACTAGAATGAAAATAAACCAAATATGATAAGTATTTTAAGTATTTTTAGCTAGTTTTCAGGTTTAAAAATGTGTTTTCTACATTAAAGATGTTGCTTACCAAAAGTTTTCACAATGTACCTGAAACCTCACTGTCTGAACTCGCAATTAGGCACAGGTCCTAAGGCAACTGGGGCTTTATTGAATATTGTTATGGTCTTATCCGAGAATCTCAAAAAAAAGAATATAGCCGCAAAAAAGGTGTGGTCTATATTTTAAAAGTGTATAAATAAAATTTGATTAATTTTGTAAAAAAAATTGTTTTATTGGAATTCACTTAAAGTCGGAGAATCAGTCACAACGGTATCTGGAGAAAACTAAATTTTTGTCTATTTTCACAAAAAAAAAAATCATGAAAAATCTACTTTGTGTCCGATTTCTGTAAACGAGGTCTTTTTTTTTAAGTAAGTTAAATAATTTTTACTGTCCAATTAAAAAAACATTACAATTTTGTATAATTATAAGTCTACAATTGGAAAAAACATTTTTAAAAAAATGGCACTTTGACTACATTTTCATCAACGCTGAGAAGTGTGTTAGTGTCACACACACTCTCAGAAGGGACAGTAGCCCTGGAGTCTTCCTGCATGGTGAGGTGCTTCCTCTCAAAATGGCCCATAAGTATCTGGGAGTGACCCTGGATATGAGGCTTACCTTCAAGCAGCATGTTGCCGAAGTAGCAGGCAAGCTACGCAGCAAGGCGACAAGTATGAGTTGGCTACTCAACGCCAATAACAAGCTCTCGCTTAGGAATAAGGTCCTCATCTACAAGGTAATTCTGGCACCAACATGGAGATATGGTGTCCAGGTGTATGGCATCGCCGCGAAGACCCACCTGAACAAAATCAGGGTCTCTCAGGCCAAAATCCTTAGACGGATCACCGGAGCTGAGTGGTTCATTCGCACTCGAGACATTGAGAGAGTGTGGTGTTCCCCTGGTTGGCGATACAATCAATAATCAGGCAGCGAAATACTTGGACAAGTAACCTCGCCAGGCGTCTTCTCAGATCGCGAAGGATCAACGGGATCAGGGCAAGGAGAAGGCTCCACCCAGCTGACCTGGCTAATCGTAGGATTTAGCTGACCTACACAAACAAGCTGCCAATACACAACCAGATCACAACTAATAGCAACTTACCGGCTAGACACATTAAAAACCACTTAACTGCTTAAGCCCAATACCCACCTGAACTGTACATAAAAACACGTTAGGATAACAGTTAACACGTAGATCTAAACTCACTGATACAAAGACACATGACACAATCAAATTTAACATCATATACAAGTAAACCTAAAATTAGTCTTAAAGTAAAAATCCCTAACTCTAGATTCCTATCTCCCTACTCTCTAAACATATTTAAAAGCTCATGTATTAATACTCCCTACAGTATAAGTTAGTTTTAAGCAATAGCAGTAAACTGTAAAAATTTTGTCATAGGGTAACTAAATTCAATAAACAAAAATGTTCTTAAAAAAAAATAATAATAATCGACTAAATTTTAATAAAGTATTAAATGGAGTTGTTACGCTCTCAGTAAAAACAGATCACTGCTGTATAGCCCAATAGGCGCTTTCAATTGCATTCCTCTGGGCGACTCTGGTTAAATCAACACCCCATCAAACCAGATACTGCAGAGCAAACTAGGCTGAGGTAGAACCGATGACAGTTGAGCAATTGATGACGGTGATGAAAGCCAGTTTTTCTTGAATGATGGACAAGCTGGTAATTGGACTGCCCACGTTGGAGAGTGTAGAGGACATCAAAAGTGGAGTAAGCAACTTGACGGCAAGCCAAAAGGATAATGCACAACTAAGAGAAAATATAGAGGAGAAAGAAGCACACCAAAAATACTACGTTCTTTTCAATTTCTTTTGGTCATAACTTAACCAATAGATGGTGCCACTACCTGATTTTTAAAACTTTGACTTCTCTTCGTCGATGTCTGATGCCTGAAATCTGGCACGAATAATTAGGCGAATATTTATTCCAATTTTTTTTTTTAAATTTTAATTATTTTTGATATTAATTTCCTTTTTTGCTTTTTTTCTGTGCAACTTTACACGCACATAACTCCCAAGCATTTCTTTATTTCTGTTTTTAATTTTTATTTTTTGCTGTAATGAAGTCATAATTTCGTTCTACTTCTGTCCTTGGCCCCCTTCATTTTTTGTTTGCCCTGCGTTGTACACTTTGTGTAGCATTTTAATTACGCATTCAGTTGGCGCAGACTTACAAGAATTATGAGTTTGAAGCGGGCGGGGGAGCCAGTTGCTGCTTCTGTTGCACTCTTTGTTTAACATTTTGCGCTACTTATGCATAATTTGGCCATTTTGACCCTTTTCTCTGTTTTTTTTGTTACTCAACTTATTTGTTACAACTTTTGTGCAGCAACAGCTTGTATAAATGTTTGATGTGCCTGCTTTTATGGTACCCTGAATGAGCATAAAATCTTAGCAATTCCCAAATTTGTCATAAAAAACTAGTCCAAAACATGAAACATTTTAAGTTTAATGGCAATTAACCTTTCGCGTTACAAAATTAAAATCATGAGTCTGAAATAACCCGCATATGTGGAGCTACATAAATCTGCCCTGCGAATGGTTGGGCGGGGGGGGAGGGGGTGTCCTAGACATGACACGTATTTATAGCACGCCAACGACCCCAGTTTGGGCCACATTGCTAATACGCCATGTAGCCTTCGCTTGCTGCTCAGTTTCTGTGGCTTTGTTTTATGTGTTCACACACACACACACACACACAGCGAGAGTGACTTGAAGAAGTCTCCAGCTGCATCTTTAGCCTTCTGCTTGCCTTTTTGCTGCTTTTTGCTGATTGTGTGGAGGCAATTCCTGCATGCAGCTCGTAAATTGAATAAAAGTTCAAATGTTGGCAATTAATATAACGAAAAAGTTAATGTCAAGTGTGTGCGTGTGTGTGTGTGTATGTGTGTAAGTGTGGGTGTGCAATTGCAACTGAACATCTTCCTGCGGGCGCCCACAACCAACTGTGGCTTCTTCGTTTCTTGCAAAAACATGACTTTTGGGTGTTCGACCAAAGGGGCGTGTATATTACTCGCATGAGAAACTTTGGATTGGAGCTTATTAAAGCCAAACTCATTGAAATTTTATTACAAAATTTGCTAAAATGTAAGCGTTGCCCTAATTGGAAAACTTAATTATTTGAATTTATTAATTATCTTTATAAATAAGTTTGCCTTCAGCAAATTGAAAGGAAAGCACGTAAGCAGCTTAAATAGTTTGCAACAAAAAAAAGATAGAGAAAAGTGCTGAAAGTTAATCAATATTACCTGTCGCTGCTTGCTTAAATTGTGTGGATATGTAGGTAGCGGTCAGCTTAAGCCAATTTGCTTGCCCTTTGCCCAACCAACTAAAGAACAGGTATTGCGACATTATTGCTTGCGGAAACATCTCTGTCTTCAAAAAGTACACCTATTCTTAATCAGCATGATTAGCTATAGCAATGTCCGTCCTTCTGTTTCTACGCTCTCACCTCCGTCACATAAAAGGTGCTGCCGGCGTCGCATTGCAACAGCAACTAAACAACAAAACTGAAATGTGCAAAAAACATTAAACAAATTCACTTAAAGAAAGAGCCTACAATACAACCGACGCCATCATCAAAGTATACACTCACACCCGCATACACACTCATAAATATGCTGACGGCGTCTTGTGAAATAGTCAGAGCTCATCAACCTGTTCGCAGTGAACAGTAATATTCAAGCATACAAGAAGCTTAAAAAGCCACTCAAGAACTCTTGGTCCAATCGAATCAGAGTCAAAAAGAGATCGCATAGTCACACGCACAGCCGACTCCACGCATCCTTTAAGGGGGCTGTGGCGGTTGTTACTCACCCAGCTCCAATCACACTTCACTAATAACTATCGATGCTCGATATTCCCACCCTTTTATATCTTACATCTCTAACTCTCACACACAAACTTAACTCTTCGCCATTTCAAATAAGCCGAACTAAAACCTCTCTGTGTTTTAAACCAAATAGTTAACGTGGTAGTCACATGGCTAAACCCACCGCGAAAATAAATTGAAATGTTTCCCTTCCTTCCCTTCCAAAAGGACATTCCAGAATTTTACGTTGGTCCCTGGCAGTCAAGTGGATGCTAAAAACATAGCTCTCCCGCATACCTCTCCCGCCGTAAATTATAAACCGAAAATGTCTCTCTCTTTAAAGGTCAATTAGACACTTTCCGCTGAACTTATATAACGCCTTTGATTTAAAAAAATGCATTGATATGTTCTTTGTCGCAAATAGCTTCTAGACTCAGATATTTATGCCTAGAGTGGACTTACTTTTCATATTTTTGAATCGCTAGGGCTGCACCTCAAAAGTTGGTCATTATGTTGGCCTGTATTACGATTAAATTCAAATTTTCTTTACCGTTTTTTCTTCTCCCACTCTTCACTCTTTTCCCACCCTCCCTTCCATCTTCCACCGCTCTCCACTCTTTCTCCTGCTAGCTTTGTAAAATTACATTTTGTTTTGCTTTTGAAATACGGTCAACATATTTTTCAAATCTATCGATGTTTCAAGTATATGCCATAAAATTTAATTTAATTGGATAATCCTATTCGCTGTTTATTTTTATTTTGTTCTTGTCTTGACCAGATCTCAGAGGCTGAGCTATAGTAATCAAATTTGACTTGCAGACACTCAGTAAGTTTGCTTTTAGTGATACTGATATTTTAAGGCATGGTAAAACTTTTGTTATTCATTTTCCTTAGCCTTTCTACATGAAAGTTCCACATTTTCTTTTCAAAGATTCTACTCCAACTTAATATGTAATCTCCCAAAAAAAATATAAACAAACAAACACTTTTGCCAATTGTGCCAATAATGCTGTGACCCAAACATATTCATAATAATTTGAACGTTTTTTTTGCGGCATGGAAACTGTGCCAAAAAACTAAGTAAAGCTTAAATGTGCCAGCCAGCACTCACACACATACACACACACACACTTTTGTAATAGGCCAAATAGTGCAAATATTTATGCATATATGTATATGATGTGGTCAGCAAGGAGAGAGATGCCGTAGTGTCCAGTCCGGGCAAAGTGACCACGTCCAACAAAACCACAGCAAACTAATAATAACCAGCAAAGCCACATGGAAAAAACAAACCAACCCAGCAGAGGAGAGAGCGAGAGAGAGGAAGATGTGTTAAGTGCGGCTGGTCAAGGGGGGAGGGGGGCTAAACAACACAGCAAACATAATTGCAACCACGAAATTTACAAATAGCTTTTAGTGTCAGCGCAAAATACACACACACACACACACACACACACAGAAAGGAGATTCACTGAGTCACACTCATATAAATGCACTCTCAATGCATTTCAGTTAAACGGCAAAGCATGTTGCATACTTTTTGGGGTATGCACAGTGGGTATTGATCGACCTTGTTTGTTAAGTAATTAAATCTAAATTTGGATTCTATCACAAATGTATGCCACGTTTCGCAGGTCTTGAAGCACTATTTCACTTATTTTTAACTCCAATTTGGGATAGTCTAAGCCACTGTGGCCCGAATGGTCGAAAAATATTGTAAAACAAATGCTGGGCCCAGCCGGAGCAGAGAAAGCATAATAACTTGGCTGCCTTTGGACACTTGAGAGTACATCTAATTTGTCATGGCACTGCAGCCGTAGCAAGAAAAATGCAAAAGAGCAGGACTCGCTGCTGTACTTGGCCACTAATTAATGCGGCTTGTACGGCTCGCTGGCTCTAGCTGAACGGCCAAAAACGTCTCTGGCCCCAGCACTTGTAACTGTCCCGCCCCCACCCCCTCCTCCCCTTTCTGGATGTATCACATTAAGCAGAGTCGCGCCCTGTCGAAAAGTTTCGCTGCATGGCCGCTGGCTGCAAAATTAATTTTTTCGCATTTGCCAGGCATCCGAGAGCTTTCTGGAGCACAAGTTGTGTTAATTTTGGCATGCCCCATGGGCCTGGTAGAGTGGCAGTGGCAATGCCGGTTCACGCCCACAGTGCGTATGTGTAATGACATATTATTTGTGGAACAAGAGGTTTACGGAGGGGGGGGGGAGTCGAAAACATTTTATGTTTAATTTTTTGTCATTGGCATATGGCTGTAAGGGGAATTGGCTGAATGTTAATTAAGCATTTAGCTTATATTGTATGACCAGTCCTGAAACAAAGCTAAAGGAAACTGGGGAAACTTTGTAATTTTAAGTTCGATTTACTCTTTATGTACTTAAATTTTGCTCTCTGATCTAAAATATTTTTTAGCAAATAGTTTGCGCAAGCATATCTTAAGTTTGCCTAATGAGGGAAAGTGAGTTTGAATTTCTAAACAAATTTCTTTATAATCAATATATTGCGGATGTTGAGAATGGTTTGAAACTTAACCCTAGATTGTTTTGGCGATTTGTTAACTCCAAAAAGGCAAATTCTCAAATACCCTCATCTATGACACTAGATGACTTAGTTGCAACGTCAGACCTTGTTATTTCTAATTTGTTCGCAAAATTTTTCAATTCTAACTTTGAACCCTCTGCTTCTTGGAATGATCTGAATAGTTTGAACTCAATTCCCCATTTGCTTAACATTGGCACTTTATCCATTTCCGAGGATGACATCTTCCAAGCTGATTTTGTGATGGAATTTCTTCGTTTTTTCTGAAGCATTGCATTGGTGAGTTATGTGAGCCACTCATAACCATATTCTTAATGTCACTCACAACTGGTCGATTTATTGAAAAATGGAAAATTGCAACAGTCACACCTGTGTTCAAGTCTGGTATCAAGAGGGAGGTACCTAACTACCGACCCATTGCTAAGCTTAGCAATATATCTAAGCTCTTTGAACGAATTGTAGCCAAACAGATGTATTTTCTGGTAAAGTTGTACATTAACCCAAACCAACATGGTTTTATGCCAGGCCGCTCCACTACTTCTAATCTAGCTGTCTTCTATAATTATTGCATCAACTTTTTTGACAAACGCTGTCAAGTTAACGTCATTTATACAGACTTTTCCAAGGCATTTGATAAAGTTTGTCATAATGCTCTAATCGCCAAGCTTTTTGGGCTAGGTTTTCATTCCTCCTTTTTGTCCTGGATTCAATCTTACTTGAACCGGCGGACCTACAGAGTTGGAATAAACAACTCGCTTTCTATTCCATATTTGGCTACTTCGGGACTTCCACAGGGAAGTGCCCTCGGTCCTTTACTTTTCATCATTTTTATTAATGACATTTGCGTGCATTTTTTTAATTCAGAGTTTCTGCTTTATGCTGATGATCTTAAAATTTTTCGATCTATTAAATCCATCAGTGATAGTCGACTGCTGCAATCTGATTTAGATAGGGTCAGTTCATGCTGTGCTCTCAATTTACTCCCTTTAAATCTCAACAAATGCTTTATTGTTAGATATAGCAAATGCTTCTACATTATTACGGCCACTTACTCTATATCTAACCAGACTTTATCGAGTCGGGTTGAGGCCATTGATTTGGGAGTGAAATTTGACCAAAAATTTCTGTTCAATGAGCATATAAATTATATTTTGCCAAGGGCCTATTCTATGTTTGGATTTGTCAAGCGCCATGCCAGCCAATTTAAGGACCCTTATACTCGTTTGAGCCTTTACTCAGCTTTTGTGCGTTCCAAGTTGGAGTATGCATCATTTATTTGGAATCCTTCTAGCGCAATTCATATTAAAAGGCTTGAAAGGGTACAGAAAAAATTTCTTAAATTTGCGCTCCTCCCGCTTAATTTTTCTGATCCCTTGCCGCCATATTTTGGTAGATGTGAACTGCTGCATCTCTCGACTCTTGAAGATAGACGTACTATTGCGTCATTGCTATTTCTGAATGACCTTGTTTTAGGGTGCATTGACTGTCCCACCTTGTTAGGCATGATAAATTTCAATTTCAAACTTTCAGCCCTTCTCCATCCAATTTTCCCGAACCAATTATTCCCTTAACGAACCCATATCTAGGGCCCTTAAAAATTTCAACTCCTTATCCGCTAGCATGCGATTTGATTTCGATTCCAATAAAACAGCATTAAAAACTTTATTAGCAGAATATTTTTCCACTTTTAGGCATTAAGTTAAGTAATATAATTTAAGATATTTTAGGGTAGCCAGTAAAAAGCATTGTTCAATTGGCGAATAAATAAATAAATAAATAAATAAATATGAGTATTTAGTAGCACTTGCCAAATATTTGCTAGCAAATCAAACTGTAAACTTACTTTTGGACTTATAGACCACTGATGTGAGACTTGTAGCACCATATACATAATTAATGGCTAATAAATTGTCTTAATTTGGATGTAAATTTTTCAAAATTTCTTATTGGTTCTGCCATTCTTGAAATAATTTTAACACCTGAAAAATCTGCAAAACATGAATATTTAGACTAACATTCATCAAAGTTGGAACAAATTATTTGCCAGTTTGCGTGAAACAAATTGCCTTACTATATTTGTCCACAGATTGGAACATGAAATTTGTCAAACACAGCGAGAACACTTTGCAGGCTTTCAATATAATATTGGAGCTTAAGAAAAGTCATTTTAAGGAATATTTTAATTTAAAATAAATTCTAGAATTAATTTTTCCGTTTAATGGAAAATTTTTCGAATTTCAGAGGCGAATTTAAAAATAGGGAATTTTCCCAAAATTCATACCTTTTTACTGAGAGTGTATTTATTAGCCGTCGACCGTCAGGCACACAGGGGAATAACTGTGTGTTCTGGTGGTAGTGCGATTACATCCTCTCCGCGGGGGCGGCTAGAAACAGGGTATCTGTCTTTCAGAGATCCTGGCTAATTGTAACTCGGGCGGAGAGAACTCTCTTAAATAAAAGTCACATGTCATTCCTCAGACATTAAACAGGTTAAACAGTGACCCAAGAACCGAAAACAAGCCTCGGATACAACAACATCCGTTTAACGATGACGACTCTACGCTTCAAACAACCGACTCGATTTGGTACATGGAATGTGCGCTCCCTCTCTGAACCCTCAAAGCTTGCTCAAGCCTGCAGAGAAATGGTCCGATACAATATTAATATATTAGGCCTATCGGAGACAAGATGGATTGGTAATGGCGAAGTCACAACGCTCGATGGTCATTGCTTCATCTATAGCGGCAACTCAGAAAAGCGCTCTAACGGATAATCACTGCCAGATTTAGAACCAGCTTCCGTAATATCACATTCATACAATGCTACGCTCCCACTGAACCAGACTCCGATGATACCAAAGATTTGTTCTACAACCTCCTAGACGCCACCATTTGCTCAGCCCCGAAAGGTGACATTATCATAGTTTTTGGCGACTTCAACGCCAAAGTGGGAAACGTAAGCACAAATGTGGAAAAAGTTATGGGTCGGCATGCTTTACCGTCTCATAAAAACAATAAGGGCGAACGTCTAATAGAACTAGGCGCTAACCACCACATATTCATTGGCGGCACCAAATTCCCTCATTTGGATATCCACAAATACACGTGGCTATCACCTGATGGGCGAACACGCAACCAGATTGACCACATTTTAATAAGTGGACAGTTTCACAACTCCGTACTAGACGTCCGCACGTGCAGAGGAGCAGACATTTACAGCGACCGACCACAACCTGGCACTGGGTCAAATCTACCTGAGGCCCGAAGAAATCAAACCTGCGAGGCATCAAGCACAGACCATAAACTTAGAGAACCTAAGAAACCCAAATACAGCCGAACACTATCAAAAGACACTAACTGCAAACATAGACCCTCTGGAAAACCAACCTACCTGGAAGCAAGTAATGAAGGCATGTCAGCAAGTTGCAGATTTCACCCTGGAACGCCATCAACGCAGACGTAAACCTTGGATAAGCGACACGACCTGGCAACACATTGAGGAACGAAGGCAACTGAAATTCCATCTCAACGCCTCCTCTTCCCATGACTGTGATCGCCTACGAAATGCATATAATGAAATGCATCGTCAAGTCCGGAAGAATGTAAAGAAGGACAAACGTTCCTTCGCGGAAAATATAGCCAACCAAGCGGAACAATGTGCGAGGAGTGGCAATCTTTTACTGTCCACAAATCCATCAAGAAGTAAGCAAGTACTAAGGACAACATTCCGCGCATACGAGTGCAAAATAGTTTCAGACCCAACCGATCCTGTGTAGACCATATTAACACCTGCCGCATAATTGTGGAGCAGTCCACGGAATGGAGGTGTCCACTCTATTTACTGTTTGTGAATTTTGAGCGAGCATTTGACACCATCGAAAGGGAGACCATATGGAGCCCCGGACGGTATCATAAAGCTGAAAACGGCGTTATATGAAGACGCAAGTCTCACCGTTCGCTGGAAAGGCAGTAACAGCGCTAGCTTTGCCGTAAACAACGGCGTGCGGCAAGGATGCGTTCTGTTACCTCTCCCGTTTATAGTTGTCCTCTACGATGTCCTCAAACGGTATCCATTGGAGAATCAACCAAACTCTATGTGACCAATTTGAAGTCATTTTCAACTACCTTTAAACCGGTTTATCGATTTGTACCTTAGCTTTTGAACGATTCTCGAAGTTTTACAACGTTGAAAAGTCATCTTAATTCCAACTGTGTCCTTTTTCATACCCCAAAAGGCCTCCTGAAACATTTATATAGAACCAACTACTTTTATTTCAAGAGATTTGCCAATCGTTTCGACTAGTTTTCGATGAATTTAACATTGGATATTCAAAATATTGCCAACTGCCATTCCAGTCAAAACCAAAATGCGTGCGTGTTCCCCTCTTCGCTTACACAATTCAACCAGTAAATCCTTTTGTTTGCCAAAACATGCGCATGTGGGTGTGTGTGTGTGTGAGTGGCATTGTACCTGCAGCATCTGTGTGTGTGTGTGTCGGTTTGCCTTGTTCTCGTCTTAGCGATAATGATGTTTATTTAATGCATTTCAGGTGCAAGGTGCTAAGTATTTGCCGTTTGACGTTTTGCGCGCGCCATCCAATGTCGGATTTCTGTTCCCTCGCCCTCCCCCCCTTGCTCACTCGAACACTAATGCCCTGCCTGGGCATTAGATTTAGAGAGGAGTGTAGGAGTACGGAGTGCTCATTATGCCAAACGTGGCGTCATTCCATGCGCCCGAGCAGCTGTGACGTGCATGCGATAAGCAAAAGCGTTGGCTCAATGTCATACGCTACTGCGTTTACTTAATGTCCTGCCTGGCCACTCCCCGCTCCCGGCAGAGTCCTTTTTAAATGCCACACACGTTTTTGTGGCGCTGCATTTATCGTATTGTCTGCGCTCTCACTTACCCCCACTGACTTGCCGGCACTTTTCTCATAAATAATGCACATAATCGCATTTAAATAAGTAATTTAATTTGTGATTTTCACATATCGCTTACGCTCTTGAGACGGAGCGACGCTTCGCGGTTTTCGTAGTCAAAATAGAACAATTGTAAAACCAATTCTATATTTATAATTTATATATTTAAATAATCTTTTCTATATCGCACATAAGCCTTTTGGATCGCCACCGACAGTCGTTTCCGTAGTGTAGCGGTTATCACGTGTGCTTCACACGCACAAGGTCCCCGGTTCGAACCCGGGCGGGAACATGATTTTTTTTTCTTTTATTTTTTGTTTTATTTTTTTTACTAAAGGCTTGCGAATTATAAGCTAGTGCAAAATTATGTAAGAGAAAGAAGGAATCATTTACGACCCTATAAAGTTTGAATATTCTTGATCAGCAGCAATTTCGGAATTTTGAAGCAGATATACCGCTAGTAAGATACATCGAACAATTGGAAACCCACAGGACGGAGTACTCTCAACTTGGCGGTGCAACTGCTCGCAGATGTGTCAACAGAGTCACTCCGCAGGGAGGTGCTCTCTCTCCGCTGCTGAAAGTTGAAACAGTGTAGTGGTGTGGATTGTTTTCCCAAACGCTGCGTAACCTAATGCAGTCCGCTCTGACATTCTGGAACGACAACATAAAAGGACGCAGAAAAAAGGGAACTATCGCTCTTTTCGCTTATAAAAAGGGCTATAGACAGCAAATGGGGTTTCCCTTCTTCATAGTACTTTGGCTTCACACAGCCGTAGTACTCCCAATACTACTCTGGGGAGCGCTAATCGAGAAACAAACGGGTTTACAATTAAATTAAGACTAGTGTATACCAAGGCTGCAAGCCTCTAAAATTTTGCAGAAGGTTCGGTTCAGAGGTTCGAGCCCGTTGTGAAGTTCTCGGACCGGTTCTCGGAACCCCTGAACCCAAGGTTTTGGTTCGAACCTCTGTTCGCTAGAACATATATGAATAGTTTCGGATTTAGTAATACTTAGGGCCGATTTCTGTTCCCCCAAATAGCTGCTATGTGTCAGATAGTCATCGAATTTACACTGTTATTTGTTAGTTTATGTGACAGATAGCTCCATGTAGAAGATGTGAAATCGGCCCTAAATTTTTAAAATAATATTCTATATTTCAATAATGAAATTTTTGTAATAAAATTTATGAGCTGACACTTTCAACTTTTGAGAACTGCTTAGTTTAAGGTAATAAGCATTATATCTACTAGGAGCTGTTTATCTACTCCAGCTCTTATATCAAGAAGATCGAACTTAACTGTTGAATAGGCCCTGATACCTGAATTGCTGAAACAGCAAATATAGACAGAGCCATATTTTTTAAGTCCTCGTATTTTGACCTTTTCAAGATTTTAAATCATTTATTTATGTATAAATTTGTTTTTGGCCATTTTTTTGTTGTATTATTGTGGTGTCAATAGGGGTTGTTGTTCGATCGCATTCCCTTCTTGCAGTCAAAACACTTTTTGGATCAGGTTCTCTCCATCGCGTTTCGGCAAATATATTGCGTTCTTCAGGGAGTCTGTACATTTTAATAAACATGAAATCCATGTAAAATACTCTAGGGTAATTTTCAATTATCTACAGATTTGAAATTTATTGTGATTAAAAGGTCTGTTCTCAATTCCACTTCGGTCTTCGTATATACTTTTGAATTGCCCGTTTTACTTTTACAAGAAGTCTGTGGTTACTAGATCAAGGCTTTCTTTTTCTACGAATTGAATCCACTTGGCATTGAACTGTCTGTTTCAACTGCTTAAGAAATTCCGAATTTACTTAAACCGAATCTACTTACTGTTAATATGAGTATTAACTCCCGTAAACCTTATTGAACTAGAGTTCAACGAACAATCGTTTATACGAAAACCGAAGTGGAATTGAGAGCAGGCCCGTACGGCTTTAGTAAACTTCCCTTCTTCGTAATCACACGTTGAGTCATTTAAAGTTAAATTTGGACAACTCTCATTAAGAATGTCTTACTGGAGCGTAAGCATTCATGTGCTGCTTTAAAACTTATTTGTTTGCTCAGAAGTTACCTAAGTTGGAGCTTTGCAGTAAACATTGATACTGATAATATAAGAACGTTTATCAAGGCATTTAGATCTTTATAAACAATGTTTTGCTATGGAATTTATAACAATTGCTCGAAATTAAAAACACGCGTAATAAAAATCACTTGGTAGTAATTGTGAATCCTGCAGCTTTACAGAAGTTTTATAATTGGCTGTAGAATTAAACAGATATTTTGAGCTACGTTCCATTAAAATGTATTTGGCTGAAGCTTTTTTAAGAGTTAGTAAACGCTAGAAAATTTTGTAGACTGAGTTCCATCGCGTCCAACAGTCTAGCACTGTTTTTTTACAAAGTGTGCGTTCTCTGTCAAAGTAAACCTATTCTTCATACATAGTTGCAAACCTTTTCTGCTCTGCAGTTATCATTCAAATGTACTCCAGCTCCAACCATTTTTCTTTATTTCCCTGGAATATCTACTTAATTTTGCGAACCGAACCTAATTTTTCGAAAAAGTGGTCCGGTTCGGGTTCAGGTTCGACCTGTCAAAAATGTTAGGGGTTCGGTTCACGGTCCGGTTCGTCGGACCCAAAAAACCCGAACCGAACTGGTTCTTAGGGGTTCGGTTCAGGACTGGTTTGCAGCCTTGGTGTATACTAGAGTTGGATATTTTGACCTAGCTTATTAGATTATTATTTTATTATAAATTTTAAATTTGATTCCCTATGGCGCCAAATCCTCGTAGGTAAAGGGCCCCTGCAACGTGTCCAAGTCGTTACAAGTCGTGAGTGTCAATAGCCACCAGGGCAGCTTAATCTGCGGATCAATGAAACTGTTGTAGGACTCTTGGGTAAAGGACACATTGCAAAGCACAGAGGCCTGAGGACTATGCCCTGGAGGAGGCTACACTTAGTACCTGTTGCTGTGTTGGCTCGACAAACTTAAACTAGGGAGAAATAATAGTCAAATAGTCCACTCAGCAAAAAAGATCACCATACTTTTTATCATAAGGGTATGTTCAGTATCAAATCGGCCTTCATCTGAAAAAATAAGGAGATAATATTATAGCGTCCATATGTTTAGGTAGAAATGTTCTTAATATGAAAAATTGATATTATGTATTTGGATATTTTTAAAGATACGGGACAACCTTTCCCACAGCAGACCTAACGCCATTAACATCTACACTAATGGTTCTAAGCTCGACGGAAAAATTAGAGCTTATCGTTCCGCCTTCTGGATCACTGTAGTGTGTACCAACCAGAGGTGGTAGCCATCCAGCAAGCTGACACCTGCCTTAGCACACTCACGGTCTACTTACATCGCGAGTCCGATGGTGTACCTTCCTAAACCACGTTTTTCCTTAAGCTTAAATTGAAAATAAATGAAGAATGTAAAAAAAATAAATTTTGATAAATTATATAACCAATCATATTCTAGGGCTCAAGATGAAATATTTTATTTTATTTATTTTCGATTTATTTCTTTTTCAAATTATACAAAGTTTTTATAAAGGAACATTAAACTCTCCAAGTTCTTTGGCTTTAAGAACCAGCATCCGACTGTCTGTGTCCAGCTTTTCTGAATGTTTTTTCAGAAGCTGTGGATATTGCCGGAATACATAAATACTTTATAGCCACTTCTTTAAGTGGGCTTATACTGCTTGGACAGGCTTCTTTAGGCAGTTCCTTCTTTTTTGTGTGTTTGGCTGAATCTCTGACAAAAGATTTCTGAAATGTCTTCTATAGTTTCTTTTTGGGGTTTTTGGAGTTGTTTATAGTTTGGAGTAACATTTTGAATGAATGGTCAGACAGGAGTAAAATTGGCATTAACATAATATCGATGCATCGATGTTTCCATCGATGTTTCTCCAGCTCTATCTCACAGACCAACAATGCTAGCATACTTACGTAATGTCACTTATCTCTAAATGAGATCGCAAGACATTTCAGTACACAACTTATATGGGTGCATGGATATCGCAATATAGAAGGAAATGAGTCTGCGGACAAACTGGTCAAAATAATGGTACCACCATGGACCTCCTTTCATAGCAGAAAACGATAGGGATGCCTATGGCGACAACGGAAGGGATCACATACCACATGTCCTATTGGTAGACACACAGAAAGTCTGAGCATCACTTTCCACGAGTTATGCAAAAGTCGTCGCAACCTAAGCAAAGGCCAATGATTTTCTTTAAATGTTGGAAAAAGTCAAAGCAGAAATACCCTTACAGTTTAAACATAACCACCAACCGCGACACTCATCGTCGAGAATCGAATGTTGCCATTTATTTGGTATACAGAAAATCTAATCAAATTGTTGAACATTTCCTGTTTTCCATTCTACTCTTGATCTCTCCAAACTTCTACCCATATTTTCGTTAATTCAGGAATCTGTCAACAAGGCAACAAAATGACAATATGTATAACCCAAGCTAAAGACACAGAAGAGCATGCTCCAAATAAACTTTTCTCATTACGAAATTCTGGTAAAAATAAGTAACTCCTCCTTCCCGCTATCCCTCTGCCTTACAGCACAACAAATGCAACAAGCAAACATTTGGAACAAAAGTAAAACAATGCTCAATAGTTTTCCAGTCCTCCTTCGTTTGGCATTTATCCAAACTTTCGCTCGAGAAGAGTAAAAGTGCAAGAAAAATATTTGTCATATGATAAAAGTTTTAGCACCAAAAGCTTAAAAAAAAAGGCAATAACAAATATCTGCAATCGTGTTAACTAAATTGCAATTCATTTTCTTTCCGTACCGACTTGAGAAATTTGTCAGGAAAGTTGTGTTGGCAGCAAATTATCCTGTTTTTTTTTGTGTGTCTTCCGGCATATATGCAAAAATTGCAACAACTTGTCAACACAGCTGTGAAAACTCTGGCACACCTGTTTGTTGGGCTGGTGTGTATCATCTGCTTGCAGTCTGTAACTTTATTTCGTTGGAAAGTTTTGCTAATTATCTGCCTCGTTCCTCTGTCCTTTTGCGGCAACTGTTTTTGTTGCGGGTGCAAATTGCTTGCAACATTTACATTTCCGTTACGTAATTAATAGTTGAGAACCTTTTGGAATATGCCTGTCGAGTTGAGTTTATCGCCTGACAGCACATCAGGCAGATGTGTGTGCGTGTGCATATAAATTATAAAAGTTTTCATTCTGTCTGCCAAACGAATTGCCAACCCCTCCCAAAGAACGAAATAAGTCGGTGTCAAAGCAACAGAATTAATTATAATACGTATTCTGTGGAATAGAACGTCAAATTGAAGTTTTGTGTAATATTTGAAATTGTTTAAATATTTTTTCCTTTCAACCAACGAACTTTATTCACTTCACAAATCAAAATTGAAAATTCTCAAAGCTAGTTTGATACATCAATTGCAGATCCGCACGATTTATCAATTAAATTTGCTGAAAGCAAAAATCAAATATCGAATTCACCAAAATTGTGCAATAAAAAACTTCCACCCAGCCGAAAATCACCATTTTGATTATGTAGGTGTGGAGTAAATTCAATTAAGCCCAGAGAATAGGCAACAAAAAATACAAAGAGCGGAATATATTTACGCGGCACATGGCTAAAATTCAATTACAACCGCTAATGCCACTTGTATTGCCCTGAAGCTGCTGACCGCAGACTGTACGGGACTCTAAATACCTGTAATCCGGTAAATTTAATTTGATAAAACGCTGAAGCTGGAAAGCAGGCCCATTATAATTGTGGTTGTGTGTGTGTGTGTGTGTGTGGTGGCCACTTTTTGTTAAATGCCAACCGCAACGCAAAACCGCAAACAAATATGATCAGACATACGACGAGTGACTGCGATAAGCTGCAAAAACAACACAGAAGCAACAGCAAGTGGCAACACGGCGTATGAATATGGCTTATGCATGCAAACACTCACACTCACACACACACACACGCGCCCAGCTGAAAGCTTTAAGCGCAAAAAATCATGTTGCATGTTGCATACTTTTATGCGGTTGCAAAAAATTCATCACCCTGCAACAAGCTGCAAAAGTAACACAAAAAATATTTAAACATAAAAAATTAAATAACTGTCTATGCTGTCATGTTTGGAGATATAATTAAATAAAAAAGAGTTTAGTTACTACAAAAAAAATGGCCATTTGTCGCTTAGATCAAACATATTAAAAATGTCATTTTATATTCAGTTTATAAGTGGATTCTACTGACAGTTTTGGGAAATAAAGTCCAACTGCGTGTTAACATTTTAAATAGAAATGAAACTGCCATTAAAAGCAAGTACTTCAAAGGACAAGTGAACATGTGAAATATACAACACTATCCTGTACCAATGATAACGGACGCAATATTGTACAAAATGGTGAAAGGAAAAAGTAAATAAAGTATTTAATATTTCAAGTTTTTAGGGTATAGATGTTCTAATCATACACTTCAGTTAGCCGTTAACTTAACCGAAACAAAACTGAGCAAATAACCGTGGGGCTAATACCGTAAGCCATATCCCACAACCGTAATATAACGTAACCGAGAAAAAGCGGTTGGCCGAAACACTAACCGTTATTCGTTTCGTCATAAATATCTGTAAAGTACAGAGCGCGATAATGTGTCTGTGTCTCTCTCTAACTTACAGTGAAGCATGACTTCGGCTAGCATTCGGTGTAAATTGTCGTGTTTTTTCGTGCCCCAGGGGCAATGGCTGGGAAACTCTGTAGTAAAGGCATAAACTACACTACGCGACAAGGTTCAGTATACTTAAGGGACAACGGTGACCCTCAATGTGCTCCAAGATTTTTATACACTGTACCAATGGTACATAGAGTACACTCCTGCCCAAAATTATACGACACCCCGAAAATTTTAGTTTCGACCCTCGTAGAAGAATGGGAAAGCATAATACAACGAAATCAAGTATGCAGAATGAAAGCTTAATGAATTCTGTTTAAAACCTGATGTTCTTATCTCTAATTGCATGTCGCGTTTTTAAGTAGCGGTAAAAAAAGCACGAAAGTTAGATTTTTGTCATGTCTGCAAGTGTATCAAAATTATACGACACATTTCAATTACTGCGGCTGGAGAGAAAGATTTGGTTTCAATTAATGTTTTTTGCATTTCTGTCAACAATTTAATGAATTTGTAACAAAATGCCGAGGAAAAGGGAAGGAAAGGAGCCTAAAACGATGACGGCTTTAATGTAAGCCAAATATCGGATAAAATCGGTCGAACACGTTGTGTTATTACCAAATTTTTGAGCAATCCGGATGAATATGGTTGAAGCATAGCTCTGGAATAAAACACAAGTTGTCTGACCGCCAAAATCGTACATAATACATAAAGCTATCAATTCGTTTGCTTCGTGCTCCACACTTGCCGCATGTTGCACTAACTGTCTTAAAAAAGACTTCGTTCTTAAAGTCGCACCACAAAACAGCACGACTTCAATTTGTGGAAAAAAACTTGGAGAGAAAGTGGGTCTCGGTATGAAATTTTAACTTAATTTTGTTCAAACAGCTTTGTTCAATATTTTCCAATAAGATAATTTTTTCTGATGACAAAAAATGTAATCTTGACGTCCCAGATGGGTTTCGGCTCTGTTGGAGAGATTTGCGTAAGAATCCACTTATGTTTTCCAAACGCAATTTCGGAGGCGGATCCGCAATGGTTTGGGGAGCCTTTCATGCGTCTGGAACGCTTGATCTGTGATTCACTAGCTCCAGAATGAACGGTGGAGAATACAAAAAAGGAATGGAGGATAGTACTCTGCCATTTCTGAAAAAAAATATGGAAAGAGATCTTGTTTTTGTGCAAGATAATGCATCTATTCACAAGAGCAGAGATACCCAGCGCTTCTCAAGTGATCACCATATACATGTTTTGGATTGGCCAGCGTGCTCCCCTGACCTAAACCCAATTGGAAACATTTGGGGTATCTTAGCCAGGCGAGTTCTCGACAATAACAAGAAATTTGAGAATGTCGAAAGCCTCAAAAGTGAAATTTTGGCTCAGTGGTCTATTTTAGACCAAAATGTACTTAAGAATTGAGTGAGTTCCATACCTAAGAGGCTTTTTGAGGTAGCAATAGCTCAAGGTGGCTCTATTAATTATTAAATACAGATTTGAGATAGTTAGTTCTAGAGATAGTTAGTTATTAGCAAAATGTATCGATTTGCCAAAGATATGATAAAGATCAGATGAGCGGTTCTCAAACTATGAGCAAAAAAGTAAATCTCCCTCCCCCCACCCTTTTACAACTAACACCGCACAATCTTAGAGAGGGTGAGAGAGTGAGAAAGAAAGAGAGAGACTTAGAGAAGAGCGCAGCACCAGCATTGCATTCAGCTTCTACTCCAGGTACAAAGTATGTTATAGTCGGGATTGACCGACGCTCTGAAATATTTTTACCGCGAACAGCTAAGTTTGCACTCTGCAAAGAAGAGCATAATACATGGACGATAAGATAGGACTAGATTAGCTTGGCTATTAATACTTATCAAGAGTATAAAGCTTTTAGAATACATAAATTTGTATGTAAAAGAACTGAGAGCAGCCGCTTAAGAGATGAGTTTTTATTCAGATGGTACAGTGAGTGGTAAAATACTTGATTCAAGTACAAAATCCTCATTTTAAGAACGATTTTTTCAATCCCAAAATACTTGATTGAAGACTGTTTCGGGATATTTTAGATACATTTCGAACTATTATTATATCTATTTGGTCATATTATTTATATGTTATGGTCCTAAGTACAGCCCGATTTACTCTCAAAATAAGTGCAAAAAGGTCATCGAAATCTAATAAATTTTAAAGTCAACCCCAGACCAATTTTGAAGCAAAGTAATACTTCCACAAAAAGTAGATAATCGGAGGTGTCACAGAAATCTATTCCAAGCATATTCCAACCCAAAGACAATTCTCGGTGTCACAGAAACCTCTTTCGGTTGGTTTCAAATCTCTCATTTTTTTTAGGAGGTTAGCAAAATTCACCACCCAAACAATTTTATCAAGTGTAATATTGTGATTTTTTAAAATTTTCATTACCTTGAAAACGGTTTAAGATAGAGCTTTGCCATTTTTATACCCGTTACTCGTAGAGTAAAAAGGGTATACTAAAGTCGTGCAAATGTATGTAACAGGCAGAAGGAATCATTTCCGACCATATAAAGTATATATATTCTTGATCAGCATCAACAGCCGAGTCGATATAGCCATGTCCGTCTGTCCGTCCGTTCGTCTGTCTGTATGAACACCTAGATCTCAGAGATGGTTAGAGATAGAGGTTTGACATGTATGGGGCAAATGCTTCTTTTTTCTGCACGCAGATCAAGTTTGTTTCAAATTTTTGCCACGCCCCCTCCCGCCCACGCAATTTGGAAAAAACGTTATATCTCCTACATTTTTAAAGATAGACGATTTGTACCTTCTAGAGATAGTTAGTAATTAGCAAAATGAATCGATTTGAATAATAAAGATCGGATGAACGGTTCTCAAGTTATGAGCAAAGAAGTGAACCAAGCCCCCCCGCTACCCACCCTAAAATAATGTTGCATACTTTTCTGATGGTCACCCTAAGGAACGCCGGAACACTGTTAAACATGTTTTTTCATGAGTAACGGGTATATTGAAGTCGGTTAGAGCCGACTTTAACTTATGCTCGTTTTTTCCAATGTTCATGAACAAAAAGGCCCTTAAAAAAATTTTTGAAAATTTTTTTTAATTTTTACCTTTTTTGAAAATCCTTGAATATCTTAGAAAGCTAAGGGAAAATTTTTATTAAAATATACATTTTAGCTAACTCTCAGAGTTATTCTCCGATAACTTTTATGCACTTAAAGAAATTATATACATATTATATATGTATGTAAGAATCCGCGAAGAGCCAAGAGAGCCGGGAGAGCAAGTAACCAAGATAGCGACACGAGGTGGCTGTCGCTATTGAATGTTGGTGTGCAAAGTGGGTAGGTCGAGATCAGAGAGTCAGTCGGTGCCGGAATCTCGTAGGCTGCACACGTTTACGCACATAATATTAATAATAATCATCAGATTACAAACATCATCATCTCTGTACTTATTTGCATCACGGCATAATCCAGGGGGCCAAATAAATTTGGTGTATAATGCAAAAGTTGGTTAATTTTGAAAAATCGCTGGTAAAATTTTAGTTTGAAAAATTTTAAAAAAAAAAACAAAAAAAAAATTTTTTGTTTTATAAATTGTGTGATAACAAAAAAGGTGTCATCATAGTTGGATACAGTTTTTTAAAAACTTTTTGAAAAATCGTATTTACTTGAGTATAACTTTTTAAAAACAATTTTTCGGACGTTCTTTGGAAAAATTGAACAAGGTACAATCTGAACACTCCACATCCTCAAACGCAAGTATATCCAGTAAAAATCACTTTAGCATTCTTCTATGTTCTCAAGTTTTTTACCAAAATGCAGCTAATAATTTTAAGCTTTCAAAGAAACACACGTTTTTATTGTAGTCTATGAATAAAAATTAATTTTTGGACGGTATTTTGAAAATTCTCCTTTTTTATTTTTATATGTTATGTTATTTTTAATTTAATTGTTATTTAACAGCTTACTTTTTTAACAAACGATCGTATTAGAGTTAATCTTTTTATTTTATTTATTTTTTTATTAAATTATTATTATTATTATTATTATTTTATTTTAATTATTTTATTTTATTATATTATTATTAAAATTAATTTAACTTAATAGATCCAGCTGTTAAAATGTAAAGTAAATGCAACACAGCTCCACGTCCTCGCAAACGACGAGAGGGACCAAAACGCGGTCCGACGGCAAGTTTGAGAATTTGCTTTTTCATGCTAGTTACCACAGCGGCGCCAATAGCGGAAGGTAACCGAGTGTAAAAGCTATTTTCTAAGAAAGAAAAAACTTTTATTATTAGATGTTCCAGTCCGAGTTCACTAACCACGAGCCACATACGGCCAAGTAAGTATTAGCTTGTTAAAATATTTTTTACAGTATTAAATTGGCAACATTTTGCGATAAATTGGTGAATTTTCAAAAACCGTCCAAAAATTATTTTTTCTAATTCATGGACTACAACAAGTAAAACGCGTAGTGTTTGCCTAACAGCTGAAAAAATTAATTAGCGCTATTTTGGTAAAAACTGAGAACATAATGAAGAAGCTAACAAAATAGTGATTTTTACTGATATACACACTTTTGGGGCCGATTTAGAGGAGTGGAAGTGTTCAGATTGTAAAGAAGGGATGTTTGGTATCTCAAAAGCTTCATTGCCATGAAAAATGTTTACCCTTTGACCCTAGTAGCTTGGAGAGTCTATGCCTTGTAGTTTTTAAAAGTGAAATTTGTTCACTGTGTTACAAGCAACACTTCCGTGAAAAGAAATCTTAAGTAATCTTATCAAACGCTGGCATACCGAAATACCATGACTGAAAAGTAAGTGATAACTAAGCAAATTGTAGTAGCCTTAAACACCCCATATAAACCAGCTTGCCGACTTGTGAACTCACTTTCCCATTGGGCCAGATCAAGGGTGTTAAACGTCTTACTTTGTACGATGAGGATTACTATAGCTTTGAGGGAGTGCCATTTGCCAGGCCACCTCTGGGGGAGTTGCGATTTAAGGCCCCACAGCCGGTTGAGCCCTGGAGCGGCGTTTTGGATTGCACGAAGTATGCGCAGAAACCAGCTCAGGTGGATTTCATTTCAAAGAAAATGCATGTAGAGGGAGCTGAGGACTGTCTATATCTAAACGTGTATGCCAAGCAGGTAAGGGTATTAACTGCAGAGTTGGATAATCATAATTTCTTGACTGTATTGCAAGCTCAAAACGGAAAAACCATTGCCGGTCATGGTTTATATCTATGGTGGGGGCTTTAACGTTGGAGGTGCCACAACCTCGGTCTATGGTCCGGACTATTTTATGGCCAAAGATGTAATTTTGGTGACTTTTAACTACCGGCTTGATAGTTTGGGTAAGCAGCTTTTAAATGTAATCTCCTTATAGTTTTTAAACTTCTTTCCTCTAGGATTCCTGTCCCTAAAGGACCCCAGTCTAAATGTGCCTGGCAATGCAGGTCTCAAGGATCAGGTGTTAGCTCTCAGATGGATCAAGCAATATATTTCTCACTTCAATGGTGATGCTCATAATATAACGCTCTTCGGCAATTGTGCAGGAGGTGCTAGCACCCATTACATGATGCTCACTGAGCAGACAAGGGGACTCTTTCACAAGGCCATATTCATGTCGGGTACAGTCCACAATCCCTGGGCAATTACGAAACCCTCTGACTTTGCATATCGCCTGGCCAAACTGAATGGCTTTACAGGAGACAATAACGATTCAGAAATTTTAAAGTTTTTGCAAAAAGTTCCCGCATCGAAATTAGTAAACAGCAGTCTGCTGACAACGGAAGATAATAAAAATGGCGCACTTCTCGCCTTTGGTCCCATTATCGAGCCCTATGTGGGTGAAGACTGTGTGGTGCCCAAGCCACCACTTGAAATGACACAAGAGGCCTGGAGCAACGAAATTCCCGCCATGTTAGGTGGCACATCCTTTGAGGGACTTTACTTCTACACCAGAGCATTGGCCAACTTAGATTTAGTAGCGAAGGATCCCTTAAGTCTGGTTCCATACGATGTGCGTGTGGCGAATACCAAAGAGCAGAACTTGATTTTTAGTCAAAAGCTGTATCAATTGCACTTCGCTGGGGTCACTAGCCGTGCGGAAATGTTGATGAACTTTCTCGAAGTGAGTATATGTTCGAATGCCCTCTATTTTAAAATTGTAATACCCTGTCTATTTTCAGGTCTACTCCTACAGAGTATTCTGGCATGGCTACGATCGTGCACTGCAAGCTAGATTAACCCATGCGGTGGCTCCCACTTTTTTCTATCGCTTTGATTTCGATTCACCCAACTTTAATTTCTATCGCAAGAAATTCTGTGGCGATAAAATCAAGCAAGGCGTGGCCCATGTCGATGATTTATGCTACCTTTTTCGTAACTCGAAGTCCTGGAAATTAAACAAGTCTTCAATGGAATATCGCACCATTGAGCGTATGGTGGGCATTTGGACCGCCTTTGCAGCCACTTCCAATCCAAATTGTAAGGAAATTTCGGAAGTGGATTGGCAGCCTTCCACTAAAGAGCGACCACAACTTGTGCTTAACATTAGTAATGAAGTGAAGCTGATTGATCTGCCAGAGTATGAGAAATTGCAAGTGTGGACGAGCATCCACCCCCAAAAAATAAACAAGAAAGTTGACCAAGCTCGACTGTAGTTAAGCCCAAGCCGGCCAAAGCTGACACAACTTGATGGTTCTCTTGAGTTTACATGGATTGGAAAAAAGACAGAAAAATTAAATTTTTATTGAAATTACAATTAATACAATAAGAGGTAAAGGATAAAGTTGTATTGTATTTTGAAGCCCAAAGCAAATAATATTTCAATTTTAAGTATAACAATTTGTATTATTAAATATTTTAGAGGACGAATTCGTTACCATAAATCTTTGTGAAAATAATCAATACTTATCGACTTATTCATAAAACTATGTCGCAAAGCCCCAAAGCCTTGATTTAAGGCCTCACTTTTCCATAGAATTAACACTGTATCCACGTTCTAGCTAAAAATTCATTTCAATTTTACAAACTAGCTATAAAAAAATATTTAATCAAATGTGTAGGCACACGACCACTTTTTCCATTTCAAAGCTGGAGCATTTGTGGAAAATTCTAATTTATTGAGTTTACGCCCATTTTTGTACAACTCGCGGCCCACCCGATTCCACTCTGGCGCGTACAATAGCCGTGTGACCATAACCAAATTCTAAAACTAACAGAAAAAAGGAAATTTAACGAAAAAGTGCACCATTCGCTTTCGACAAATGAAATTTTCACGTTGCTGATGAGCCGGGCCGGCTGGCTGGCAACCTAAAACACGCATCCCTGGGCGCTGAGCGGAACCCCTTTCGGATTTACCACACAAACATTTTGGCATGTCCTACAAAATAAAAAAAAGAAACAGATTAAAAACTTGCGAAAAATTTTAATGGAATTTTTTCTACTTTTATTTTCACTCTCACGCTTTCTCTGGTGTCATTCTGGGACATCGTCGTTGGCGTTGGCGGTGCGGAAATTGTTGTCCCCTTTGATTGTCAAGCGTCGGTTTACACACATAAATGTCACATCAGCATATAGAAGCTTGCATGTGTGTGTGTGTGGGTGTAGGTGTTGACAACAGTTGACGAAACATTTACACAAAAAAAATAGTTTAACCTGAGCTAGGGAATGTTAGGGGCAAGGTTTAATTTGAGGATTTAGGAACTAGAAGTTTGACCTTGTATATGGAAAATTGACTAAGCTTCTCTCAGTTTGACCTTAAAAGTGTTAATAACTCAGCATTGAATTATTTTTATTCTATATGCAACAGAGAATGAATGTTTTGTCATTTTGTATTCCATTGCTGTAAGCTGTAAATATTCAAGAAGATTAACTTAGGTGCTTTGTGAGAGCTAACTGCCCAGCAAAGAGAATTACAGCATCCATATAGTATTCGAATCTCTTAGAAAAGTAATAATTTAACGCAACTTTACTCTTTTCTGTTGAAAGTGTTGAGGAAAGCTGTGAACTTCTCAGGATCAAAATGATGTAGGATTTGAATTCAAAGAAATTTGAGCTGCGAGTGCATTTTGTTTACACCAAATTAGCGCAGAGCTCCGGTTTTCGCGTTCGACCCAAAATTGAAGTTTTAAGGTTTGTTTGATTTGGTGTCAACCTGGGTTTGGTCCACGACTGGAGCCTCAAAATCGCAAATATAACTTTCCGCATTGTAATTTTAAAAGAACATCTTTAACAAATAAGCTCTCTTAAAGTTAAATTTTTATTGTTGACAATCGAGGTTCTTTACGTCTCTGAGAATTTTCAATAAAATTAGTAGTAGTAGTATAAATTTATTTTGGCTCATTATAGGCATGGGATTTGCCATTAGCCTAATGCCGTTTGCTTTTTTTATAATTACATATTTTTTTACCTTTATATTGTGTACATACAATTACATAAAATTTATTAAAATTTAAACAACATAGGTAGGTAGGTCGAGATGGCTAGGGAGTAAGACTGTCCCTACATTACCAAATAGGCCCATTCGATACCATATTATTCCCTATTTGCCAGGGTCCCCCGACTGAACCATCGTTCGACTTTAAGAATTTTATAGAAATGGAATCTCAATAGGATACTCCGAGAGGTTGAGTAGAAATGGACCAAGAGTTTTGAGTCTCCTTCTACTAAGAGCTGGGCAATGGAAAGAAGATGTAGTAATGTCTCCTCCTCTTCTTCACTTGCAGCTTCCCAGTCTAGTCTCTAGATTTGACGTTATAAAGTTTGTGGATGACGTTGTGGGTATACAGTAGTCTGTAATGCGGGAACCCGTATGGTGGTTAAGTATTGTTGAGTGTCCTGATTCACCCGTGAACCAGGCTTCAGACCCTTAATCTCACTTATCACCTATGTTACTCAAGCTAGAGGAAGTAGATGAAATATGGTGTTTAGTGCTCCGTTGGGGTGGTTCGGAGTGCACCGCTCATACATAATTCAGCACTTCTCTGAACCTTGTTAGTGCCGGACTGTGTTTTCTCGACTCTGGCCACCTACTGAACTCCTAGAGTATGGGACGACTGGCTGTGTAAAGCCAGACAATTGCTGGGGAAAACCCCCATTGCGGCCTATCGCCCGCCTACGAGAAGAGGGCATGGATGCCTCTTCACTCGTCATAATATTGTCAGAGTAGTTTCATACGACGCGTACTTGGCGTTGTCTTTGAATTCTAGACTTATATTGTCTAGTTTAGGGATAAGATCTGGAACTTTGTATCTCCGTGTAAAGAGAACTGTTCTGTCTTTTTCGGATTTACACGCAGACCCAAGAGGACGCCCATAGAAAGTGTCGCCAGCTCGTCTGTGAGTCCATAAGGTTTTGGAAAGCTTCCGATTTGATATAGCAATGTCGTCTGATAAGCCACCACCACATGTCCCTCCGCCTCCATGAGGCGGCAGGTTGACTTTACGACCCGAGAAGCGGAGAAAAACACCCGAGCGGGCACCACCTGCTTGAATTCACTGCTCTACTTGAGAGCTAAGGTTGATGAATTCAATCAGTGGTGCCATCCACTCCCACATCCCCCAAAGCAGTTAAGGCACTAAGGCATTGTTAAGGCACCTGAATGCCAGAAATGCTGTCAGAGAGTATCTTTTATTTCAAGCGATTTTTCGATCCTTGAAACTAAAGAGCGTAAGGCAGTTTCGGTGGATCTACCTTTGGAGTATGCGTGTTGCGTAGGTGCTAAAAGAGATGGGTTAATGGTCTGCCTAAAGGCAACATAGAAAAGATAAAAAAAAGATAGCAGACTTTGCCTCCGAGAATTTCATTTATAAATACTGTATAATTTGGTCCTTATATCGCTGGTAAAGCCAAATTCATCCAGTTCCTTCCGTTTAGCACCGTATAGCATTCCTCCGCAGTCGATCTTGGTTTTCCCATGTGGGTCATCCTTAATTCCTGCAGCATCGGGCATCTTCACGTTCTCTCAAATTGCACAATGTGCAAAGACTGTCTTCGGCTTGATGATGCGGTCTGGAGTTAAGGTGCAGCATTTCCACTCGAGCCTTAAAAATGTATGAAATTATGCTTGATCCAATAGCGTCTTGAAAGTAATTATTTTCAGCCATGTTGTAGTTTGACTTTGAGAAAGTGCTTCTCGTAACGCTTTGTCTCGCTTTAGTTTCCCATCTTTGCCGCATCGTACCGTCTATACTTTGTATTAGCCTGGTTGTTGTATTTCCCAAAGGTTCGGATTTTCCAGAGTCATCGCTGTCCCGAACTCCTGTGCCAAACTTTTCCACTGGCGAAACTGTTGCGACTGGGTCGCCAGCAGGTGCTTTGCAGTAATTTTCGGATATCTTTGTGCAGGCATGTCGAATATTTTTATGAAATAATTAAAATGAAGTTGCAGAGTGTAAGTGAATAAGGGCGACCAACCAGTTTCTAAATGTATCGCGTAGTTTGGTGTGTTTTTCGGTAGCTGGAAAATCCTTTTAATAAAAAATTTTAGACTGCGTTCAAAGTCTTCATATTGAAAACATCCCCAAATTAATAAGTATACTTGGGCCGCCTGTACATCTGTATTTGTCTCTACATTTTAGTATCCATCTCCTATCACATCACTAACCAGCATATACCAGTGAGTCACTCCAGTATTTGAAGACAACAATTCACGTGTCCATTTAGAGCCATGATTCGTGCTCGCTGTCTCCCTCAGTTATCACGTACAAGTAATTGGACTTCTCGATGTTAATCTTTAAGTTCCAAGTGAGCAATAACGTGCACACAGCACCTAGGACTTTAAAGGTGTGTCCACCCATTTGACCCCCTGGAGGCCCTCCCAATGTCGTCTACAAAGGAAGTGGGAGTGGCCCGTTACACCTTGTCGCCTTTCTCCGTCTATCCACCAACATCCTCAACCTTCATTTGATAATCCGTATACCCTTGTTTCTTAACTTAAAAGTTGTGCTCTATTTATTGTATCGATGTCTAAAATCTATAAAAACATACATCTTATACCCTCAAAGGTATTATAATTTTCCCAAAGTTTGCACGATAAACACACCCAAAACTTGATGCACGAGCTGTCGTGAGCTTGTCCTCCGTTGTCTTCTTCTGTTCTACAGTCTCTAGTTTTAAAGCTATTAGCTGAAACTTTACAGAGTCTACTTTTATTGCACACTTAATATTCGACCCATCACTATATAGCTATAGGAACTATCGTCGAATGGGTTTTGTGAGAAAACTTTTTGTTTTTAATGTAAACGCTTTCCCTTCGAAATATTAGTTTTATACGCTTTTACACAGATTTGAAGTTTTGGTCAAAATCGATACAATATAGCTAGGACATCGATCGAAGTGGGTTTTATGTAGAAATTGTTTGTTTATTACTCTAAACTCTATGTATTAAACATATAAAACGACGGTTTCTTTTTTTTTCCCGATACTCTGTTGCAAGTAACGTCAATACAAAAGCTATCCACATCAAGTATCCTTCTCGAAAGCCCATTTGATTTTCGCTTAGCGCTTGATTTCGACCAATTAAAGCTCGTCACAAAATCTGAATACGGTTAGTTTGTAGGACGTTTAAAAGAAATTCCTTTCTGCACTTGCTTAATTTGATCTGGGACTTAAAGCAGGTGTGCCCATGCCCATTCCGCAAGCCCCGCGTTCATTGTGCTTGACGCAAAGCCAACTACCATCGAATATCTAGACTGCTCGCTTGCTCAGTCGAACGAAGCTTTGTTTCAGACTGCAACCGTTTTCGTCACGAACTCTGTCTCACTCCAACCCATCAGCCATGCTTTGGTGCTAACAAAATACAACCGCAACAGAGCAAGACTTGGCGAGGTTCCAACCTGCGTGCCATACCAGCGCAGCTAACAGCGAAGAGGGACTGATTAAACCTAATATCTAGATTTCTTTCTTCTATGGAAAAGCATTAGATGGCGCCTATATGGCCGACGAGCCATAAGGCAAAAAAAATTTTATATGCGTGCTCTCTTTTCCTTCTTATATATGTCTTTTTTGCTCTCTCCTGTGTCTCTCTCAAACTCGAGCGCAACAACATACTTGCTTCGCTCGTATTTCTCCGAGCTCTTTTCTCTCTTCCTCAAAATATATTTTATTGTGCATTTGTATTTCATTCCACGCGGCCGAAATTAAAAAATTGTATTAAATCTAATCTAAAAAGACTTCTATTAAGTCCTAACTTTAAAACCACGTTAGCTTGTATATGTTAAGCTAAGCAAAGTAAGCTAGAGTATCCGGCTCGAGGGACCATTTAAGGTTAAATGGGTGGTTATCTGTTTTCCCACACAAAATAAATACGCAGACCTTTTTATCTTAAAGTACACTCTTATATTTATCAACCGCACATAAAACCCAACTTAATATAAACAAAGTACTTTAATCTATAAATCTTAACAAAAATTCCCCAATATGTACAACATATTTTTTGTAAGTATTTATTTACATGCATGAAAATCGAATCTACAACTGAGGTAGCTAAAGCTATAGAACCATTAGATCAAAGACTACCACCTACAGTTTGCCCCTTACATAAAAACTATTCCAAACTTGCAACTTCTCCAATTCGGGTAAAGACTTAAATTCCATTTCTTCTCCTATATTGAGACAATTCACATTGGTCTCATTCTCAAGCGGTGCAAATTTCAACGACTTAATACTCTCACAATTGGGATCCCCGTGGGCAGCAAAATTAGTCCAAATATCCACCATGGATGAGATGACCTTATGCTCAGGTGAGTCGGGTGACGACTGATGTGACAGCATACTATGGAATATGTAGCACAAATCATCACCATGGCACACACCTCTCATCTCATGACCACAGAGCACAATCCGTATGGCATTGCATAGCTTAGAGTCGTAGTCGAAGCGATAGAGGTAAGTGGGAGCACCACCCAGACGTACACGGGAAAGGGCGGTACGATAAATGGGATGCCAGAACTCTCGATAGGATTCCATTTCTAGAAACTTCATCATGTTGGCCTGATTGCACGAGTCCTCGCCAAAGTAGGCACGCTTCAATTGTAGGCCGTAGTTTTCACGCACTTTGGGATCTAGATTGCAGCCCAAGTCCTTGGGTAACATATTCTGACAGTTACCCACCTCATCTAGGGTGGCAGGACGACGGGTGATCTCTGGAAGAGATAAGATAATGTTATAAATGGTATAAATAAGTTCCAGCTAACTTTACCTGGATAAAACAGCAATCCCTCGAAGCTGGTGCCGCCAAACATCATGGGTACTCTCTGACTCCAGGTCTGCTGCATTAGCTCATAGGGTGGCTTATCAATCACCGTGTGCCCCGTGGTATAGGGTTCTACCACCGGTCCAAAGGCAAATAACACTCGATGATGTTTTTCATCTTTGTTCAAGACTGTAGCCGAGGCCTTGACTATATCCCCGCCCTTGGCTTCCTTTAGAAATTCAAAAATCTCTCGATCCTTATTATCTCCCGTGTAGCCCAACTTTTGGGCTAAACGATAGGCCCAATCATTGCGCGGAGGCTGTGCCCAGGGACACAAAGCACTGCCCGACATTACAATGGCTTTGTGTACCAGACCTTCGGTCTGTGGACTCAGTGTAAGATAATGTGTTGAAGCTCCACCCGCACTTTCACCAAAGAGTGTCACATTATTGGGATCACCTCCAAAAGCCTCAATATTTTGCTGAACCCAGCGTAGAGCCATAATTTGATCCTTTAAGCCCGCATTGCCGGGCACATTTAGCTGTGGATCATCGAGACTGAGAAAGCCCAGGGCACCCAAACGATAGGCGACTGTGACCAAGACCACATCTTTGGACATGAAAAAGTCGGGACTGTACATATCGCGTGAGGCTTCACCCACCTGAAAGCCGCCACCATAAATCCATACCATGACGGGACGCGGCTTTTGGGGTTGTAGCTTTAAAGGAGATTTGGAATTTGTTATTTAGCATATTAGCTTAGATACATTTCCACACTCACCTCCTTGGCATACACATTCAGATAAAGACAATCCTCAGATCCTGCATACTTCTTGAAAAACATGTGTGTCTGTATGGGCTTATCGGCCACTGTGGTGCAGTCCAGTTCACGATCCCATGGCTCGACTGGTTCTGGTGCTTTGAAACGCAGCTCGCCCAGTGGGGGCTTGGCAAATGGGATTCTCTCGAAACTGTAGTAACTGCCGCCCCAAATGGTGTTCCTCTTGACGCCTCGGACTGTGCCCAGTTTGGTTTTGACCACCGAGTAGATGGCTGTGGTTAACTTACGCTGTTCGTACTTAAAACTGAGCACCCTGTAAAGTAAAGAAAAAGTCGAATTGATAAAATATGTAACAACACTTTATTGAAACCTGATGGTCGGATGGGCAATTTCAATGTCGCTGACACGTTCATTTTTACGGATTGTCAACGCCTTCTGACCAACCTTAACACTTCATTGCTTAGCATGCACGACCAGTCTTCTATGTCTATTGTTTGTTACCCTCTTCTTCTTTCGCTAATTGGTTTTGCATTGTTTGAGTTAATGCATTTGATGGCTTATTTGTGTTGTTTTCCACTGCGCACCTTCGGGTTAATCAAATATTTTATATTTATCAGATGCACTGACATAGTTTTTTATGCATTCCACACGACGGCATACAAATCGCTAATTTGAGAAAAACACAAAGATTCAGCGTAAAGATTGGACACGTACGTGTCCAGTGTGGAATGGATTGATGGGCACGGCAAAAAGATAATTGTTTGACATATTACAAAAATTTCACAAGACACTTGACCGACAACTGAACTTGACACAATCCTAGAATTGTCTTAGGGGAATTACATTCTTTATAATTTCAAGAAGTAAATGAGCAAAATATTAAAGCGAGAAACGAAAACTCTGTAGAATTGGACTAGTTAAACCTACAACCTGAAAAAAATAGTGGCTCAGAGACCGGCTTTGATTTTGGCTCTCAAGGCGTCACGCATCGCAAGAATTATGATAAATAACCAGAAAATCTCTGACAGAAAAGAAACACCCTGGACTGCTCTACTATTGGCTAACAACGGAGGGTTGAGGTCGAAAAAAAGATCTACTGGACTGATTCCATACAATCCAAATATTTTTAGAGCGAAGGATCTTTTTCGGACGTTCGACTTGGGTACTGAGACTAGAATCTTTGCGACTGATTCTTTTGGAAGCGCATTGTCTTTGCATTTTGTACTTACAAAGTCAAACGCTTTTACTTTTGCCGTAGCAGCAGGTGGGTTGTGTATTTGTGGGTGTGTGCAGAGGTAGGGTGCGAAAGTGGAAAGTTGTGTTAACAGTGACTTGATAGTGTCTCAACAGCTACTCAACAGTGACTCAACAGTGACTTAACAGTGACTTAACTGTGATTTGACAGTGTCTTGACAGTAACTTGAAACTAACTTGACAGTGACTTAAAAGTGACTAAACTTTGACCTAACACTAACTTAAACGTGCCTAAACAATGACTAAACAGTGACTTAACAGTGGTTAAGCAGTGACTTAGCAGTGGTCAATCAGACCTATCGTCGTAAAGGGCTTCGACCGCACCGGTCGAACACAAACTCTTATTTTTATACTCTGTACCGAAGGTACATAGAGTATATTAAGTTTGTGCAAAAGTATGTAACAGGGAGAAGGAATCAACAGCCGAGTCGATATAGCCATGTCCGTCTGTCCGTCCGTCTGTCCGTCCGTCCGTCCGTCCGTATGAACAAACAGATCTCGGAGATGGTAAGAGATAGAGGTTCGACATGTATGTGACAAATGTTTCTTATAGCTGCAAGCAGATCAAGTTTATTTTCAATTTTTGCCACGCCCCCTCCCGCCCCCGCAATTCGGAAAAAACGTTATATCTCCTACAGTTTTGAAGATAGACGATTTGTACCTGGAGATAGTTAGCAATTAACAAAATGTATCGATTTGCCGAAGAAATGATAAAGATCGGATTATCGGTTCTCAAGTTATGAGCAAAAAAGTACATCGCCCTCGCCCCACCCCCTCCCACCCATTCACAACTAACACCACACAATCTTAGAGAGAGAGAGTGAGAGCGAGAGACTTTGAGATGAGCGCAGCACCAGCATTGCATTCAGCTTCTACTCCAGGTACAGAATATGTTATAGTCGGGCTTGACCGACTTTTTTCACTTGTTTTATATTGCGCACACCAATCGGATAAGTAGGAACTAGAGAAGTTGGATTCTACTTTACTGCATAAAAGGAACATCTGTTAGATAAAACTTGCAATTACCATTGATTGCACGTTCTAATCAAAGTTTACCATATCGCTCACTTACTTCGATACTGGCATTAATCAAAATATATCATTTTGAGAAAATCGCGTTTAAAGTCCTCATTAGGTTTATTCATAAAAAATTATCCTTTTAGTTTCGAGTTAATCTAGTAAAATATTATAAATTTAAAATTCTTTTTAACAAAACTTTACTATATGATGTTTTTACTAAAAGCCGGAGCGAAAAGCGCAATATCGACTGCAGGACATCTGAGATATGACGATCATGCAATAGCATGAATGAACGTATAAAATGTTATTCCGACATACCTTGATCTCACGTCAAAAGTATAAGCGATATGAATATGAAAATTTTTACAAAAAATGGTGTAAATACAATGTAAATTTCTGCACCATCATGTCAAAAATCGTATTTTTTAAGTGTGGCCAGTCTTACTTCAAGACGAAATAATATTTGAGCGATATAATACTATTTTTCAAAGCACCCTCGAATAATACTTGTGATTTTAATACACAGGAAAAAATAGAAAAAACCTTGGTCGGCACAAGGAAAAGAAGCGTTTTTTTTCATTCGACAAGTAATCGGTTAAACTAAATTTAGTAGTTTTTGTTGTTGTTGCATTTCTGTTCAAGGTTAACCAAAACTTTAAAACATGGGCCCATGGTTGCAAAAATTTTTTGAGAACGAATGATCTGAATTTAAAAGACGGGGTTTTGTTAAGAATTGGTGCATTTGGTTTCACCAAAAAAAAAATTTATCAAAATCGGTTAAGCAGTTCTCCAGAAATTTGAGTCAAAGTGCGTCAAGACATGGTAAAAAATAAAATCTCCGAAAATTTCCAAGTAAAATTTTTTTTTTTTTTTTTTTTCCAAACTATCGAACATTTTATTAATATTTATAAAGTTTTCAACTAAATAAGTGAAAAAACTAAGAATTTCTAAAGATTCGTGGGTCGATAAAAACAATTTTTATATAAAAGGGTCGGGAAAAATAATTGTTTTTGTTTATTTCTTTAAAACTGAGTTTCAGATCTGCTTGAAAGTTTTGCAGGATGTTTATAAGATCCTAAGAAAACGTTTAAGCAAATAAAAAACAAATGAAAAAAATTTTTTCTGAAGGTATACAGTACCCTTAACATAGGCTATATAACTTTTATTGAAATTGTCGAAAAAACCATAAAAAAAACGCAAAATTATTAAATGAGTGTTAATGAAAGCGCCTTAAGGATTCGGATAAAACTTGGCAAACAGATAGTTTATATCCTGAACTTGAATATAGGCTATGGAACGAGTAATCGTCACTTCATCGATTTGTGTTGAAAATTCTTAAAGGGGGCTGAGCAAAGCACGCCGCGTACCTGCTAGTTTTGCCATATCATTTGTGCAGTTACTTATACCTGTTTACTGATAATTGTATTTTATGGACTTTTAATATGTGCCAACAAAAACGAAGCAAGCAAATTAATCAGCTTGGTCGGTACAGAGTCCATGCTGATTTCAGGTGACAAACAAAATAGATTTGCTAAATAGGCATGACATGACAGATTTGCACGTATTACAGAAAACCCTCGTTTGATTCATATTTAAAAAAAACTGATAAAATTGACATATTATAGTAATCTGTTTTAATAACAGGTTCGTGATTTCATTTGGCCTGTTCTGTTGTTTGAAATGACTTGAAATTTTAAATGTACCCGCAATGTAATCTACACGGGCAACAAGGCACTTGTCATTATGAGTGGATTGCTTTTTATATAAAAATTTATATGGCAGGGCGATAAGATATGCTAATCAATGCGAAATCACCATTAGTTTGGTCGTTTACAGAAAATGGAATCAAAATAAATTATAAAGTTCACAAATTTAGATGGTTCGGTTCGAATTTAATTTTATTAAAAGGTGCGGTTGGATGGACCCATAAAATCACAACCGATCCAGTTTTAAAGTGGTTCGATTCAGAGTTTAAGTGTGAAATTATACAATTTCTTGGTAAATCTAATTGACATTTCATCAGCATGCAATCAACACAATTGTATGGCTGTGCAGCAATAATTTATTTTTAAAATACCAACTGCCAGTGAAATGGTTAATAAACCGTTTCGCATGCGTGGCAAACGTGCAAATAATAACAAAAAACTAATTTGACAACAACAACAAAATGCGGTGGAAACATTGCTAAAAATTATGAGGAAAACAACAAATGCAAAAGCAACCAAACAACACTAATTTTATGCAAAAAAAAAAGAAAACAAAAACCAAGCCAGCAGCAAAGTTTGCGCAACAATTTCACCCCAGCAACATTTGCACATGCATTTACATACAAATGTATGTATTTATGTGTGACAGCTTGCCACATCGAGAGAGACCCCAAAGCCCACAAAAAATCATTTCACAGATTACAGGAAACTCACTTAAAGGTCAGCTTAAGCATATCCATAAATCGCGTTGCCATTTTGATTGTTTTTGATCAGCCACAATTACGCACTCTGCACTTTTGTTTAGCACCAAAATTACCAAATACAAACAAATTTCACAGCTGAACGCTTTTTCGGGGTTTCAAAGCGTGGAGAAAGTGTCGCTCGAATGCTTTACCAAATGTTTTTTTCTGTTTACACACGCGACCGGAATTGAGAATAAAACGATCGGAATTTTTTTTGAAAAACTTCTGCGCAAACAATCATGCGCTCCTCACGAGAGTGCGCCACGAACTGATTCAGGTAGAGCGATCGCGAAGTCAACAAAAAAAATAATAAATAAACCAGTATGAGAGAGCGTCGAGTGGACTCCCTCCCTCGTCGTACCACTTAACGGAAGCGGATTGCAAACAGCTGTTAGAGTCGTTGCTCTCTCGGCAGGTATGTGCTAGTCTTGATTTCACAGTTATTATTATCACAAAAGCTTTGGGCGACAGCTTAAAAAGCTTAAGCTAAAGCTTGCTGTTATGTGGGGAGGTTAACAGCATGTTAAGAGAACTACTTTTAAAATTTTGATATCACAACGGTGGATCTTGTGATAGGTTTTCTGTATGAAAATTTGTTTATACCTTGAAAATTTGACAGCAAATAAAAAAGCGAGTTAAAATTTTTTCAATCTAAGTTTTTTAGGCCGGATTTCAGAAGGGACAAAAATAAATTTACATTAAATTCATATATCGAACTTCTCATAAATAGAAACCAGGCAATCAAACCGAATCGTATTTCGGATCCGAATTTGTTACGTACCGAATCTTATGCTGCGGTAAAACATTCTGTGTTAGTTTTCATATTATTTCGGTATTCGGTTCCGTACCGGTACCTAGTTAACAATTTCGGTATACCGTGTATAAATCCACTTAAGCTTCCATTTTCAACCGATCCTGAACCGAACCCGTAGAACCAGTTCGGTTTGGGTTTTTGGCTCAATCGCACCGGTCCTTTTAACCGGAACATTTCTGCTTGAAAAAAGGTTCGGTACAAAGAATATATAGCCGCAGAAAAGTTTTTTACTCTGGGTGTTTTTAAGTCACTTTGACTTAGCAATTTGATTAAACTATTTTGCTAAATAATTATTAGCAACAGGAAAAGCATTAAAAAAACCAAAACAAAAAGCAGATTCGTTGACAGGGTCTGGTCACCCTATCCCAGCAATAGCAGTTAATCGGAATCGGGTCAACCTATCGGTAAGTCTCGTGGAGAAATCCAAAAGACATAAGCTCAGGTAATTACGCGCGGCAAATTTGACCGGCCGATACCCAACCGCAACTTTTGAGATATCGGGCCTTAGGCCATTTAGGAAATAAAAGCTTTTTTGCTGATTCGAAACATTCCATTTCAAAATTACATTCAAAATATATGCAGTTCGATTTCGAGAAGGAAATGAATTCAAGTTGTTATATGGCAAAATAGTTTATTGCAAGGCTGCAAACCACTAATACTTTGCAAAAGGTTCGGTCCGGGGGTTCGAACCCGTTGTAAAGACAAAGGTTCGGTTTGCGGACCGGTTCCTGAAACCCCTGAACCCAAGGTTCTGGTTCGAACCTCGGTTCGCTAGAACATAAAAGATAACAAATCATATTTTTATTTCGATTGTATAAAATTATGTCAGCTAAAGAATTTAATAACTAAAATAGTAATTGAATTCCTAATCTGTCATTTAGAACTTATGAGAGCTGCTTAGCTTAAGTTAATTAGTATTATAACTTTTAAGCGCTGTTCATCAATATTAACTTATTTTCGTTCAACTGATACCTAAGCAGCACAACAAGTATAAGTCGTTAAGGCTATAATTTTTAAGTCCTCGGTTCTTGGAACATTTTGAAATCTCGGGTCTAAGAACACTGAGAATTTCAATATCCCTGATTTAGCTCCCGTAATGCTCCTAAGGGTTTTCGCCTGGACCACTGTAATCTTTGTCAGGTGATACTTCGCCGCGATACCATAAATTTGGCCATATCACCATATCGGAGCCAGAATAGCCGTGAAGTTAGGACTTTATTCCTGAGTGACAGCTTGCCTGAGCTATTGCCTTGATCCGGTGTCCAAAAGTCAGTCTTCTGTCAAGTGTCACCCCAAGGTATTTATGGGCTGCTTTATGCTCTATAAGCTGACCATGCAAGAATAATAATCTAGCCGCCCAGTTGCCAAACATATTCTAGTAATTTTGAAGGGCATCTGTGGCTGAGTATATGCATTTAGGAACACGAAGAACACGAAACAATGCTTTGTAAAAGATCTTAAAAGAATTACTCGACATGAAAAGCAAGCGATATGAAAGTCACCTGATTGTGAATCGTTCAGCTTTAAAGAAGTTTTATAAATTGGCTACAGCAAGTTATATACATTTTGAATTACTTTTCCAAACATATGTTTTTAGGTGAAGTCTTTTCTAAGGAACTCTAAAAGCAAAAATCTTTAAGATTTAGTTAGCATTTGCACATTTTGTAGATTGAGTTCACCGCGTCACACAATCTAGCACTAGTTTTTTAGACTTTTCTATATGCAATAGATTTCGTATTGTGTGAGTAGAGAGTTTTCTACAAAGTGTGCGACCTCTAGAGTGTGTACAGCATATAAATAGTGATCGTATAAATCTGACATAGGATTGAAGAACTTCTTGAATGATACCAGATAGATTACAAACGAGAGCGTAAGTTAAAGTCGGCTCTTACCGACTTCGATATACCCGTTACTAATGAAAAAACATATTTAACAGTGTTCCTGCGTTCCTTAGGGTGACCATCCGAATAGTATGCAACATTTTTTTATGGTGGGAGGGGTGGTAGCGGGGGGGCTTGTATCACTTTTTTGCTCATAACTTGAGAACCGTTCATCCGATCTTCATCATTTCTTCGGCAAATCGATTCATTTTGTTGTAATTACTAACTATCTTTAGAAGGTACGAATCGTCTATCTTCAAAACTGTAGGAGATATAACGTTTTTTTATATTGCGGGGGCGGGAGGGGGCGTGGCCAAAATTTGAAATAAACTTGATCTGCGTGCAGATAAAAGAAGCATTTGTCCCATACATGTCAAACCTCTATCTCTTACCATCTCTGAGATCTAGGTGTTCATACAGACAGACGGACAGACGGACGGACGGACAGACGGACATGGCTATATCGACTCGGCTGTTGATGCTGATCAAGAATATATATACTTTATATGGTCGGAGATGATTCCTTCTGCCTGTTACATACATTTGCACGACTTTAGTATACCCTTTTTACTCTACGAGTAACGGGTATAAAAATCTCTGTTTGTCCCTGCATGTGTCGTTAAGAAAAACTACTTTATTTTGTGAACCGAACCTAGTTTTTCGAAAAAGTGGTCCGGTTCAGGTTCAGGTTCGAGGGGGCAAAATTATGGGGGGTTCGGTTCATGGTCCGGTTCGGGGAACCCAAAAAACCTGAACCGAACCGGTTCTAAGGGGTTCGGGTTCGAACCGGTTTGCAGCCTTGGTTTATTGATATGCATTGAAGGTTCGCCCCTAGTAGAGAACTAATGAATGGGCATATTTAGCAGATAATTCCGATTGGCGATTACCGATTTACAATTTGCGATTACTTATGAGTCTCAGCTGAATAGATTTGATTGCAGACTTTAAGATATTCGCTAGTATTTAGTACTTTTTATCAATTGAAAACAATCACACAAAATCTTCAATATTTATGGATTTGTTAAAATAAATATTTTATATGAAATGTCTGAACAAAGATAGGCTGACCCAGCAATCGTTTACCAGTCATACGTTTTGTTCGACTTCTATTTAGAAAACATGATTGTCAAATTTTTCATTTCGAATCGGCAAGCATTTTATTTAGCAGGTAAAATCGGCAATCATAAATCAGAAATCGGAATTATGTGCTGAAAACGCCCAATGATTACTAAAGTGAATGGGGTCCATTCGGGTATTAAAAAACGATTTTATAGCTTCATTAGCTGACAGCATTCTTCCCAAAAATTATGCTTTATTTTTATACCCTTGGAGAGGGTGTATTGAAATTGTCCGGATGTTTGTAACTCAGAGAAGGAAGCATCTCCGACCACATAAACTATATATATTCTTGATCAGCCTGACGAGCTGAGTTAATATAGCCATGTCCGTCTGTCTGTCCGTCTGTCCATCCGTAAGTTTTAAAGCTTTCGTAACCAAACTTTGCACGAAGTTTTTTGTACAAATACGCTGCACATTTGTCGGAACCGGCCGGATCGGATGACTATAGCATATAGCTGCCATAGGAACGATCGGTCGAAAAACTAGTTTCAGCGAGAAAAACTTTTTTGTTTTCAGTGCTATCGCTCTCAACGCTCGTATTAATAAGTTTTTAATGATTTCACATAATTTCACCAAGGCTTGTCGAAATCGGACAACTATATAGTATAGCTGCCATACAAAAGTTAGGTCTGAAAAAAGTTTTTGTGAGAAAAACTTTTTTGTTTTCAATGTTATCGCTCCCAATGCTCGTATTTTTAAGTTTTTAATGATTTTACATAATTTCAACAAGATTTGTCGAAAACGGATCACTATATAGTTTAGCTGTCATACAAACTGCCAGGCATATATCAAGCTCCAAGGGTATATAAACTTCGATCGAGCCGAACTTAGCTTGCCTCTATTTTTACCATAATATTTCAACGATATCAGAATTCATAAACCAAGCTTAGAAGCAAAAACATTGGATCGATAAGTAAAAGAACCGGATTGAGAACCTACTACCATACTAAAATTTTGATCTCAAAACCCCTTCTAAAAAATTCCTGGCTACGAGACTGGTACAGAGTACAAAAACTCTATTAAAAATTGCAATTTAATTTTTATATTTTTGTAAGCTAATTTAATTGCTTTAAACACACTGTTACTGCCCTAAAGCTCGTATACTCGAATGTGTGATTAAAAGTGCAAAATCACATCAAAATATTGCACTTCTCATTAGTATTAATTCACAAAGTTACGATTTTATGTTTTTTTTTTTTTGCATTTACCGTGCAAGTAAAACTTTTTAGACGTTGATCCAGTTAGTTTTATTTCTGAAGTGCTACAAGTAGAGACATAATGGCTTCCCCTTTGGAGTTTTGCTTATTGCTGTGGTACCAACTAAATCTCACTTCAGTGAAATTATTTTATACATAATTTTTTTAATTTTTTAGTTTCCTTTTGGTTATCTCTTTATGTTTTGTATGGAGTGATGATGTGCCATCAGCCGAAGCAGATACTGTTATTACTGAAAGAGAACCAAAATTTACAACAGCTGATGACTTAGACTTTTGAAAGAAAAGAACCAAAACATGAAATAAAAAACCAACAAAAACTAGTTTTTTCTTATCTTATCCATCGTGTAACCGCATAATCTACTTTAATTTCAGAGTCAAGTTCATTGTCACAAGTTATGAACTTGTTGGTTTAACGTATCTTCTCTACATACTAACATAGGCTTGTAGGGTTGTATATGTATGTATAGATATGAACTATTTGCTTTAGCTTGGTTTCGTTTAAGTACAGGGCACTGCCATCATTAAATTGCGGTTGGTTATAAAAAAAAGCTTTTAGCAAGGTTAGTTTTTATACTTTATGTTTGAATTTAAATTTTTAAGGCCTTAGTATTTTTGTCATGTTTTCAAGTCAATGAGGGAAATTTAAGTCGAAAAAAACAAACGTTTGACTTCTTAAGAAAGCAAGAAAGAAAGTCTAACTTGACAAACTTTTGTAAAAACTTGGGGCGAACACAAGGGTGAGAAATTCAATCCATCCAAGATTTTGTTCACGGCCTTCCAATTTAGTACTCTTCGTACTTTCTCATTTAAAAACTAAAGTTTTTTCTATAATAATCAATTTTTGCACTCACTAATTGACTCAAATTAACCATAAAATCTATCTAATTAACACTCCCATACACAAATTTACACTTGAAATTAGTCACGCTATATTTAAGCATGTGATTTGTTTATCTATTTGAGTCTACCAACATGTTCCAGGTGAAGAGTTTGTTAACAGTTTGGTTGATGCGATAATTTTTTGCTGTTTGTTGGTTTATCTGTTCGAAATTCACATGGGAGCACAAACTGGTTCCGGTACTCACTTTTGTATAAAATCCCAGTTGGTAAATGTTAAATATTTGCGGGGTCCATTTTGGTAGCTTAGATTTTGTACTTTTCCCATAAATATGAAATATTTTTTCATGGCTCAAGTGACGGCTAGAACAAAGTAATTAAAAAAAACTGTTTAAAAAGTTTTAGTGTTTTCATTCATTTATTTTCAAATACAATTTATTTTTTTTAGTTTTAGTTTTTGTTTTTTAATAAAATATGGATTTATGTTTTTATAAATTTCTTAGTTTCCTTTGCATCACATTTTGAAGCTTTAAGTAGCAAAAACAGTTGCCAGAATAATTTGTGCACAATCAAAAAAGCTGAAATGACACCAACCATTTTGACAGTTCTTTATGAGGTGTCATTCCAGCACAAACATTACAAGTTCTTAAACCCGTTACTCATGAAGTACAAAGGGTAAAAGGGTAAGTAACCGGCAGAAGCAGGCATCTCCGGTAATATAAAATATTATATAAGCCCTTTGATAGGTAAACTTCCATTGTGGAATAAATATCCAGCTCATATTCTACCAATACCTATGTGGTAGATTGGATACTCTATATATCGGAGATTCACCAAACTTGTGCCATATTTTTAGGGTCAGCATGCTCTGACTACTAACACAATGTTAATATGTTAACATTAATGTTAATGCTCTGGTAATTAATTTATGTAAAGGCTATTCAAATATTTCTTCCCCTGAGTAACGGGTATATCTAAATCGGGCAAGTCCGATATATCTTAATATTTGGTTCTTAATTAAGTTATTTTAAAAAAATATCTAAAACTTTGGACTGGGTGGATGTTGTTTGTTTCTTTGCTGATACACATTTAAAAAACATACAAAATATGAATTACTTAATGAATTACTTGTGTTACTAAATCTAAATAATGTAGAATTAATGGATTATGTGCGGCATTTTGAATGGAAGCAAAACGAGTTGAAAGACTTGAAAAATATTTAGTTACAGTTTTTGGTCATATTAAATATGCTTGATATATGTAGAGTTTTTATTTAGCGACACTTAAGAGGAACATTAAGAACGTTTAAAATTCCATTTGTTTGATTTTAAATTTAGGTACTTTTGTTGCGGCTTTGTTTCATTTCATTCTGTTCCTAGACTTAGACAAGTAGCTTACACTAGTGTTGGTTAGTGAACATAGTGAGCAAGTGAACATAAATGAGTAAATGGACATAGGTGTGTTTTTGTTCAGGGACTATTTTCAGTACACTAATGAGTTGGAAAAGCACTGAACTACCGAAAGATGTACAAAAACTGCTCATTTCAGTAAATATAATATAATATATGATAATGACTTTGCTTTAAGAAAAAGAGAGACGAACTGAACAAGAGCAATTGTAGAAATGAAAAAAAACTTAAGTGATAGTTTCAGTGAGTAAAATGAGCAACTGAACCAAAAAGAGCCACTAAAACGCCACAAAGTCAGAATTGCAATTTTTTGTTCAGTTTCTCACTCACTATCTCTTTTTTCACGCTTTGCTCAGTAAATGACTTTGCATAGAGCAAAAGAGAGTAAGAGCAATTGTAGAGCCTTAGGAAAATATCATAAACTACTTATTTCAGTGAAATAAGTGAACAACTGAACAATAAGAAGCCACTTAAATTAAGGGACAAGTCGGTTGTCTGGTTTTCGTTAGCTCGGTTACTCATTTACTTGCTCTTTTTTGTTCGGTAGCAAACCCACTTGCTCTTTTTTTTCAGTTGACCTATCACTTCTTCAGTTAATGACTTAAAAATATATGAACAAAGGGAGCAACTGCATAAAAAGAACCCACCAAAATGAAGGAATAGGATTTTTGTCTTGTTCTCTTTTACTCAGTTGCTCACTCACTTGCTCCTGTTTGTTCAGTTGCTTTCTCACTTGCTCTTTTTTGTTCAGTAGCTCACCCACTTTGTTTGTTCAGTTGCTCTAACATTGCTTAGTTAATGACTTGAAGAACTGTTGAGAAGAATATAAACTGCTCAATTCAGTGAATAAAGTGAGCATCTGAATAAAAAAAGCCCATCAAAATAAAGGAGTAAGATTTCTGTCTTGTTTTCTTTAACTCAGTTGCTCACTCACTTGCTCTTTTTTGCTCAGTGCCTTACTCTCTTGCTCTTTTCTGCTCAGTTGATTTCTCACATAATTGTTCAGTTTATGACTTTGCTTAGAGCAAAGGGGAGTTAGAGCAATTGTAGAACTGTAGAAAAATATCATAAGCTGCTTATTTGAATGAATAAAGTGAGCAACTGAACAATAAGGAGCCACTTAAGTAACGGATCATGTCGGTTGTCTGGTTTTCGTTAGCTCAATTACTCATATACTTGTTCTCTTTCGCTCAGATGCTTTTTCACTTGCTCTTTTTTGTTCAATTGCTCTCACACTTGCTCTTTTTGCTCAGTTGCTCTCACACTTGCTCAGTTAATGACTTTGCTTAAAGCTAAAGACAAAAAGAGCAAGTGTACAACTGCTAAAAAAAGAGCATAAATGTTAGTATACTCACAAACTGAACAAAAAAGAGCATTTAAACTCGGGCAACTTACTCAGCTTATGCATTAACAACCCAACACTAGCACATCTTCAACACACTTAAGTAGAATTTCGATTCGGAGAAACTTAACAACAACTACACATACATACATACACTCAAATATAAATATCTCTAGACTTTAAAGCTAAAGTTTTTGCAAACATCATCATATAAACGAGGCCTCGCCTAATCCCTCCTCTCACAGCAGCTCATCGCGTCGAAAGAAACTCTCCCAGACCATCAGTTTCTTCAGATCGGGCACATCGATAATACTCAACTCATCTGTAATATTAAGGCACTTTAGCTGATTCTTCTCCATGGCTGAGGCGGCCACCGGTTGCCACAGTTCCGGTCGCTCTGGATCAAAGTTGGGATCGCCAAAGGCAGCAAAATGTGTCCAAAGTCCCACCAGTTTCTCTATGCACTTGTACTCCCTCGTATGAATCTTCAGTTTTCGTGCCAGCGAATTGTAGAACAAATAGGAGAGATCATCGCCGTGGCAGGTGCCTCGCACCTTTTTGCCACAGCTCAGGATGCGCAGGTGGTTAAAGTGCTTCGAGTCGAAGTCGAAGCGGTACAAATAGGTGGGTGCCTGGGCGGCATGCTCCAGGCGGGACAATACTGTGCGATAGATGGGGAACCAGAAATACTCGTGCGACACCATCTGCAGATACTCGTGCAGTGTGTCCAAGCTGGGCGTCTTTTCTCCATAGTAGCAGCGTCTCAGCTGATCGCCGTATTCCTTGCATAAGGCACTATCCCGATCCATATTCAGCTCAATGGGCACCACATAACGACAATCTTCCAACTCGTTCAGACACTTGGGATTCGTTTTGGTCTCCGTATACAGCAGCAGACCCTCATTGGAGACTCCGCCTATGATCATGGGTATGCTGTTACTCCAGGCGGTGCGCATCATCTCGATGGGTTTCGCATGCACCACACAATGATCGGTGACATAGGGTTCTATCACGGGTCCAAAGGAAAAACCAATTCGTTCCTTTTTCTCCTCATCAATGCACAGTTCTCCATTCGCTTTGATGATATCCGAGCCTTTGGCATTGCGCAGAAATTCCCATACCTCACGCTCGCTATTGTCTCCGGAGTAGCCTGCCTGGACGGCCAGGCGGTAGGGCCAGTTACGCTGCGGGGTAACCGCCCAGGGCGAAAGTGTGTTGCCCGACATGCAAATGGCCTTGTGGAACAGACCGCGTGTCTGTTCGGTGATCATCATGTAATGAACCGAGGCACTGCCGGCGCTATCACCAAAAATTGTAATATTTCCAGAGTCACCGCCGAAGCGGGAGCAGTTGGCTTTGACCCAACGCAGGGCCAGAACTTGATCCTTAAGGCCCGCATTGCCGGGCACATCAAATTCAGGATCTTCCAGGCAGAGAAACCCTTTAAGAGAGACAGGAAAACGTAAATTAGTTTGTTTTAAAAACATTTACTCTATCGGCTGCACTTACCCAATGGCCCCAAACGATAGTTAATCGATATAACCACCACATCCTCTCTTAACAAATAATCCGGACTATAGCATTCACGTGAGGCCTCCCCAAACTGAAAGCCACCACCATAAATCCAGACCATCACCGGCATGGGTTTGGTGGGATATAACTAAGGTAGAAAAAAGAAAAAACGATTAGCATTTACTTCCAACTTTCATTTTCACCTCCTCAACTTACATTCTTTGTGTACACATTGAGATACAAGCAATCCTCAGAGCCATCTGTCATCTCAAATACAAAATGCTTCTGCAACGGCTTCGGACCCTGCGAGGTGCAGCTCTTGACCTCCGTCCAGACCTCCGGTGGCTGCGGTGCCTTGTAGCGCAGCTCGCCCACGGGAGGCTTGGCAAATGGAATTTTCTCAAAACTGAAATAGGATTGGCCATAGATGGATTTGCGTTTGACCCCCTTAATGGGGCCATATGTGGTGCTGACGACAGTCTTTTCACTGGTGCGATATCGTCGCTGTTGTACTTTAAAATCGACCATTCTGCAAAAAAAAAATGAGAGCAAAAGACAACAGAAATTAATATCAAGAATTTTTGCCATTAATCTGCCGTCAGCTTTGTGCAAATTGATGAGACCAACAACCGTCTTTCCGTTTTAGTTCTGCGCTGATTAGATTTTATTTTTTAACACCAGGTGCGTGCCATTTATCAGTTTCCCTTCTCATATCAGGTGGAAGCATTTTGTTTGATTTTGTTTTTTCCATTTGCCATTTAATTTGTTTTGGCTTAAGACAAAATTGGTCTGGCTTGGTATCAACAGATAAACAATAAGTAAATACACAAAAGTAAAAAATATAAAATGCTTTTGTATGCTCAGAGTTTCATTTCAATAGGCAAGTCATTCAACTTGTGTAGTACACAATGTGTACGCTAGCCAAGGGCAAGGGTGAGGTTGAATTTTGGTATTGAATTTCAAAGGGTGTCAGAAGGGGGGAAATTAGTTTGTTTGATTTGATTTTAACAATTTTTATTTAAAAGTTATTTATCAAAATAAATAAAAACTCAGGTACATCTGTTTGTAATCTATAAAGCCAAAGGAAATTCTTAAGCTATTCAATTAAAATCAGCATCGAAATGCCATCGATCTGGCACTTTTGTACAATAAATTTAAGGGAAATTGCTGCTTGTGGTCCACATTCAGTGAAGGAAGGAATGCTTTTTAAAAACTTTTGGGCTTACTGGCATAATGTTTTAAAAGGAGAAATCAGCTTTTTTAAAAAAAAAAAAAAATTGCTCCAGAATAAAGCTATTTCGGTGTTTATACGAAGAAGCAAACTTTTAAAGTTTTTCAAACAGCTTTTGTTAGAAAAAAAGAGAAGTTATACTCTCACTTGCATCTCCACTCCTCTTTTCTTTGAACTAAATATTTATTAAAAATAATTGTGTAAGTTGTACTTTTACATTACACATTCTATCTTTCAAATCTTTTTGATAATTATCAAAAATCAATTTAAAATTTATATAATTTTACGATTTGTGGACCTGTAGATCTGCACCAGTGTTTATAACAATCTGAACTCATTCAAAAATTAAGTTATTTTCGCCATTTTATGGAACATTTGCTCTTTAGCTTTTGTCTATTTTCCCCTTCTTCCCTGCTCGGGCGCCATGGTAAGCTATACGAGTTTTTATAGTCCCTGAGATATGTGATGATGCGATGAAAGATTTCAGTTCGCCACGTTATGCCACCCCAGCTTAAGATAAGCTTTAAGAAAATTGTTGAAATATAACTAGTTTAGGTGAGGCATTGAAAATGAGCGTATCTTTTCTTTTTGTTGTCGAAAGTGCTAAATTAAAAATATTTATTTTGCATAATAATCAAAACTCACTATTTGACCGTTTAATTTACAGCTATTAACCTGTCAATTTAACCATCTTTAAAACAATTCTAACTCAAAAATGAATTTTGCAAATTTCGAGATATTGGGAGCCATTATCATCCACAATCTAAGCTCAAAATAAAGTTTTGCACATATCTCAATTTTTTGTACCGTTAATCTACTCCTCCTATTTACCCGTCTATTTACTCGTCTACATACCCGTATGTTAACCCTTCTATGTTACCCCTTTCTTTAACCATCTTAACTTACATAGGAATTTTGCTTATATCTCGACTTTGTGGACCAATTAGCATACAACCTCTCTTTACCCGTCGACAAGGACGTACCAACTAACTATTTTTATCTTCCTGACAATTTCAACTTATTAAAAAAGTTAGCAAGTATCGCCATTGTTTTAGACCGATTGGTATAAACATTCTATTTACACCTTTACAATTACCAACTACAAATATTTATTAAAATCTCAACTAATTTTAACATTTTGCAAATTATCGCTCATTTTATTTTTGACCATCTAGATTTATTTTGTAGAGAGATGGCAGTAAATACATAAATGGAGAAGTTCAAGTTTGCCAACATTTTCAGAATGAAATGTGTATTTGAGTTCGTATGTTCGCCAGCTTTGCATTACATCAAATGATCGTTAAGTAACTCTGATTTAAGCATTGAATTTTCAATTCGGTGTCTATGTGGATGAATATCGCTACAGTTCGACGTTTTTCGAACCAGTGCAAAACGGTTTAAAGATGGTTCAGACAATTGAAACTTATTGAAAAACAAAATGCATAATTCCAAAATATTTTTGCGTCATTCATGAAGTAAGATTTGGCAATCCTAATCGCACACATGCGATTAAATGATGAACTGACGGCTGATCATAAAGCCAAAATAAACAAATATGCTTAATTGATTTTGCAAAGCTGAGCTTACGATTAAATTTTAAAGACCAATCGGATGCTGGTTGGCGTGATTAATTGTCCAGATCAGCCTTAAGTTCTGCCGTCCGTTCATCTTTCAGCTGCATGTGTGCGCGCACCCTAATAGGCTAAACACACTGAGCACATCTCAGCGGCACGCATGGAATTTTTTGACGAAGTGAAATAGCGATTCACACGGACAACATCTTACATCAAACCTCTTCAGTAGCCGAAGTGAATATACCAATTGCTAATTTGCACATACCAAAAAGAGCTTGGGTGTTTGTAAGAGCTAGTAAAATCTGACGTGAAATTCGTTTGCAGACTTATATTTTATGTATTTATAATTTAGAAGCGGCTTAAAAAGAACATTCGGATTGAGCAATCGACCTTCTTAATGCTTGACAACTGGCTTAAAGTGTTGAGAAAAAGAGGAACAAATTGCCAATGTTGCTGTATATTTAACAATATCTTTTGAGTTCGAAACAGTGCCATCAGTAAATATTGGAACCTTCCCCCATGTGCCTAGCCTTCTGGCGCAGAACAGAACATATCTGCTTTGTAAGTCTTTTAATTTTCGAAATAATGCAAGGCACAAAGGCTTTGATAGTGTTAACACCCGCAACAATCAAAGTAGCTCGGACTGCACCTTAATAATACAACGTCTGTTCCTCGCAATTGTTGGTTTGGATGTTTTTCAGTGAATTACAAATTTTTAGTGGGGGGCCAATTAATATCGGGAAATTACAGATAGGAACGATGTACGATCCCCAAAAGATGTTAGAATGATGATACAATTTCTTAGACAAATTACACCAGAGGCTGGCACAACACACTTGCTTATTTTGGCGTTGCGAGTGTGGTATTAGCCACAAGAGAGAGCGCACACTTAGCACTTTTTTGTTGTTGCAAAAGAGAGCACTATAAGATCGTATACGGTAGGTGTGTAGTCGTAGCTGCCTCAGAGCAGTCTTGTTTACATAGCAAAAGTAGACATCAACATTTTTTGTAGATTTCGTTTCGTTACGCTTTGTTTGAAAAAAAGTGGACCATTCTGTAATATTGAGTCCACAAAATATCGATATTTCCTAAACTTTTTTCCCATTCCAATCGCTTAGTAAACTCTTTCAAATATTTCACTCAAATCTCGAGATGTTTGAGGGGTTTAGTAATTTAGCTAAGAATTGGAATGCGTTTGAAAATTGGATGGAAAGCGGTTTCTGTTCCGGTTCCAAACCAGTTTAAGCCAGTCATAAAGTCCCACCTAGAAAACAAAGCCCAGAAATCTAGTTAATGCTGCACTTTTGTTTTGTATCACGTGGGCGACAATTCGTCAAATGAAATCTGATTCAATTTGCCAGCAAATCCAATTGTACGCCCTAATGTACAGCATCTACACTACTTTGCCTTGCATCTGTCATAAACACTCTGAGACCCCCAAGTGCCACACACTCACATCGTCTTGAATCTAATATTTTTTGCAAATGTCAGCACAAAAATGTTTATAAATAACCCAGCGAGCTGTTGTCCAACGCACGAAATGTGAATTCATCCGGTGATTAAGATTTGGTGTGCGGGCTATCACCGATCTCAGCCTTGAACTTTGTATGGAGCCTGCCCCAAAACGTTTAACTTAATGACCGACCGACGGCAATAGCAATCATGTTTATGACATCGAACGGAGGTGGTCATAAAAACTTTCTAATGTCCGGATGGCATGTAACAAAGTCATTTTACCTTCAAATTTGTAAAGTCTCTTGTGAAAGAAATTGTTCTACTAAGAAAAATAAAAAATCATCTGCTAAACGATCTTCCGACGCTCATCAAATTTATGTGTTATTTTTGGACGCTTTGCACAGAAAAATGGAAACAAAGTAAACAGCCTGCTGTTGTTTTATCAAAGAAGCGCCAAAAGTGACGACAGCAAACGGCAAAATATTCGATAAAAATAGAGAAAAGCTTAAGGCAAATGAACCAACAAATTTTGCTAAAGGAAATATTGTGACATACATTTTATTTTATTTAACCGCTTTTGGGCAGCAACCAAACTGGTTTAGACATTTGTGCACAAAAGATAAAGCAAATAATGTGATACAATATAAAAATTTTTTATCAAGTGGCTTGAATTGACCGGAAGGTGTGAGATGAGTTCAAAGTACACAAAAGGCTAAAGTAGAACCAGAAATTTCAGGAAACTATTTTAAGGTAAATTCTTAAGCTGAAACGTAATTTCCGTAAGAAAAACCATAAAAAAAACATTTCAAAATGTTTTTCACAATTCTGTAATTAACATTTTTCAATTTCAATCAGTTTTCCCGCTAATTTTACCAAAAAAAAATTAAATTTCACTCTCATTTCCTTCGACCACCTTGATCGCCCGACAAAATAATGGCTATTCGTATAAAGATATTCAGCGCATCCATATAAATGGCCAATGCATGATTAATAGGATCAAAGCGCCCCTGGCCATACTGTGGATGCAACTCGGCGGCCTTCACAATGCGTTGTGTGTCATAGAGCAAAAAAGCGCTGAACAGTATCAATCCGCCATAAAGAGACATAGAAGCCAGTCCAGCTCCAATCGCCGTAGTGGGTGGCAGCCACATGGAGGCCAGTGAAGAGGCAAATACCACACCCAGGCCAATGGCCAAAGGACCGCCTATATGCAGAAATTTCTCACTGGGAGCACAGGCAGCCACCGTGGACAGGGCACCCACTATGCCGCCGGTATATAACATGGCCTTGATTAGAATGGGTCCTCCCAGGAAACACATGGGTGCCACCACAGCTCCCAGCACCGCGCAATGCAAAGCCCAGGCTAACTGCTTGGGCCCGAAACCTGGTTCATAGTCCAAAGATTGAGCCAAGGCGCCTGAGCCCATCACCAGACCCATGGTAACCAGAGTGGCTATCCAACCAGATTTCATTATCAAACTAAGCAAAGCTTCCGACTGAAACACCGCCGCCGACGAGGCTGCTGTAAGGGCACACGAGGCTCCAAAGTAGGCATAAGTGGCATGAATGCGATCCTTGACATACTGTGGCCACATCACCGAGTGATCATAAATACTTGGCTGATCGGACATGCCCAGACCATAATAGCACAGACCCACCAGACCCATGAGAGCGGCTCCAGCCGCCGCTCCCTTGCCCATGGAGTAGGCATTCTCACTGGGTGGTCCCATAAGGCGATCCTTAAGCGAGGGGCCACGTGTGCGGTTCTCCAAATGGGAACGATCTCTATCTCGAGGATTTTCCGAATATTTACGCTGTCCCAGGGACTTGGGTATCAGGGATTTACTCTTAAGGGGTGTGGGACGCGTTGAATTCCAAACACGCTGACCCGTACTTTGGCCCAACAGACGCATCGAGCGCCTCGGCAGGGCCTGCACCAAGCGAGCCAACAGCATTTTGTTACAGAAATATAAAGTTTGATTCAAAAGTTCGAAATAAGTTAAATTTTTGTGTGAGGAAAACTGTGATGAGTTGGAGTAGAAAATCTCTGGGAAAAATGTTAAGCATTTTAGATTAAAAGCCGGAATGAATCCGAATCAAATTGTCTTAGGTAGGGATAAAACTTAACAATTGAGAGAGAGAGAGCGTACAAAAAGAAAGCGTATTTAAAAGAGTGACTGCATTCTTAACTGTGATTTCGTCGCTATCTTGACGCGTGTGCTTCATAGACGTGTGAGCTATTCAGTCTTCGAGCTTTTGAGTTCAAGTTCCACACAAGGCAAAGTAAAATAATAACAAAATCTAGCCACAGCATGAGGTCGGTCGGATCTCCAACCTGCCATCTTGAGAATATTTGAGAATATTTTTTGAAGTACGAAATTCTTTATAAGATATAGCCCTTTTTGTCAAACAATGTCTTCGCTAATACAAGTATTTTTCACATTACTTCAAACTTAAACGCATTTCTCACGAAACCACGTTTTTCGATCTGGCGGCCATGATATTTAAAACGGAAGCGACCCTCAATCATAATTTATGCCTCTACATGGAGAATACCCCCTTAAAGCAGAGTCTACGAAGCTTAGCGACAGGGAAAACGCGACTTCACACAGTTTGAGTTGTGCCACAGCGACAAATAAATGAATACGCTCACACCATACAATGTAACGTTAGAAATCTTTATCGATTTTGAAGAATTTTGCATACACTTCCAAAACAGCTTATGTTTTGGATGTTCCTCTGCAAAATTGACGATTGTTGTGAAAATCGTTATATCGTTTTTCATAAATTTTTCAATCTGTGTATGAGTAGGGGTGGCTATTTGGGCCGTCGACTGAATGCAGCAACGCACAAACGAAATGTTAGGGCGTGAATGTGGGATATTGGTGGGATGAGGGTGGGATTTGGGTGACAAGTGGCCGGGTAATGGGTGGAAAGTGGGTGGAAAGTGAGTGGAAATTTTAGGTAAAAGTCGGAAGCATGCGAGATTTTTTATATATGGACTAGAAAAAATTTTTATGACAGAACAACGTTTGCCTCCAAACAAAACACAATAGATTTGAAACAAAGAGCTTTCTGGGACACCAAGAATTGGTCACCGTTACAGTTTTGAGTACGAATAAAATTTAATTCAAAGCTAGAACAATCGATTCTAGCGAAGTACTTCACACAGTTCGCGTAGAGTAAAAAAGTGTTAATCGAAAGTAGTAAAGTTTTAGGTATTAAAGTATTCTAACTTTGATAGTTTCAAGTTTCAAGTTCCCAGTTGGCAACAATTGGAGTTGATCTTGTTAATACAAAGCACAAAATGTCATGTGCTAATAGAAAAAACATTCCTACAAAAATTGAATGTAAAAAACATTTGTGTGCTTAAGATAAGATTAAATGTTTGTCATTTAATATTTTATGCCGCAACAACTTATTATCATTAGAACACACAGTTTGAACGCTTATTTCACCGCAATTCGTGGAAATATATTTAGCCCATAAATTCTCCTGTGCCATTTTGTACAACTGATTAGCTTCATGTGAAACACAAATGGTAATCGATCACTGCCAAAAGCCTATGTCATTATGATTAAATTAATCATGCTCTTCTCCGTGTCTAGCTGTTATCATCTTCATAATAGTTTGTTCTATATGAACACAATGCCAGACTAAACAGAGAGTGCCCTCACCCAAGTACGCAGATCCGACACGCCACAGTACAAAAACCAGACCCAGACAACTCACGCAATTCAAACAAACCTCAGACTGGGTTTTTTTTTATTATTATTCCGATGACTAATTCAAAAGCCAAAAAGCAAACAAGTCATGGCCAATTTGGACAGAAACATGGACTTCATACAAATTTTTAAGACTATTTTGATACTCATAAAGATGAAAGTAATTTCTGTTGTTGGCCTTGCAGTTTCTATGACCTTGAATAAGGGAGAACTGCTAAAGCTTCAGGCTGCCGACTGGAATAAAGCTTTTGGCCCAGAGAAAATATGAATGAAACGGCATAAAGCTTGCACAATTGGCACAAGGATAAAACGGAAGGTAAAATTAAGCAAGAGTCTGTTGACAACTGGATAGCTTTTGAAATACTTGGTGGAGGACTGGCAGGTCAAGGAGGTAAACAAAGGATGCGGTTAATTGGGCTAAAGTGAAACAATTACTGCTTAAGTTGGTGACTCGCATTACGATTGGGGTGAACGTTCTTTTGAATAGTAGCAAATATTTAGACCTCGATGTTATTAGAAAATGATTAATAGAGCTCAAAAAACTAAAATACTTAAGCCAAAAGCACTAATAGCAAAAGTTTATTATTTTTTTATGAAATTATTTATTTAATTGTTTATTACTAATATTTTATGTGGTTTTTATGTTTTCAAAATTTTTGTCTTTAGAAAAGCGCTGCACTTATTCCACACCAAACAGTACATGCAATAAATTGTTTGTCAGAACTTACTAATTTTTACAGGTGACTAAATTATTTGTTCTTTTGGAAGAAGTATGTGTTATGAGTGCATGGAGATAGGAGACCATGTTATTGAACTTGGGGTGGACTTTGATGTACGTAAATGAGGACTCTACTTTGCCTTGATGGGGACTCTCGCTTTGACTCGGTGAGAACTTCGTTTTGCCTCGATAAAGACATTACTTTGCTTTGTTAAGAATTTTACTTTGCCTTGATGAGGACTTTGTTTTGATGTCATATGATTGAACTGATTGAGATAAGAAGGAAATTTAGGGAGTTTATAAATTTGGAGCGGATACTTCTTTTTAACGGCAGGCGAATCTTTGTTTGCTGTCGTAAGCCAACTAAATTGTAAATAAATAATATTGTGTTCCTGCGTAAGGCATCTTTGAGCGTCTTAAAAGCCAAAAGAGCCTTGGTCCAAGCCTCGGCGTACGTTCGGCTCATGATATGTGGCGTGAGAATCGCTGTTTTAAAGTGATTGTGTGTTATTGCAAAATAAAGTTAGATAAGAAAAAAATAATTTATTGGCACTTAAGGTCCGTACGGACATCCGAAGTACGTAATTTTGCTAATTTCCCCCAGCAATTTTTCAAACTGATAAATTTTTGTATTTTTTTTGTTTCAAATGTCACGTTTGGGGACGTATAAAAACCAAACGGCATGCTCCGAGCATCCATTTTTAAATTAGTTGAGTTACAGCCGCATTACTAAAGTGATACCTTTGAACCTTATTTTTCCACTTTGATGGACTGCGAAACTCGCATCCATGCTAGTCCATGCTTCTAGAGTGAACATTTTTTTAAAATACATATTTCTAAATAAAATATAGTTAATGTGATCTTGCGCCGATTTGCTTCTTGCGAGTATGAGCGACTGCACCATATTAATATGCTTAAGTACTCTATGTATATAGATGAAATCAAGCGGCGCGCCGGTTTCGCGTTGCAAAAATCGTAACTTTAGAACGGAAAGAGAAATATGAAAAATTCTAAGGTAAATGAAATAGAGAATTTCAGTAGCTTTAAAATAGGCTTAAGTTCATTATTGAAGGTCTACTGGGTGACCCATGATCGGTTGCCAAAGTGCAAATTGGACAAACCATTTAAACTTTTTTTAAAAACGATTTATTTACATTATAGTTGTAAAACTACTTAAAACGGTGACACGTCTATAAAACACACAGTCATTTCACGTAACAACACAATTCAACAATCCGTCAATTCAACACAAAACAAATTCAACACAAATCAAAGTCTTAGAACACTAAGTCATTTCACCCAACAGAACAATTCAACACACGTTAATTCAACACAAAACCATTTCAACACGTCAATTCAACACAAAACCAAATCATTAATTTATTATTTAATTTAAATTTGGTTTAAATTGAATTGAATTGACGAAGTGTTAAATTGTTGTGTTGGGTGAAATAACTTATGGGCGTGGCTTGACTTTTTCTTTGTGAATACTTTGTTTTGTGTTGGATTGACGTGTTGAAATTGTTTTGTGTTGAATTGACGTGGAACCCTTAAAACTAACCAAATTTAATAAATAGCTAACTTTTAAGTAGTATAAATATTATAATTATTTGAAAGATTCTGATATTTCTTTATCACATTTTTGGAATTTTTCCGATTAGGATTTTTGCAACGCGAAGTCAGCGAAACCGGCCACTGTGCCGAATGGAACATAAGAGCAGTGTTACCAATTTAACTTAATTGGCGGTGGGTCACATAGCTCGATCGTCTGTAGTTTGTTTTGATGCCAAGTTCATTTTTTGCAGAGTCTCAGCCACTTCTTCCCAAGTCTTGTTTATATTATAAGCCGAATGAAATAAAAGATCCCAAATGACATTCCTCTCTTTCACCTCCAAATTTAAAGATATTTTTCGTCATGGGGAAACCCTCTTCAATTGACTCATTCGATTTTCACTTTAGTTAAAAGCACTTCAGATGGTCGATGCAGGTAGAAGCATTGTGGCTTAACATGTAACATTCTCAATGCTGCTTCACCTGGTCAAAGCAAATTTACATAGTCTCCATAAATGTGCTGTTAAGTGCAACATTGACTGCTATGTGTATCATTCAACTTCACACTTCCGTAAAAGCAAAAAGTTTGAGGGGCGAAACTGTAGCATCTGCTTCTTCTTCCCCCAATTTTTTTATGAAACTTCTCGATACTTCTGATATCCGTATGGGCCTTTATTGGAAAATGAATTAAGTTTCTGTTAGGATATTCTTAACTCGATAATTTTGATAAGCGTTGGCTAACTATATAGTGTATTTTTATTACACAGAAAATAAATGTGGCAAGCGAATAAAAAATACTTTTTTGCTCATCTGAGCACAGGCCCTAATTGATGTGGGTGGAGCTTTCTGATAAAAACAACAGTTTATTTTTCTAGAATTTCCATATCCTTTTCTGCTACCGGTATTTCAATTCTGATTTAAAACTACTGCCCACTTTCATGCAAAAGCAAAGCTTCCTGGAAATTTCACTTCAGTTTCAAGCACTGAAAAAGTAATATAATGATGGGGAATGGTTGCCAGATGAGTAAAATTTTGATTTCACCGTATTATTATGTCTAACAATTGACTGAATATTTTGAGCAAATGTTTCAGAGAAAATACCAAAATTGAACTTAATTTCAAATTCTAACTGAAACCCATTTTTGTTCAATTTAATTGGTAAACATCAATTTGAAATCCAATCAGCAATTTGTAGCTGATTTATGCCATTTAATATGATAAAACTATTTTAGTCTCCAAAAAAAAAAAAAGAAATTGCAAAAATTTTCATTTAACCAACTAATTTTATCACACTTTGATGTGTACATACGTATGTTTGTATGTTTATAAATATATGTATGTTTGTTTGTTGCTGTTGCGGCAATTCTTTCATTCTTTATTCATTTAAAACATTTTTTTTTAGCCGCACAAAAGCTTCTGTACAAAATAAAATAGAAAAAGAATGCCGCAAAATTAAATGAAATTGACAAGCTTACATTGGTGTGAGTGTGTGTGGGAGGCAGTTGATATATACGCTGGTAGTTCCAGGAGTTTTGGAATGTATTTAAAGCAACATAGTTCTTTAAATATTAACAATTTGTCAATCGTTCTTGTTACTTTAAACTGTCTGTAAAAAGTACACAGCTCTACGAGTTCGACAACTTATGATACTGCCCTCGCTGCTACGTAAAACAAGCAAAAAACGAGACAAAGCATCAACTGCACATAAGTACGCTTGTGCTAATGTCGGCAATGTCAGAAAAGTGTACTGAAATCTAAAACAATATTCAAAGAATTTTCACAATTTCATATTTTCCCCCCAAGGTCAATTCGATGAGTTTTGCTAAATCAGACTAAAATGGCAGAAATGTTTAAGGTGATTGAGGAAATTGTCTTAAATTGAAGGTTAATAGGTGTAAATGATGAATTCGATTCGGTTGATTTAGACAAATTGCCAAACTATAAATAAATAGAAATCATTTAGTTTCAAAGTTTTGCCAATTAAGAGAATGAAGAAAATCTGTGGCAACAATGTAGATGAATGGACAATTCATAAGCCAAATTGATTGAATACTTTCTATAAACATAAATGCTCCACTTCAACAGGAGGAGGGGCTATAAATCACAACAGCAATGAAAATGTAAATAGAAACTGCAGCCAAATGCGCAAAAATAAAAAGTAAGACCTGGTCATTAAAGTAGTATACATGAAATACGGTTTTATATGCAAATTAAAGGGGAAAATAAATAAAAATACAATGGTAGAATATTTAAATGGGTTTAACAATTATCTCAGAGTTATATAATTAAATAGTTCCAATGGGAATTTAAAAATGAGACTATTTTAATCAAAAATACTTAAGCATGCTAGATGATGGAATAAATTTTCGAACCAATCGTATTTTGCTTATGAAATAAATTCTCGAAGCTGAAATTTTCAAAATGTGAGATTGAATGTGGAATGGAATTGGTATTCTTTAATCAATGAAGGTCGAGCCATTTTAGAAAACGCGAGACCTACAATGCCAAACTATTAAAGTAAGCAACGAAAGGTCTGAGTTTTTCTTAGACGAATATCGCTTTAAATTTCCAACTGGTTTTATTACTTTGCAAATAAACAATTTTGGAAAAAGCAGAAAAATCCATTAAAAGGAACGAATAAGTTCCATTTGGATATAGTTAGATTAATTCTTATGACCAAAGAGAAGATCAACTAATATCTTAAATTTAATTCATGACTAAATTTTTTAAGTTTAGCCCTGAATATACTCTCTATGTCAAGAAACAAAATAGTTTGCAATGGCATAAGCTAAATTCATTAACATGGATTATTACTTAAAATTTTTAACTGGTTCTCACAATTTACTTAGGGAGTGATAAATGATTTCAGACCTACAGTCACACCCTGTGCTTCATTCTATTTAGATCTATGCGGCATTATTCAATATGAAGACCTTGTTATTAAAGGCATAAACTCAGATGAGATAAAAATTTAATATGGCACAATGGGCGTAATCAGCAGATAATTTCAATTAGCGATTACCGATTTACGATTTGCGATTGCTGATGAGTCTCTGCTAAATAGATTTTATTGCAATATTTATGAATTTGTTAAAGTGGAAATTTTACATAAATGTCTTAACAAAGGTAGGCTGACCCCGCAATCGTTAACCAATCATACGTTTTGTTCGATTTCTATTCATAAAACATGATTGTCAAATTTTCTAATCCCAGTCGGCTATCACGGTATTCAGCAGGTAAAATCGGCAATCAGAGATCACAAATCGTAAATCGGAATATCTGCTGAGTACGCCCAATATTTCATATAAACAGAACACCTTTTCATAATCATTCTGATTTCAATGCTGTTTAAAATTGTTTTTATTCATGTGAAACATTGTGACGAGTTCTTCAAAAGAGCGAAAGTGCCTATCGTAGTCGAAAGGGGTAATTTGTTTTATTTCAAGGTATATTTTGACCGGCTTCGCTACATTTGGCCGAGCGTTGTCATGTTTGCAAAATTAGCTTGTTGTGGTTTTGCTCTTATTCTGGCCTTTGTTTGCATCAATGCTCGGCTCAAACGCATTAATTTAGTTCGGTAGAGTTGCCCTTTGATGGATTCACCTGGAAGTGGCAGCCCATAGTACACCACGCTCTATTAGTTACACCAAATACAGTGAATGACTTTGCCATCGTGTGTACAAGGCTTAGGTGTCAACGCCCTTGTTTTTTTTCACTTGCAGCATTCGATGGCTGTCAACTGCATTTTTCTTCAAATTAAAGCAGAAAAATGAACGAAAACTATGTTGTTTACACTTCAGAGAAACGACTCATACTGAAAAAGAAAGCCAAATGATGAGGCTTTAAAAAGGAAGCTGGTTGCAGCATTACAACCATCTACGACTCTTAAAAATCGTTTAAAACATATTTGTTCAGGTAATATAAGAACAAATTGGGCATGGCCAAAGAATTTTGTGGACTTAAACCAAGAATCCTTTCCTTACTTATTGTAAGGCTGCCTTTACACTGTTCGACACATGGTAGTCATGCTTTTTGTTATGTTGGTCAAATGCAGGTTTACAAGAGTATCATCTCCCATGGGTCGAACAGTATTGATTTAAACTGTGACCTAAACGTAAGATCAACAATTTTAATTAATTCTAAGTAAATCGGATTAATCCAAGAGCAAATAATAACTTAAAAAATTAACTAAATAAAAATAATAGAACATCATATACTTTTTAGTTTGCAAATTTTATAACAAAACTTTTATTTAAAACATTTCTTCTATTAATTTCTTTTTTTGAATGAAATCATTATTCACCTTTCGTCTTTTTCAGCAAACTCGTTGTCCAAAGCTGATCTCATACAACATTTTTCTCCCTCTTTTCAAACATTATGCTACACACTCACACACACGCAAGTGACTCAGGTTTGTTCGCTGGAATACAATACATATATACATATTATATAAGTACATAGTTTTTCCCTTTCAAGTTTTTTTTTTTTTTTTCGCTACCTAATTATTTGCGCAGTTTAAGTGCCGGCGAATACACAAAAGGCAACAAATGCCAAAGAACTCGGTCACAATGGGCGCCCATAATGACAGCTGGGCTGTCAGAATGTGTGTGAGTTGATGTTTGCTCATTACGTTGACTTATTACAGTTTCTGGAAACCTATTGGAATGGCCCTCCCATGAAGCTAAAAGGTTGTAAACGGCTTTTGGTGTGATCCCAAGAGGTTCACCTTATTTTAGCTATTATCAAACTACGTCAAGTAAAATTGAATCCATGACGCAACTTTGTAGGTGGTACTTCCCCAGTTATCAACATAAGTAATAAAGTGTCGATGATTGCTCGAATGGTGACGTCAAAAAAAATACTCAGAAAATGAACATCTTGTTTGGTTGAAATTAGGTAGAATTGCCCGAAAACCGCAAAAATGTATGAAAAATTTTAACTTGTGGGTACTTTTAAAAACGGGTATCAAAAATACTCGGAAAGAAACAATTGAAGCATTATAACGAAATAGTGGCATGCTATAAGGGTTTATCTTTCTAAAAGTTTCAGAAACGAATTCACTGCATAACTATTTAAAGATTAGAGGCCGGAAAAGTGAGTCAAATATTATTCTTTCTTGAATTCATTAGAATTTTTATACTCTAATAATTTTGCTTAGAAGTTGGCAACGCATCAGAGGAATCATCCCCGACCACAATAAAAATATATATATTCTTGATCAGCATGACTAGCTGAGTCGATTCTTCATTCTGCATTTTATGCAGGAAAAGTGTGAGAATTACTTTCATAAGTTCATTTTTGGGTCTTAGACTCTTGAATTATTAAATTCATACTTGTATTCTTACTTCGCTAACAGTGAAGTTCGTTTTTTTTTTGTTTTTATGACGGAGTCTTAGATATGGATATCATCAAAATCTTACTTCGTCATAGAAAACAAATAATAGGAAGACGGTTCAAAAACTAATTAACTTTCATTAAATGGAAGCTTGATTTGAATTAAAAACTTACTGTCAATCTTGTTTTTACGCGAAAATTATCATAAAGGTCGTTAAAGCACACACATGTGAAAATTAGGGATGACCGAAAAGATTTAAGCGAATGGACATGAGAACTAATCCTCTCGCGTCGTTTGATTCGGAGTACACAAAAGGTTTAAGAAACCGCTCGAAGTTCATGGAAGCGAAACCAGTTGAACAAATTGCCGAAACCGCCAGATTTGATCGAAAGATTTTATTTCATCTCATACCTTCACAGAAAAAACTGATCAATTAGTGGACAGTTCCATTTTACCTTTAGAGGATTTTAAGCTCCATTCGATGAAAATCCAAAATAAACAAATTTTTTAATATCCTTCTTACGATATTAAAACTATCGAGTTCAAATGGATATCAAAAATATTCAGTGTATACTGTTGGACCGTTCGGTCTAAGAATCTGTATCGAAACGAAGTTTTCGTCGTTCTCAGTACGGGGATTAAGTTAGTCTGTGTTGCTATTTAATTTTTGTACACTCTTACAAAAATATTCCAGAAATTTGGGATATTCGAATCATCTTTAATATTATAATGTTCTATAGAAAAAATTCTAAAAAGCACAAGGATTAATGCAGAACAACAATGGAAAGTATAATGTAGCGAGCCTGGGCCCGACTTCGGTAAAAGTCTCCTAGCCCCACATGTATCCATGTATTGAGTCATTGGCCGGGTTCAGCAGAACAACTTGCTATCTGATCATGCATAAATTTACACTATAATCTTTCTACTAAACTCTAAGCATCATAAAAGCCAATTTGAAGTATCGTGATACAAAAAAAAAAAAACATACTATTTGAACTATTTGATGCTGATCATGATTGTTTTAAAGATGATCATTTTTGTCTGGTACCTACTCGGGATCAATAATTCTGCTGAACACACCCATTGATACTTCAACAGCAGTCGATGGGCTTAGCGCCACGTATATGTGATCGATACATGGATGACGATTAACTTTAACCTCTGTACTTTTTGCGCAAGTGGAACACATGTGCTAATAAAGAACTGTCTGAGTTTGCAACTGATTTGATTGGAAGACTTCCTTATTTTGCATGAATTTTAACTGCGTGCCTGGCCAAAGGGGTTGACTTTGCTCCTATCAACAGTTCGGCTTACGACTCCAAAGTTAACCCAAATTTCGATTCAATAATATTATATGGAACGAGAGCGCAAGTTAAAGTCGGCTCCAACCGACTTCGATATACCCGTTACTCATGAAAAAACATGTTTAACAGTGTTTCTGCGTTCCTTAGGGTGAACATCTGAAAAGTATGCAACACTTATTTTACTTGACTGTTTTTCACATTTCTGCTCATAACTTGAGAACCGCTCATCCGATCCTTATCTTTTCTTCGTCAAATTTATCCATTTTGCTAATTACTAACTATCTCTAGAAGGAACGAATCGTCTATCTTTAAAACTGTAGGAGGTATAACGTTTTTTCCGAATTGCCGGGGCGGGAGGGGGCGTGGCCAAAATTTGGAATAAACTTGATCTGTCTGCAAGTATAAGAACCATTTTTTCCATATATGTCAAACCTCTATCTCTTACCATCTCTGAGATCTAGGTGTTCATACAGACGGACGGACAGACGGATATGGCTATATAGACTCGGCTCTTGATGCTGATCAAGAATATATATCCTTTATATGGTCGGAAATGATTCCTTCTGCCTGTTACATACATTTGCACGACTTTAGTATACCCTTTTTACTCTACGAGTAACGGGTATAAAAATGGATTGCACTTGAACCGAACATCATGGATACCCATGATTTTCTGAAAATAATTTCAAAAATAGTTTACTATATTTACTATAAAATGTATTCCATTCCCATAGAATAAAAAATTCTGTTTATATGGAAACTTGGCATAATTTACCAAAAAAACGAGAAAGGCAAAGCTAACTTCGTCTGTGGCGAAGTTTTGATACACTTGAAACGGTTAGCGACTTTGAACCAACTTTGCAGATCAGATGAAAAACATTTAATATTACCTATGACCGTGATTGGAAGCGGTAAGGTCAGAAAAAGTCCAATCTAAGAATAGTTCTTACTAAAAAAAATTTTATTTAATATTATATTGTGGACCAAATTGAAGTTTTAAGCTCTAAGGTTGGCGCAGTGACAAGTGAGAGTTTTTAAATTGATTGGAGTTAGAAATAAAACCTGAATCTAGTAACTTTTCAAACACTTTAATACAATTAACCTCGAGCCGGCTAACAATAAGAGCTTACAAAGCTAAGATATTATTCTAAATATTATTAAGACCTTGAACTCATCAATTAACAATTATACTTGCGCAATTTCCACGTGCCGAAATCACTTTGTGTGCACGAACATCAAAGTTAGCTTCTTACAGCTTTCATGGGAAGCCCTTTCTTCAATTGAACACAAACCAATCTGAGCTACAGTCATCAACAAATACTTGGTTGTGTAATAAAAAACTTTACATATTTGAATACAGATTTTTATAGTTAAAGTCAAGTTAATTATATAAAAATAGTCAGTTGAATTGGATGACACAATTTGCTGATGTCATTTCACTGGGCACAGATCTTACTCTATATAAGGCATGTAACATTTAAGCACTTGTTTATGACAAGATTCATTTATAAACTGTCATAAAAAAATTAAAATTAAGCGAAATTTAATGGCACTTTCGTTTAAGTATTTAACTTACTTTAGTCCAATTTTGATTTGATCAAATGCGGCCATGGAGCTCATTTTGGTGGCTAAAATTTCAATTCTTCCTTATAAAAACAAAAACAATGTTTGGTTCTTCTAGGCGTTTTCAACTGCCAGCTGTTGGTTGGCCTTGATAGAACGATTTCAGTATCAACAAAAAACAGACAGCCTCCTCTGATAACAAGCTTTCGTGTCCTGCGTCCTGCGCAGTTGACACACAAACTCACACACACGCACGCTCACAGACAACCGCACACTCTCAGGCAAGATGCGTTCGTTTATCACATAACTTTTGCTTTCATTTGATTTCGAGCACAATTTAGTTTGAATCACTTTGAAGTTTGTCTTATTTTGTGTATTATAGTTGATAGTTTATTTAGTTTTGGCTGCTTAAAGTTTATTTCAATTTCGTCGTTTCGCGTCCGTTTGGCGTGAAGGCAGCTCGTCAACTGTTTTTTCAAAGCAGCAGCCAAGCAAAAGCCCCCTTCCGTACAATGCAAAAGTTCTAAGCGCGTGGCAGACCAAGAGCTTTTTGTGCTGAGCATAAAAAGAAACGCGCGCGCGTTCATTGCGTGTGCTTTCCCACGAGTGCGCTTATCTGGGCTTATAATTATGTTGGCAAACCCCCCACGCCCACACATAAGAACACTATCTTAATGGGGGGCATTTTCTATTGAATCACTGAACTGAGTCATTGATTACACAGCAAACCATTTGACTTTGGCCCCTGGGGCCTTATCAGGACTCCCACCTACAAAAAAAAGCTAATAGATAAAATGGATTGATTTGATAAGTTGCAAGGGGGAACAAGTTGTGATTTGTCTTTGGTAAGGCAGGTGTACAAGAATCGACATTGTTTTGTTTGTTGAAGGCAGGTCGCCCTCAACTTATCGATGAGCGAAATGGGAAATGTATCAAGTGAGTCATAGGGGTTTACTCAAAAAAATAATAATATGCTTCCACTCATAATCCAAGGATGATTGTTCAAATACCCCGGATTTTTTCATTGAAACTTTAGTGCCTGTTGATTCTTAAAAACTTTTGGAACCTGAGCGATTCCAGCTGTTGGAGAACCCCAAACCAGACCATGAAGCAAATCTATTCCATATCTTTTTAAACTTGAATTCTGTGCTGTGCTCCGGCTTTCGCTTACTTTTGTGATTTGATATTACCAAATTTGTACGAACACCTACCGTTTGTCCCTCTGTAGATCTCCGCAGATCTCGGAGATGGTAAGAGATAGAGGTTTGACATAAATGGGACAAATGCTACTTATACTTGCAGACAAATCAAGTTTATTTTTAATTTTTGCCACGCCTCCTTCCGCCCCCGAAATTTGGAAAAAACTTTATATCTGCCACGGTTTGTCGAAGAAATGATAAAGATCGGATGAGCGGTTTTGAAGTTATGAGCAAAAAAATCGAAAACCCACCTTACCCCCTCTCACAACCAACGCTGCATTTCATTCAACAAAGAGAGAGAGGAAGAGAAACTTAGTGATGAGCGCAGCGCTGCCTTCAGCTCCTACTCCAGTTTTATAGAGAGCTTGCCTAACTTTCTGCTTAGTTTTGTTTTAAACCGTTATTATTTCTTAATGTTATAGATAGTTTATTTTACAAAAAATCCCAATTTAAAAATATTTACAAAAATTTCATTTTTGAAATTGGTGTATTATATCATATGAAATAACACCCCGAACTTAAGGTCTTCTTTCATAGTTTTTGGGCCTTCACTTCAAATTGGGGCATGTTTGTTTATATTGGGGACTTTTTTCCTGCTGTCACCAAAAAGTGAACGCATATTTTTCCCAGAACATAATTGTCTCATTCACATTATTTTAACTTTACCCTTGGCTTATCAATTTATGACATCATCCCCCACATTTGATACATATATTTCTTCAACACACAAATTGTGTATAAGGTGCACACAAGTCTTGCCCATAAGTAAAACAACTTCATTTTGATTGCCTCACATAAAGTCATCCATTTCAGGTCATGTTCTTGTGTCGGCCTTCGCACGCGCCAGAAACTTGAGGCGAATGTAAACAAAACAACGTGATAAAAGAAAAATAATAAAAAGCCATTAACAGCTGACTACCAAAGGACCCAACTCCTGTTGCTGCACCAGGCTTTTACTGTATGCTAAAGCAGCAGCAGCTAAAGCTTACCAGCAGAAGCTTTTACTTGACAGCTTTTTCAACGTTTATAATTTTGAAAATGGGTTACCATTTTTATTTTTATATAGACCAAGTCAATTACGGTTAGTTGTGGTCAGTTCTAGTTTGCACGGAATGCACGAAATGGCGCTGAACTTAAATCAAAGTTGATTAAGCTTAATGAAATAACATGCATAGGAATTACCCACTTGGCTGCACAAATCTGCGCACAAAGAACACAAACTGCTGCATTAGAGCTAAGCAACTGTTGAAATAAATGTGAAAAAATGTCTAAATAAAATTTTAAAAATTTTTTAAAAAAAAAAAAAAAAATTTGTGAGCGTCTAATCCAGGCCCTGTCTACTTTAGGTATTCCAGCAAAGTACGTTCGACTTTGCATGATGACGTTGAGAAGTAGGCAAAGCTCCGTCAAATGGGAAAGAACCTCTCCGAACCATTTGATACCAAAAGAGGTTTTAGGCAAGGCGATACCTTATCGTGTGACTCCTTTAATCTACTGATGGAATATATACTGCGCGAGTGCGAACATGCCAACAGAACCGGCGGATTTATTTATAAAAATCGAATGCTACTTGCATATGCCGATGATATTGACATTATCGGCAAAACCAAACGGGCAGTAAGCAAGGCGTTTTCGGACAAAAAGTCATTGCGACTTGGGCAATCTGTTACAATGGAGGGGTACAACTTTAATGTTGTAGAGGATTTCGTCTACCTCGGAACGATGATAACCAGCAAGAACAACATCAGTCTGGAAATCCGACGAAGAATCACACTTGCGAACCGATGCTACTATGGGCTAAGTAGGCAGTTCAAGAGCAAAGACCTCAAGCGAAGAACAAAAATAGCCCCTACAGTCGCTTATCATCCCAGTCCTGCAATATGGCGCAGAAGCATGGACAATGACAGCAGCGGATGAAGCGGCGATTGGCATTAAAGAAGAAGAAGAAGCATAATTATGTTATTGGTAGAAAAAAGTTAATTATTCAAAATTATAACAAAATATTGATCTTAAATGAGCTCCATGAATCAAAAAATAGTAGGTTAAGGTTGCTGTTTAAATTTTATCAATTAAATTATTTTACATTGCTAAATATTCAAGCACTAATCAACGATTTGATTTAAATTATTTGTATGTTTCAATTACCAATAAATCCTGTTGAATTATGCTTACAATTCAGCACAATTGTTTTTTCAAGTCAATTGAATTTCAATTGAATAATTTTATTAAGGCTTAGAATTAGTTGAAGCTTCAAGCTTTAAGGGGGAATTCCTCATGTCAAGGCTGTTTTTTGGACCTTTTTTAAAAAAATCTTATTTGAAAACGTAAAGTGATTTTCCAAATCTGTTTTTTTATTTTGTTACAAACAGATAAAAGTAAAAAAAAAAATTGTTTACTGCTTCGATGCGAGGGCTGTTCCAAAAGTTATCGGCCGTCAATGTGGGTGTCCAAAAAAAAGGTATGGTGCTGGCGGCCATGATTCAAGGTCTCCAGGATGTCAGAAATGAAAAGTGAAAATGGGGTTATAATCAGAATAGATGTAATTCTGGTCTGAACCTCCAAAAAAATTTTTTGATTTTTTTTGACAAAATGGCGGCCATTAAAATATGAAAAATCTATTTTTGGCCCTTTTTTTTGTAGTTTAGGTTAAAAAAAAAATAGTAAAATTTTTTTTTAAATTATGATTGAGGTTCAGAGCAGAAAGGTGACAATTCTGCGTCGACTTCAGTTTTGATCATCAAAATCGGTTCAGTGTAACTGGAGATATCATGGCCGCCACACAGTGGGGCGAAAAGGCCAAAATCGCGCCATAATTCAGCGGAGCCCTGTTGCAAAAAACTGTTGATGCCATCTTTTTAAGAGGATTAAAGTATTGAATAAAAAGTTAAAGGTTTGAAATATTTAGTGGAAAATTTTTTTTTAAGAATTAAAAATAAAAAACTTTTTTATTGTTTCTGCGAAATCAATTTTTTTTTCAAAACATAGGAAGCTAAAAACTGGCCAATACGATTCTTTTCTAATATTATTAACTTAAATTATTATTTTTTTTTAACTTAAATTATTTTTTCGCAGTCGAAAGAGTCTATCCTATAGTTTTCGTTGGAAAACTTTTTAGACTTTAGAGATAATTATAATAAAAAATAACATAACCAATTTTGTATTATATTTAACAATTTTCTTTATTCCTCATCGCTACTTTCACTTGAATTGGAGTACTCCTCTTGAACTTAAGGTACATTTTCTAACAGATCTAAAGCTGAATTTGGCATTTGATTTACTATTTTTTCCTGTCTCTTCTATTCAGAACATCGAGGTTGCACTATTCCCGACTGCATTTTCTCGAAAAATGTTCTCTGTATAGCTTGAAATCTTTGTATCGTCCTTCCTGGGCCTCCTCGGTTAATTGACCAAATTGGAGCAATGGAAATTTAATTATTTCCGGGCCATGAATAAAAAATGTATGCAAAGTCGGCGTCATATTGTACCAAGGGTACAAATTTACGAAATGCCTTGCAGTTTCCAAGGCATAATTTTTTAATTTGTCTATATAAATATTATAGTTGCATGAAACAACTATTAATATAGTGTGCAATATTTTAAGCAAATAGATGTCTATCTTAGTTATCTCTGCAGCAATTCTGCGCTTTGAAAAAATCGCCAAGCAGTGTTACCATAGTTACTACTTCCAAATCCAGGTTTCGGGAGATCAATAAGTAAGCCTAGTTTTTCCTTGAATTCGTTCTGAATCCGATTTTTTGTCTGGCCAACAATTTCTTTTTGTCCTCTGCCGATCTGGCTTGCCACCTTCTTATAGGCATTTCACGTCAGGCAATAACATAACCAAATTAAACACTGCCATGCTTCCATGGTAGTTTATAGAAAAGAATTTTTAAATTTAATCTACTCCCAAATATCAAGAAAGTAAACAAACAAAACAGATGTTAGAACAGCTGATTAATGTCATTCAACATGCGCGCGAATGTTCCAGGGCTGGCAATATTTGAATTTTGAAAATGACTTCACTTACTAAAATTCAATTTTCTCAGAAAAGGCAAAAAAGGGCACGCTAACTTTTTCAGGACATAAAGTTTAATATTGAAACTTTTTTTTTAAATTTATTTCAAAGAGCGATCGCGCGCGGGCGATTACTTTATGTCCAACAATAAGCAAAAAAATTCAGTTTTCTTGGACCTTTTTCCAAAAATTAAAAAAAAATATTAAATTTTTTTTTATGAAAATTGTATTTATACTAATGAACTAAGAATAGTCAAAAGTAATACTTCCAATCGCCACATATCCGCATAAAAGTTTCATATTCATGAAAAACGATGGCGAACATACAATAAAATGCCCTATTTTATGAATTCCTTGAAATCGAGTTCGAAAGGTGAACTTTAAATGCGTGTTGTGGGAGAACCAAATATCCTACACTATTTTTCTTTTTTGATTATTACGCAAAATTTGATCATCTTTCAAGTTGCATTTAAGCTTTCTTCAATATCTAAAAAAAAAAATCAATTTTGGCGCGGAATTTGCTCTAGTCGCCCCAACGTGCGCCAGCTCGAGTAACGTGGTTTCGAGATAAAAGCGTTTAAAGTTTGAAGTATTCAGGCCTGTTCCCGTTTTCGATTTCGATCAAATCATGTGGAATCGGAATTGATAGCTGTTCCCGTTTCCGAAAAACGATCAAATTATTCGGTTTTAAAAGTTGTGCCTTTGAGTGAGTGAAATGAAAAGTAATTGACAAATTTCATGTCAACGGTTATATTTTTATCTATCCAATATTTTTATATTAATAAGTCATATTTTGAGAAGATTTTAAAAAAACCATAAAAATATTGGGCATTCAAATTGATTTAAAATTAATTATTTCAAAGTTGTACTCCAGAAATTGCATGTAGACGAAAGCAAAAACGATCGAAATGCGCATGCGCAGTGCTGATCGAAATTGTTTATGTTACCATTGCTGAATTATAGTTCGAAAACGATTCGAACTTTCATTCGAAAAGTAAATCGATTTCTATTTCACTCGGAAACGGGAACATCAAATGAAAACGATTCTTAAATACAATCGTTTTACTTTTTAAATCCACTCGGAAATGGGAACAGCCCTGAATATAAAAATTACTTGTATTTGTGAAGACATTGCTCCACTAAAAAGGCAATATCTTCTGAAGTATTTCAAATTTCAAAAAATCCTTTTGGAGCGATATTCTCAAATATACCAGCTACAAAAAAATTAAAAAAAAAAAATCGAAAAAAATTTTTGCACATGTGGAATACCCTCCTTAAGTCAATTATTAATGGCACTTGAGCCCAGTGAAGTGCCTGCTGAATTTTATTTAATTATTTCCCTCCCATTAAAATTTTGCTTGGTATATTTTCTTTCTGGGACATTATCAATTAGGATTTTTCACACGAGTCTTTCAATTGAAAAATTTCCCTTTCATCAAGTTTTTAATTGGGATTTTTCACAAATAGTCAAAATTGAATTGAGAAACTTTGATAAAATAAAAGCAACTGAGTTCAAATTATTTTCAGAGGTATTCGATAAAGACCAAGATTTTGATTCTGATATAAGTCCGGGGCAGATTTTAATTTTTAGCCAACCGGTTTCGGATGAAATTTGTCACTGGAACTGGAGATAGGCTATATAACTTTAATTTGATTATTTTTAAGAACGCTGCCTTTTCGGCTTGCACCACTCACAGAAACACGTCGTGCGAAAATGCCTGTTCTGACTCTCCAGCTGCTCGAAAAAAACTGACCAGCAGCTCGTTCATTAGCTGAATCCAGTCGGTGCGCGCACTGTCCGAAGTACAGTTGGGGCAGAAAAAAATGAGTCCCGGACAAAAAACAAACTTATTCTTGATCAGCATCAACAGCCGAGTCGATATTATATGTCCGTGTGTCTATCCGTCAGTCCATATAAACGGAGACATCTCAGACAAGTATGGGACATTAGCTTCTAATACTTGCAGGCAGATTTCCTCAGGAAGAAAGCGCTAAAACGTGACTGTGTCTCTCTCTTACACACAATGAAGTAAGACTTCGGCAATCATTCGGCAATTAAGTTCGTGCTCCCGTGGCTATCGCTGGGAAACTCTGGTCCAATGGCTCTGAGTTCGAGTCCCAGCAAAATAAGTAAACATTTTGAAATGTACCTAATTTGATATAAATCAATGCTTTTCAGTAATTAAACGTTCTTGGAGAATCTTTAATTAAAATCCATTTTAATTTGGTGACGTTTTTGAGTCTTTGTCGCACAATTTTAAATAGACAAAAACTTAAATTCTACATTTCAAAATGTTTTTATTTTTTTTTAATCGAATGGAAAATTTTGGTTTGGAACAGGTTCAGCAATTTTCTTAACTTTGGTTTGGCTTAAGGTTTGGTTTACAGTTTATGAAATATTGGAATCGGTTGTGATATACATTATGCTTTATTTTAAACTTATTTAAAATTCTGCGATCATTAATACATCTTTTGCAGGAAAAATACTAATTTTGAGTAATTTTCTTATGTACACCGAAGCTGCCATCATCATCACAATTTGTGTTTGTCATTAGAGTTCTTACGTATTAACCCTCTATGAGCGTGACCAGGCCAATGGCAGTAAAGTTTTCCTTGAATAAAAACAAAATCCTCCAAAGGTTTCAGGTATTCCAAGGCTTGGGTGTAGCTATCCAAATCTTTGAACACATGGGCCAAGACCTTTTCGGGCAAGGGTTCAGGTGCAGGTGAGCCGACGGCGCTGCAGTTACTGCTGGTGTTGCTGGCTCCATTTAGGACCTTTTTGGGTGAGGCAGGGGCGGAGGAAACGGCAGGTAAAAAGGGAGAACTGTGGCCTTTGATGGAGTGAACGGGTGTGGATTTGCCGCTGCTTAGGATATTAGTTTTAGGAGCAATCTCCTTGCTGCGGGCGCTGACAAGTCCTCCTTTGATGTTGTTGTTGTTCTGCCCTTTGGGACTGGGACTGGAAATGCATATATTTTGGGTGGATTCAGCCAGAGGTTGAGGAGAGACATTAGCATGGGCATTGGCATTTATTTCCTGCACTTCATGATCATCTGTCGACTCCAGTTTGGGTCGTTTGGGCAGCTTGGGGGCAATTGTGGCTGGAAGGGTTCCCTTTGCTGCTCTTGTTGCTGCTGTTGGGAAGGAGTCATGGATGGAAACTGTTGCTGCTGCTGCATTTGTGCCTGATGACGCTCAAAATAGAAATCATTGTAGCTGGGAAAACCGGGATGTGGTGGCGGCGGATGCCCCGCAAAGCGAGGCCAGGCTGGTGCCAACTGATGCTGGTGGGCCAAATGCTGCTGCTGCAGGGCAAAGTGTTGCTGTTCTACCTGATAACTGATAACTCTGCTGCGGATCCTTCATGTCCATACTGTTGTCATCCTATTCCTTATATTCACCATACTGTTGCATATAGTTTATATACTGCTCCGGCATCTCCTCCAGCTTGGCCACACGCTCCGCACTCGCTGGAGGAAATAAATGCGCCAAGTTCCGTACAATATCTGGTATCCACAAAGAAGTCCCCATGTGTTTCAATTGATTTGTCGCCAATTTCTGTGCAAATCCCTGCAAATGCGTCTCCCTGAAACGATTCAGCCAACGATTGTCCGCTATAAATGAGGTGCTGCCTATGATCTGTCGTGCATTCTCCGCCTTATTCTTGATCATGCAATGGGTTTTACTCCCACGCAGCTGAGGATTAATATTCGCTCTCACCAGCCACTCATCGACCACCGCATTGATATACGCACACTTGCGACTGCGTTCAATCTCCTCCACCATGGCCTGTTGTTCCACTGCCTCCAGATTGGAGGGCACTTCCAGACGCAATGTGGGCAAGGCGTTCGATTGGAGAGGACGGCCGCCTAGGACACTGGGATCAAAGTGCAGGGAACACACCCAAATTATCTCTTTCAATATGTAAAATTGGCTATACAGCACCAAAGGGGCCAATCCAAGCTTCTCTTGCTGTACGCTGAATTAAGCGCTCAAGTGTACAAACTACATATATGGGTTTGCATTTATTAACAAATTTATAACCTTGGCTGAGGGGGGCGAACCTAATAAACTCTCGTGACTTCCCATAGAAACAGAGACAGCGTGAACAAGAGAGCAAGCTTTACAGAGAGAAGCGATCTCGTGGCACGTTTAATGCTTCTCTAATTCGTTTAAATCAATTTAAATAAACTATTTCTGGCATTGTCAACTCACACAACTTGGCGCTGGTTGTAAGGTTTTCAAGTGATTTTAATAAATGTGAAATCGTTTTTATTAAATGAAGAAGAAAAAATAAAAAACTTTGTTCGTATTATTGTTTTAGTATTTGAAGAAATGATGATTCCATTTAAAATCGTCATGGTGTCAGTTGCTCATGAAAGTAATTTCGCGCTCTCAACAATTGCCTCATGAATTTTTCAAAAGCAAATCAAACGAACTAGCCACGCCCTCCTCCCCACGCTCTGGTTGCACACAAAAGTCATAATTTTCCGGCAGGTTCAACAATCTTGCGTGACTTTTTCCATGCCATTTCGTGACTCGATTACAGCTCGCACATACACACACACACACACACACGGTTAACAAGCGTCCTCGCAGGCAGGGGATGATTTGGAACGCTCCACATTCTCGACACGTGACACCCCAAAACTATTGTCTGTGATTTTTAAAGTTCAGTGAAAACTTTTCACACACATTTAGACAGAGCTCACACATGTCTGTTGTCTCAATTTGGGGCGGGGAAAAGCTAGAGGCTTGAGTAAGTATTAAAATAAAATGCTTTGAATTTATTATGGGAGAAATGGATAATCTCAAATGATAGCGGGCCTCTAAAAATTCGAAAATTAAGGTTCGAACCAGCAAATTCAGTTTCACGAGATGAGAATAAACTAAAGCATTGCCTACTTTAAGGCTGCCCTTTAAAGCTCTCAACAACAATTCAACAGCTGCCTAAAAAGCTGCTGCAAACTATAAAGCTCATAAATAGTTACAAAAAAAATAATTTAAATTTTGCTTACATAAACAAAATGTACAAATATTGCAAATTTTTCCATTGGGTGGGAAAAGGTCAACGAAAGCCTCACATATTTACAGCTTCGTTAATGTGAAGCACGTGTAAGTTTTTAATTACAATTAATGGCGGCTGGCCGAGGTGAGAGGAGTATTATGCGTTTAGCGGCCTTTGAAGTTGCCCCACAACACATACATAAACAAAATATTGTGGTTGTAGCGCTAAAACAACTTCCCGCTTGATGACGACCCAATGAAATGCTGAACTAAGCTGGAGTGTGTGCGTGTGTCCATGGACAGGTGTGCACAGGCTTTTGGTTTTGTCATTTGGATGCGTCTGCGTGTTTGTGTGTGTGCGAGCAGGTGTTAATATTGTCAAGTTTGAGCATTTAAGTATTTTTAATATCATAAAATGTTGCATACTTTATGGCGGGGCTTTGGTTTGGCCTGTGCACACAGGTCTGCTTAACCACATAAATAATCAGATCAATTTCGCACTTTGAGTAGAAGAAAGTTGGAAGTGGGTCCGATATTGATAGGGAAAATATTATATTTTGAATGAAAAAATAATAGAATAGGTAAAAATAAGCAGAAGCTGAGAATCTGAATCGAAACAGAGAACCTGATTCGCTGAATCAGCGACAGATTCTTTTGAGTACGACTTTTTCTTTGCGAAAACAGCAGCCTTGCCATTTACCGTTGCAGTGCACACAGTACTGAGACTTGATAGTTTAGAACAGAGTATCGAGTACTGATAATCGAATACTGGATTTTAGTATCAAGTATCGAGTACTGATTGTGTAGTAGAGGTGAGCAAAGACAGTTTCGACGTTTCGTGAGTGAACAAAGTCGAGCATCGTGAACATACCAATAGAACATCTTTCTAGAATTTTGAAATATTCGTAAATTTGATCTTGCTTTCCGTATCATTTATAATGAATAAAGAATCGGTTAATGCACATTCATTGCGTCGTTCAGAATTCAAATAACATTGTATTCTTTGTTATAAAAAGCATAAGAAATATGTAGCAGTCTTGCGATCAACAGTTTTGTGCAAAATGTTAATGAAGAGCTAAACTCTTCTTAGAGCAACAATGCACGATTTACTTAGTTTCATCACACAAGAATTCTAAGTTCAAAATTACATAAAGTTTCCTGTAGAATAATATCTGATATTTTGGAGAAATATATCGTGCTTTCCGTATATTAGAAGAAGGGCGAACATGGCCATTAAGCGATAACATTGATGAGATTATATTTGTAAATAAAAATATGGAATGCTAGAAAATTTTACCCCTTTTTAAAGTGTTTATTTAGGAATAAATTTCACCATATTTAATTTGTACTTAACTTTATTTTTAGCAGATGCATTTGAATCGTGAGCGATTGTTCGTGACGCCTTCTTGAAAAGTGCGTGAGTGACAAAACGCTCAAAGATTATTATTTCGTGAGTCGTTCGTGACGTGAGTGAAAATTCTGTCACGCGCGCATTTCTGGTATGTATTACTAAGAACCGAGTTCTGAGTATCGTGAACTGAATATCGAGTTCTGAGTGTGGTGGTCTGATTATAGAGTACTAAGTATTAAAGGCTGAGTATCGATTGCCTAGTATCGATAACTGTGTATCGAATGGGGAGTATCAATAACTTAAAATCGGGTATGGAGAATTTAGTATCGGTTTTTAGGAGTCAATCGAGTTAATCGGGAATCGAGCATCGATAGTCGAGTAATAATTAAAATATAACCTTTTTTTAGTAAATTGAAGGGTTGTCGCTTATTCTAGATGATTTTCGTGTGCTTAACACGAATCTATATACTGAAATGATCCATCTCGTGGAGATTTTTAGTAATTTAACAAATGGCCTTTGAGAATTTTTTTAGACGCGTTTGGAGGGTATCTTATACTTTTGCTTTGACTATCTTGACTGATATCGAAAAGTACTTCTTTTTAACTTTGAAATAAATTTTTTCAATTAATTCTGCGATTTTTTTTTTAATGAAGATTTACCATTTTTAGTAATTGTATAGAAATGTACTCTTAGATTAAGAACTACGCTCTTCGGTCTTGAATCAAAAATGAAATTCTCTTTTTGTTTTTCCCTGAGAGTGTTTATACTGTACATATAAATGTACCTCAGCGTACCCAGCAAAACACACATACATAAAAAGTGTGTTGTTCCGTCTCTCACTCTATTTCGCACTCTCAGTAAAACAGCCTTAGTCCACAGAATTGTCTGACTGCTTTAGCTATTAAAGTGGCCCATATAAACTTTTCGTGGAATATTTCATCCACTTCGAGGACAAATTTTCAAAATTTTCTTTCTTAGTGCGCCTGCGTAACGAATCTTTGATCTCTTGGAAAAGCCGACTTGGATGTGAGTTAATAGTATTTAAGTCGTTAGTTACTCGGACCTGCAAATTTCTAAGTATAGATTGGGTCTCCTCTCGATATTGGAAACTAGTTGCTTTTTATATCTGCTCAATTTTGCTTCTCAGTCCCAGGAATAGTATTTTACGACTACACTTTACTAAAATTCGGAACCATGGAATTTCTACCTCCCATTAGAGTAAACCTAGGTTCGAGTAATAGGCAAATTGAGCTTACTTACTCGAATGTGCGTCTGTATGACGAATGTTGCCGGTTTTTTGATATAGAAGTAATAAAGAAGTATTTAAAACAATACTAGATGAACCGTGTGAGATACAGTAATGTTGGAACTTTCTTTGATGTTTTTTGTAATCCCAAGTACTTTTTCCCGTGGACAATTGATACAAAGGGAACTTAAAGTGTGATGTAAATAAAGTGTCCTGAGGAGTGAACCGGGAGGCTCTTGAAACAGTAAAACTCTTTCAATCCAAAATGTAATAGTTCTTTGTTGATTTGTGTGGATTATTGAGTTATAATCAAAAAAAAACTTTGACTACCAAAATTAAAACTTTAAATTTTTTGTAAAATCCGTTGGATTATGCACTCTCCTTGGGACCAGGATATACTCTTAAATAATGCGCGAATGGAGTAAGTAATATTTTCCGTAATCTGTCCAATCTTCGTCAAATGTCTAGTTAGAAAATTATGCAAATATTATTTTTTTTTTTAATTTTATTAAAATAATCTTTATAAATATTTCAAGTCTCCCCTACACACACATTATAATTCATTTATGGCCATTTCATAAAATTGAAATAAAATTATAGCAGATCCCCTTTTGAATTACATTTCCAAAAACTAAACTATAAAATGTTATTTACAAGTATTTGATGTGCTTTTAAGGCCACCTTAGGGCCAGTTTATGGATATACATTTATGACTACAACATACAGACTAAGCATCAATACAAGAGTCTCTTGTCCACATACATACTATCCCAAAGTTTCAACTTTTCTGCTTCAGGCAAATCAATCACCTGCACATCGTGGGATATATTCAAACACTTGAACACCAAATCTTCTTTTGAAATGGGCGACCAGGTTTGTAACTGTTTGCCGGCTACCTCGCAGGGAATGTTGGGATTACCGCAGGTGGCAAACTGTACCAGCATGGAGACCAACCGCCTGATGGTCTTGAACTCGGCTGTGCGACGTTTTAGTTTTTTGGCAGCCCCATTGTAAAACAAGTATGATAAGTCATCTGCATGGCAAGTGCCACGCACTTTGCGGCCGCAGGTGATGATCCTCATCGTGTTGAAGTGCTTGGAATCGAAGTCGAAGCGATATAGGAAAGTGGGAGCCTGTGCTGCATAATGGGCGCGTGAGAGTAAAGTGCGCTGAATGCCATGCCAAAAATATTTGTACGAAAAGAGCTGGAAGGAAGAAAAGAAGAATCGTTAATTCTGACACCAATTTGGTACCTTCCCCACTTACATCACTATATTCGAGCAGCGTTTCCCGGCTGGGCTGCTTGTCTCCAAAATATAAACTTCTCAACTGCCTGCCAAAGTCCCTGCGCTGCTCCTCACTGAGACCGGCATCCTTTGGAGGTAAATACTCACAATCGCCCAGCTGGCCCAGCAGCTCCGGCCATTTGCGCACCTCGGGAAACATGAGCAATCCTTCAAATGAGTTGCCACCCACCACCATGGGTATACTATTGCCCCAGCAATTGCGCATCATTTCCAGCGGTGGCTTGGGTATCACACAATGGGACGATTCATACGGCTCCACGGTGGGACCAAAACAAAACATCACCTTACGCTGATGCCGCTCCTCCATGGTAATAATATCCTCGGCCACCTTTAGCATGGTGCTGGCTTTGATCTTCTTTAAATGGTTCAAAATCTGCCGATCATTGTGCTCGCCCGCATAGCCAGTGGCCTGGGCCAACCGTTGAGCCCAGTTGAGCTGCGGTATCAGAGACCAGGGTGACATGACCGAACCCGACATCATCACAGCCTTGTGAAACAGATGACGTGTCTGCTCCGTGAGTGTCATATAATGTGTGGAAGCACCTCCCGCACTCTCACCAAACACTGTAATGTTCTCCGGATTGCCGCCAAAGAAATGACAATTACGCTTGACCCAACGAAGGGCCATTACCTGATCCTTGAGGCCCGCATTGCCAGGCACATCTAACTCTGCATCGTCCAGGCTGAGAAAGCCCAAGGCCCCCAGACGATATGAGATGGAAATTAAGACCACATGTTCCATCATTAGGTAATCAGGACTGTAGAGATCACGTGAGGCCTCGCCCATTTGAAACCCACCGCCATAGATCCAGACGAGCACGGGCAGCGGTTTTTGCGGATGTAACTGGAAGAAGAGAGAGAGAGAGTTGGGATGGACTTTGATAAAAAGAATTTTCTAAGGTTTGTGATACATTGCATTGCATACACAGAGAAAAAAAATAGATCAAATATATTTGGATATTCATCCTATTAAATTGAACTTTTCAAAAATATTTATATTTTCATTTTATGCTGACAGCAAAAAATATCTTTCTGATCCGAGTCAATATGTTATATTGTATCAAAATAGTACCAAAAATTGTATAATGATATGTGAAAAAAACCGATTTGAAGTTTTTAACAGAGCATTTTGTTATTATTTCTTGTCGGAGTAGGTCTGCCCGTTTATCACTACCCGAAGATATGTATTAACCATCCTACGCTTGAAATATCTATCTCCCTCTCCCACGTCACTTAATCCTCCTTGGTTCTGTCCTAGACTTTCTAATTTGGGAAATATTAAGTCTAGATGCTTTCCACTTTTCAATTCTGAGTGCTACAGGAAATATCTTGTCCGATGCAAAATTCAATTCGCAGAGGACCCTAAGCAATTCTACAGCTTTGTCAACTCCAAACGTAGATCTTCTTCTTTACCTTCTTTTTTTTTCTGGGTGACCAAAGGGCTGACAATGATTCTACCTGTTCGCCGACTTCTTTCAATCTACTTATTCCTATACGCGCTTTACTAATTCTTCTTCAACGTCGATAACTGCTTCCTCGATTTCCGAAAGCTCCTTACTTTCTCATTTGAAATCTTACCCCTTAAAGATTCATATTCTCCATAAGTTTTTATCTATCGTTAAAATCTGCTATTTTTCCAGACCTTTGAAGAGAATCCTATATTATTCCTCTTCATAAAAAGGGTGGGAAATCTGATATATCCAATTATAGGGGCATAGCTAAACTATCCACTATTCCAAAATTATTTGAACAGACTATAACCTCTTCCCTCAGCACTATTGTAAATCGATTTTATCACCTATCCAGCATGGGTTTACAAAGCGTCGGTCAACTGCGACCAATTTGCTTGAATTTACCTCAATGGTTAACGATGGATTCCTTTTAAAAAAAAAACAAACTGAAGTCATCTGCACCGACTTCAGTAAAGCATTTGAGTCTGTCAACCATGATCTTCTTCTCGTTAATCTTGATCGTTTAGGATTTCCATCCCCTTTTCTACTTTAGATTTCGTCCTATTAAAAGAAAGATCTCAAAAAGTTCTGCTTCGTTTGAATCAAAGCCTGTCCTCGTGTGCCCAATCAGTCACCTCGCCCTTTTTTACTCTATTTATTAATGATCTCCCCAAATAATTTCGAATTCCCTGATACTTATGTAAGCCGATGATGTAAAACTTATTTTATCTTTCAACGACCCGATGCACTCCATCAGACACCTTAATTGCTCCAAGTGCATGTTCATGGCTTTCAATCATTGCAAGCCTGCGCTGGCTATCTATACGATTGGCAATGAACCCTTGGAACAAATATCTACAGTCGTTGATTTTGGAATTTTTTTGACCCCAAACTAAGTTTCAATTCTCATATCTCCTCTATTGTTAACAGAGCAAATGGTGTACTCGGATTCATTAAACGTTTGTCGTAAAAATTTAAAGATCCATACACCACAAGGCTTTTATACACTGCTCTAGTCTGTCCTGTACTTAAATACTGCTCGTCCGTCTGGTGTCTGCAGTATAAAAACTATATGCTTTTCGTATCGTATTGAATCTGATCAGAAGCAGTTCTAGCTTTTTGCCCTACGTGGCTTAAATTGGGACCCTAACCTTCGTCTGCCATCACACTCTAACAGATTCCTGCTTAACCTTCCTTGGTTAGCCAACCGTAGAACAGTATTAGGTGTTTCTTTTATTCATAACTTAATTATTGGTGATGTAGATTCTTCTGAACTTTTAGGTCGCCTTAACTTCTCCGTTCCTTCTAGGCCAACCAGAAACTATTTTATTTTAATCTTAATCTTGCCTGACAATCGATTTCGAATCTTATGCCAAAATTATATTTATCTCTATAACCAACTCTCAGCAGATCTCTCTCTCTTCTCTCTAAAACCGACTCTCTATAATTATCTTAGGGGAAATCTCTGACCACTCCTAGCTGTGAGTATGGGCATAGCTGGACTGGCTTAAAAATCTTCCCCCACCGGATCAGAGATTTCTGGTTATTTAATTTTAAGTTTGACTCATTAATTTTTTATTTTTAATTAGTTTTAAATTTCACTTTTAGTTAGTACTTTTTTTTCCGACATTTTTTCTCTCGGTGCAACACTTTCAGTGTTTCTCCAATAAACTAAAAAACCAGCCAAAAATAGGTTGCAAAAATACACATTAATTCCGGTTTGGCCCAACCAAAGAGCAATTTTATCGTTTAACTCTCCCCATGTCTCTCAGTGACCGTTTTGCCGAGAGCAAACTTCCAAAGTGTCTTTTGTGTATGTTAGTGTGGTCGCGTGTGGACCATCTGTGTGTGTGTGCGTCTCAGTCAACGACTTTTGTATGTAGCTTTGGAAAGTATGTGGAAATTCATCATTTATTTTAACCCATCAAGTGAAGTACAGAATATTTTTAATTTGGTTTTAGCTTAGCATCTATTTAATTCTGTACTTTTCGCGGACACTAATTGTGTTTTGCTCATTTAAAGGTCTGTTGCTTCGTGAGCGCTCACTCTGTCCCTTTAAATTGTTAAATACAGAGAAAGTTTGTGAACGTAAAATTCAGAAAGAAGCATCCGTGAGCCAAGAAGCCATTTATTAGACTCTGAGACTAGAAGAAGACTGAAATATTTTTCACTATCTTGAGCACATTTAACCAATGAGCTTTCATGATCTCTATTTGCTGCCTGGGTCAGCTGAGTCTGTAGCATGACATAAAGAACAAGGTATGGCGCTCTCTCAGTGCACTCTCTGCTAGGTCGAAAAAACTTCAGTGTGCAGCTGTCACTTGATGTGAGTGCATGCATGGAGAATGAGTATTAGAGAGGAACTTTGCTTCTGTCTAAAATTTGTCAGCTGTTCGCTCTCACTTATGCTCTCTAGATACTTTTGGGTCAGCTGTTCACTCTCATGGATTTGAAATATGGTTGTCCCACTCTTACTAAAGTGATTTCCTACTGGCACCATGAAGAACATTTTTGGGCACTTTCGTTAAGCACCGATCAAATTAAGAGGCAGCGCAAAGTTTATCTCTATTTCTTTTGTTTTATGCTTATTGCAGACGGGTTTCTGAGTAGTGGATGCACTGATCGGTTGGTTGTTTGTGTTGTTTCTGCGTTGCTCTTTTTTGTTCCACACATATGCTACATTTGTATATATGTGAGTCTCGTCTTACACTCTCTCGCGTTCTTCTTGCTTAATGTTGCCTGAGCGCCATACCTTGTTCTTTGTAACATGGTGTGCAGCAAAAGTTTTTGAAAGCTCTTTGGGAACTTTTCTTGGCACTTGTTGCGCCGTCTGCTTGTGCCTGCTGGAGTCAGCACGCGGGGACTATGTTGCGAAGCAATTGCATTTGTTGCGCCGTCTGCTTATGCGCGCTAACGCTGGTATGCTTATGCAACTGAGAGGCTTCAGAACGACGCCAGTTGCAGTAAGATAATTCTCGGGTCAATGGATGTATTGATAGAAGAGGCGTGACCACAGCTGGGTTTGACACAGATTAAGCTCGCTAGAATGAAGAAGATTTTTATACCCTTGCAAAAGGACAAATTTTGCGCAGAAGTTTGCAACGCACAGAAATATTCATTTCCGATCCTATAAACTATATATATTCTTGATCAGGGCAACGAGCCGAGTCAATTGAGCTTTTTCCGTCCGTCTGTCCGTCCGTCTGTCTGTGCGTCTGTCTGTTTCTACGCAAACTAGTCTCTCAGTTTTAAAGCTATCGAGCTGAAACTTTGCTCAAAGTCTTCTTTTTACTGCACAATATGTCCAAACCGACTGGATCGGATGACTATTTCTTAACTCTGATGTATTAAAACATTTGCAAGGGTATATAAACTTCGGCAAAGATGAAGTTAGCTTGGCCTTCACATAAAATAAAATAGTTTATATAGCGCAACTGCCAAAGTGTTGTACTTTCTCAATTCTTGTTTACAAATTCCATTTAATTTTTTAAAACGTAAAAAATTTCATATTTTCGAAAGTAACTCACCTCTCTGGTGTACACATTCAGATACAAACAATCCTCGCTGCCCTGCACCTGTTTCATGACAATGTTCACCTGACAGGGCTTAGACCGTTCGCGTGTGCACCGTTTCACCTCAGTCCAGGGTTCTGGTTCCACGGGTGCCTTGAAGCGCAACTCACCGACCGGTGGCTTGGCAAAAGGAATGCCCTCAAAGCTATAGTAATTGTTGCCATATATCGATTGCCATTTGACGCCCTTCACTTTGCCATAGACCGTATCGGCGATGACTTTGTCATTGCTGCGCAGGCGCTGTTGTTTCGTCTTGAATTTGACGTAGCTGCAAAAAATCAAGGGAAAATGTTAGAATATGCCACACAAATCCAAAGTCAAATCTTAAGTGTTTTGGCCAATCATCGTTTTTTGTTTGTAAACAAATTTTTTAGATGTATTTTGTGCGGACTTCTAGTATTTGTTTGCGAATTTTCAATTAGCGCGTAAACAAAAAACAAAAATTTATAAATAGATTTAGCAAATAGTTGGAAAAATATTTTTAAGACATAAACCTTACTTGGTCTATGCCCCAGGCGTCTCCCACAAATTCCCCCATTGGCCGGAGGCGTGCCCCCATTTGAATTTCAAGTGCGTTTCCATTTAGAAACGTGCTCCGCAAACGACGCGTGAGTAGATCTACAACAGACCGATATAAAAATTTCAGATTTCGTGTGTGGCTCGCATATACACAATTTATATGGCCACAATTCATTCCAACTGACGAGAGTACTATGCTGAGTAGTAAACAGAAACGTCAATTAATTAGCAGCCGGCTGGAAGCTGCTTCTTCATCGTTATATTACAACCTTGGAATCTAGCTGATGTTGATGTAGATGCAGCTTTATCATAGGTGTGTGAATTATAGATATCGGGTGCTAATTGCAAGAGTCCATTTTCCATGATGGTCAAGGTCAAACCCTAAGATATAATAATTATTTTGTTATACAGAAAACGGGTTTTAATTTTTTGCTTCCTTAAAACTGAATTGATAATGAAATGTAAGCGGCAGTTAAAACTACAGGGATCACAGGTCAAATGCGTAGATCATGCTTATTAAACATACAAAAGTAACAAGTTTACGATTCTATGGCAGGTTAAGAAACTTTTTATTTTTTTCAGAAGTTTTCTAGCATGTGGAACTTTTTAACAGGTTGAAAGTCAATAAGTTATGATTTTTTTTAAAACTGGTCTCAAAAAAGACAGTCACAACACCACAAAAGGAGCTGGTTCACTGTATAGCAGAGTTTCCCATCGTAACCCCGGGAGCACGAACTTACTAGCCAAATGCTTGCCGAAGTCATACTTCATTGTGTGTAAGAGGAAGTCACGTTTAGCGCTCTCTTCTTGGGGCACCCTGCTGTATAGCTATTTTATGACTTTCCATTACGGTACGGAAGATTTTAGTAGGAGCAAAATTTGGCTCCAGCGTCACGTGACGCTGACGTTAGAATATGGTTGATTTAGCGAAGTCTCCCAGAGTGTGAGGAGTTACAATGCACACTGGGCCAGATTTCAGTTTGGGCGGCATAAATTCGAAAAATGTAGTTAGACAATTGCAATTAGGCACATTTGATAGACATCAAGTGTATAATAACTAGGGAAAATTGTAAAACAATCCGACCACGCCCACCCTTACCGCCCACATTAGATAAGGGCCCACTTCTGGTGAAGTTTAACAGTGTTTTAAAACTTCGTGAAAAAATTTTTTAATTCTGTTTTTTGAATTCGATTGTACTATTTATTAAAGTTATTTAAAATGTGTCAATGCGAGGGCGTTTTAAAAAGTTCTCGGCCAAAATAAAGGTGTGTGGATGGTTTGCAGCTTTCCGGGAGTCACTATAACCAGAAAGCAAAACGGAAAGCGGGAAATTGGTAAGTATGAATGCCTTTAGGGCCCGAAACAGAATCATGAAAATAAAATCAAATTTGTAAAAATGGCGGCCAGAACTACAGAAGAGGGCCTTAAATTGCTGTTAAATATCTTTTTTATATATATCAAGCATATGTTACCTAAATTGAGAATGCTTTGATTTGATTTTTGTGTGATTTGTATTATGTGTATTTATACTTCAAAGTCATTAAATTTTAAAAAGTATATAAAACAAGTATCCCTATTTTTTCTTGGCATAGAACAAATCAAATGTCATACTTAAACTTTTTCTTCTAAGTTTACAAAAAAAGAGTAAATAATAGTTTGATTTAAAGGTATGTTGAAAAGTTCACTAACTAACTATTTTGTATATCATTGATTAAATACTTTTTAAATTTTATCTAGCTTAACATCTAGTTTAATAGCAATAGACAGTGCTGTCGCATGTACTAGCAGATTTGTGTTCTTTTCTTGCTTGTCTGCCAGATCAGATGCCAATTTCCTCTTTAGTCGAGATCCACCGTCGCGACGCGTCGTTGTATACTTCCCACTTGATTCATTGTTGATGTGCTATTTACTAAGAATACCATGCTCGACGATAACCATTTTGAATTCTTTGACTTAAATGTTCGAATGTTTTTCAAGTAAATCTCAAAGTTTTAATTTTTGTGTCAATTTCATTTCTCTTCCCTGTGCTCACTGCATGCTCCTTAAACTGCTCAAAAATCTAGCTTGAAATTACACGGGCACTTCGGTTGTTTTCAGCCCATACATTAAACAGCGTTGCATGGCTGAACTCAAACTTAACTGCAAATAACAAGAGAATATGCGCAAAGCCGCAAAAAGCCGCAAAAAGCATTAATAACACGATGAGATATACACTTTAAGGTCAAACTCCTCATATTTACTTTTTGTCAGAAATTGTCAGAAAGTTAGTTTTTACTCCACAATTCACGGGCACGTTGGTTAATGTTTTTTCTATATAAGGACATAACAAAACGATAAATAGAAACAACACTTTACAAGAACAACACACAATTTGTTTCAGAATTCACATTCTGCACACCTTTGCCTTTATTTTCCATATTTTACATTCATTTTTTATTCACGGGATGATAAATGGCACAAGCTTAAAGTTGAGTAACCGTTTCTCGTTTTTTTTTAACACAACAAGCAGCTGACCGAACACTTGACTTTGCAGCCCTGCGAAAGATCCAGGGCTGCACTGATAGCAAAACGCTTAGTGGATTTAATATACCTTATGTATGCTTTTTAAGAATAATTGATAAAATCACGATTTGTTTCCATGAAAATTTTGAATTTATGCCGCCCAAACTGAAATCGGGCCCAGTGTGCAATGGGCGGAAATTGGAGGGGATAATGAGGGAAAGTGAAGGTGACTTAACAGTGACTTGACATTAAACCGTGACTTTTAGTGACTCAACAGTGACTTTACAGTGACCCAACAATGACTTGACAGTTACTAATCAGTGACTTTTTAGTGACTAAACTATGACTTGATAGCGACTTAACAGTGACTAAACAGTTACTTAACAGTGACTCGACAGTGACTTGACAGTTACTAAACAGTGACTCGACACTTAACAGTGACTCGACAATTAACAGTGACTCGACACTAAACAGTGACTTTTTAGTGACTTAACTATGACTTGATCTCGACTTAACAGTGACTAAACAGTTACTAAATAGTGACTCGACAGACACTTAACTGTTACTCGACAGTGACTAGACAGTGACTTAACAGTGCCTTGACAATGTTTAAATAGAGACTTTACAGTGACTTGACATTGTCTTGACAGTGGCTAAACTGTGACTAAGCAGTGACTTGACAGTGACTAAAGTGATTCCTAACAGTGACTAACCAGTCCTTATACAGCCCTTAAACAGCTCTGTAATTAAGCATTATGTTTTATATCAAAGAATCATGAGTGTTCACGACACTCACACCATTTTTTTTTCTAAATAATTACAAAAATGCATCCATTAGTGATTTTCATTACTAATTTTATAAACGAAACTATTTTATTTGAATTAGCCCGCCAATTTTTTTAAAACAAACAACAGCTGACTTTATTGGCGGTTTTCTGGTCATTTTGCGCTCCGACCAAATTGTTCGCGTCACCGACCTTAATTAATCAATGACATTTGTATAATGGTCAACCACAACAACATTTTTTTCCTCCTTAATGCTATATGACACTTTTTAGCACTAATGTATTTAAGATACTTTCCAGGCACTTCATATATTTGCCAGATACATCAAATCGAAAATTTTACTAAAAGAGGAAACCCCGAAGTTAACCCACATATTTGTTTCGGTTACGGTACTAATAACCGGTTATGTAAATAAAGGTTTTACGGTTACTGTGTCGGTTTCAAATTTAAAAGTGTTTTCAGCGGTTACGGTTTTAATCTCTGATTAAAATTATTTATTTTTTATTGCTAATCTTTGCTCAATTTGCTTTCACATGATCTCTGTGGCTTTCTTAATATTTTTTCCGTCTTGTATTTATATCTTAAAACTAAACTTTTTGATAAGGGTTAAATTTATTGTTTTGGGAAAATCTAGATCAAGCGATGTAAAAATCCCTCTAGGGGTTGATTTTTAATTTTTCGGCTTATCCAAAAGTGGATTCAGGCATGAACCAACCTTTCCAATACATTTTTTATAGCAAAATTAAATTTTAAAATTCTCACACCAGTACAGAGAGCAAATTCAGAAAGGTCTGTGTATAAATTACCTAAAAAGTCACCTTACAAAAATTTTTGTTTCAGTTATATTTAATCAAGTACAAACTTTGTTAAGAGTAACCAAATTATGTAAATTTTTTACTTTTTCCTGATTTTAATTCAAATTCAATTCAGAAACAAAATTCAAGTTTTTCTGAACTCTGGGATGAACATCTAATTAGCTTGAGTAAAGTTCAATAATAAATACATTTTTTTGTTTTGCTTTTACAAATCTTGTTAAAGCCATTATTATGGTAATAGTAAGTTCTCACAATATGTAAAGCAAAGCTTTCTAAAGTGCATTTCGTGCTTATGCCTCCACCATGGAGATTTAAGTTGAGTGAAAGCAACTGCAAACAGGTGAACAATTTTAAATTAAATTAAATTAATCTATTTCTCTTTCCTATTATAGAATAAATATGAATAGAAGCCTGCAGCATCTTGCTGAAAGGCAGCAAAAGTCAAGTTTTTTAATTTAATTTTTGCAAACAAGAAAATATTAATATGTGCAGCTGCAAATATTTTCATTTGCCATTCAAAAGATAAAAGAAATATTTTGAAAAATCAATCAATATTTTCATGCATCAATATTGAATGCAGGTCATTGGCATTTTGCTTGAGCGCATTGAATATTGTTGTGCCAAAAAATATGAAAAATTTGCCATTTATCAAAATCATGCAACCAAGTGTAAAGTAATGCAAAATAAATGAAATAGAGAAGAAAACTTGAATTGGGGTGCAGTCAATATTATCGCACATTTTGATATGCATAGCCTCAATATGTAAATATGTCAAGTGAATAAGACTATTCTAAGAAAATGCTGTCTTAAGTCTCTGTTTGGCACTTAAATTTCCTAGTATTACTCAACACTTCCATTTTGCTTCTAAATTTGATTTAATGTTCATCAATTTAATTTCAAAAAAGCCGCCCCAAGTATTTCCCAAACATAAAATATTGACACGTCTTTCGGCCATTGAACTCAGACCTGTTCTCTATGCACATTTACTTGTTGATTTTTTTATTTCATTTTCTGCTTGCATGGCACTTCAGTGGCCTTGGCATTTGCCAAAATGCACGTAAACTTTGGACAAAATGATTTTCCTATAAAAATTTACCAAGTTCTGTTTTGTTTTTGCAGTGTCATGACCAAGTCTGCAAAATTAATCAGAAGTGCTTAATTTCACAAAAATTTATCACTGTTAAAGAAACTGGAACTAAAAAAACCTTACCAAATTGTGTGATTTATATGGCATTTTTCAAAGTTAAAGTTCAATTATGTCTCACCTCTCCTCAGCCAAGTGAGGTAGTCACATAAGTGTGCTGGAAATCTTATCAATTTCTTACGTATGCGTACGTACTTGTTCTGATATTGATATTTTATAGTGAGTAAATCGAAATAACATTGAATCGCTGTGTCTCGTTCTTATCACATTGAGCTACAATATGTTTAACGAAATAATTAAATTATTACAAATTGTATTTTAAGTCTTGTCAAACTTAATTTGCCTGCCAACAGGTGCAAGGTTTTTAGTTCCTTAGGGTGAATCATTTTCAAAAGTTGTATATATGCTTTATCTAAGATCAAGTGTCAGACATTGTGCCTTGCAGACTTTACGGATGCACGGATGCATTTATTTCAGTTTTAGAATAACACATTCGCTCAGCTCTTATCAATTGTGAGTTAATAATAAGACCCGGATTTTTGATTTGTCTGTATTGTACATCTGTCCTCAGCTGATAATAAAGCTACACAGACTTAGATTTGCAAATGTTATCACTTCTCGGCATACACTTAGCAAAAATTTATGTGACATTCAAGGCTGCACAGCACAGAAATTTTAGTTCATGAAAGTATTTTAATTGGATGTTACTGAACTGAAAATCCTATGTTGATTGTTTATTTTAACCAACTTTCGACTACACAGTATTCTAGTCTAACCCAATCTATGAAACTAAAATCACCCCTTAAAAAACAAGTGAGAAAGTCGGTCAAGCCCGACTATAACATACTCTGTACATGGAGTAGAAGCTGAATGCTCTCTCTCTCTCTCTCTTTAAGGGTGCGAGTGGGTGGGGGGAGGGTTGTTTACTTTTTGCTCATAACTTGAGAACCGCTCATCCGATCGTTATCATTTCTTCGGCAAATCGATACATTTTGCTAATTACTCCAGAAGGTAAAAATCGTCTGTCTTAAAAACTGTAGGAGATATAACGTTTATTCCGGGAGGGGGCGTGGCCAAAATCGAAAATAAACTTGATCTGCCTGCAAGCATATGAAGCATTTGTCCCATACATGTCAAACCTCTATCTCTTCCATCTCTGAGATCTGTTTGTTCATACGGACGGACGGAAATAGTTATTAGTGTATTTTCAAATTAAACGCATATACATGATAAGAGTTATTAAGAAAAAATTGTTCATGTCCTTAATATCAAACACTTTTGATTTTTGTTGCGAAAATTTCAGTTGCCCCTTTTATATTGGTCGAAATTGAGATTCACACTTGAGAGTTAAAGTGGTCTCAATTATGCAATATGCATGGTAATGTTTTTAGTAAGGATGCAAACTGCCCGAGTATAGGGACTGGTTCGGTTTATTGGTTCACTCAGTTTTAGAACCGCCAGTTCAGTTCTTTAAATGGTTTTTGAGCTCACTGAATCGCGGTTTCGGTTCGGTTCAGTGGTTAACTCTTAATTTAGTATATAGTTTATTTTATTAAGGTCTTTTTCCAAATTTGTACTATGATTTCTAAAGAGAATAGTGACTTTTCGCACCCCTTGAAGGATGAATTTCTAGAAACATGTTTATTAATTTAAAACCCTTAAATCAGTGCTCCTTACAACGATAATTATCTACTGAATATTGACAATATCGTCCCTTGGATAAATAGGATAAGCGCAAAAATGAGTTAGCAATTTCTAAAGAATAAATTTTAGGTCGACGGGTAATTTCTGGAGATATACGGGCTCACTTGTTCTAAAACGGTTGTCACTTCTTCCTTGTTGAGGGTTCATTAGCAAAACTTAATTTATACGAAATTGTGAAAAAAAACTGAACATAAGGAAGCGATTATATTTCCCAAATTTACAAGCATCATTGTCTAAGATTTAAGCCCTTTTGTCTTACATTTGATCAGCGAACTGATTTGAACGGAACGTTTGTCGTTAATGGGGTTCTCTGTTAAATTTATTAGATGGAAATAGCGGTTTTGGTTCAGAACCAGCTTGCATTCTAGTAGATTCAATTCAAGTGATATCCTAGAAATGTTGTATTAGGGTACGGTGGCGCAATGTACCATTTTACAATTTCATTTATTGAAAAATATTTGTCACAGAAAATTGTTTAGTATAAATATTTTGTTGTTATTTAGAACGCTTATTTAAATTAGTCAAGTTTTTCCACCAAACATATACGTGACACAGAAATGTCTAGAGATTTTGCCGTCGGTTGGTTCGTAAATCTCTCGAAAAATTCGTTGGTGCCACAGAACTTCGAGAGATTTCAAAATTCCAATTGAAGTTCTATCTCTAAAAACAGGGTTGAATTTCTCGCCAAAAAATGTCCCTTACTTAAGTTATTGGTAATTTTATGTTTAACTCAAATTTTTTGATTGTGTAGTATGTTTTATGTTGCATTTTTAAAATATAATTCAAATTTAATTCATATTGTCCATAAATATAATACAAAATATAAAAATTTGTTAGTGCCAAACATGAGGTATAAATTGCAGCCCTTAATCCGCTGACTGTCAAGTAGATGGCGCTGCCATTGTCCAGCGGGAGCCACTGAAAAAAGCGTTTTGACAAATCTCCTAACAAAACACAGGAGGTTTAAAATCAACCAAATGACATTTCTGTGGCACCTAAGAATTGGAATTCGGATGGAATTTGGTTGGAAGAGGTTGCTGTGGTACCCCCGATAAATATTAAATATATAAGATTTTGTCTACATTGCAAGTTCCTGTAAAATTCTGTCCGTGCTGTTAGCTCCCAAGCATTTATTCTTTTTTTAAGTGTAAGTTGAATATGATAATACAAGAACCAAAGACAGAGGTCGAGTTCAACTGATTTGATAAATTAAATTTCAATTCAAAACTGAAATAGATTGCAAATTTCTGACAAAAGAAGCAGAGCCCACATTACCGCAGCCCTAATTATAATTTGCAATATATTCATCATTTGATTTCCGGCGAAAACTTATGCGTCAAATTCTTTACATTGTGCGGTCATTTTATTGCTATTTTTAAAAGCCACAGCCTTGGCTTGGAAGTACTGATACTGAAAAGCAGTATTGAAACACAACTACCTGTAATAGAGAAGAAAGGCAGCGCATTTAAAATAAAACAATTGCTGAAAAGAGTTTATTTTGCTTTTTTCTTAGTTTGGTGATTTGTTGAACAAACTGCGACCCAACAGATTTACTTATTACTTTTCAACTGAATTCTGGTTAAAGACCTTTCAAATTAGGATTGTTTTCAGAAGCTGACATTGGATACCGATTTTTGTTTCTCGCCGGCTTTACGAGGATGCACATATTGAAATTTAGCTATACGTTTTCTACATTAGCCATACGGCTGAGAGCAAAATATTATAGATATTATAGATGACACATGTGATGCATAAAACGATTTTTCTTGGGAGCTGACATTGCATCCCAAGAAAAAAACAATTTATATGAGATGCGTTATATTATATTATATATACATATATGTAGTATCTTTGGTAGAACATTAAACTACCAATTTATATGGGCAATTCCGAAAAAAGGTCTACCAGAGGAAATATGTAAAGTTGTGCGAACGCAATTGAAACAACTGCCGCGCAGATAAAAGGAAATAACCAGAAGTATCGAGAAGTAAAGTAGAAATCTCAAAAAATATTTTACTTCTGCTCTCCTTGAATTAATTGTGGTATTAGATATTTTCTATACTTTTCGTTGGTTCATAACTGCGCTTATGACTTTATATCTTATATTGTTAAGGTGTCTCAAAATATCTTCTTTTTTATTCTTTAATTGGCTACACAGACCCAAAGAGGTCAAGCCAAGCTACCATAATATATTATTATTAAGTCCGGGAGCCACATTTTTCATATTTGTACGTATCCACTTGGATTTCCGTCGGACAAAAAAAAAAAAGGGGAGCTAAATACAAGCTCCAAAAAATTGATTAGATCTTGACTTTCGGATAGATAACTTAAATCCTATTAAGAATTTCTCAAAATTAGTTTGTTGTTCGCTCTAATTAGTTGTGGCACGATCCTCCACCAAGTCCAATTAAAACTAAGTCAAAATTAAATGAATCATTTTAGGCAGCCCTCAAATGCTTGTACATCTGTTATTTCTGAACAATTAATTACCTTCCAATTAACAAAGAGAATTTTAAATGACATCTGGCTTTCAGGCTATTATTTGGAAACCTTTTTTGTTCTGTTCCGGCATGCTTTATACACAATTAGTTAAATGCAGCAAGGTTCGAACCAAATCCTTGGGCTTGGCTAATGCTACGAACAGAAAAGACTTTTTTTCTTATGCTTAGAATGCATGAAGAAAAATATTAGAGTAATAAGTTAAGACGTGCAAATTAACTTAAACAAACTGTCATGGCGGAGTTAGTCTGGTTTGTGAACGAATTCGTCAAGATTTTTGCACAAGCTCCAAATAAGTTTGCAAATAAATTTGTTGAATCTTTGATAGTTTGCATTGAATTAAGCTTAACACAGGCAAAATAATTTGCTGAGAACTTTAATGCAAATGTGGCAAAATAGGCCAAATTAGGGATATTTTCGGTCAACTTTGTTGTGTATGAAACCAGAATTTAAGGACCTGCAAAATATGAAAAAAATTCTGTTAAACCAAACTTCATAAAAATTTTTGCAAATTTTTTGCCAGTGGGACCGTAGCTTGCAAATTTAGTTGACGACAAAGTTAGTGTTTCTTATGTGACAAGCTTTACAGATTTTCCCTAGTTAGTTCTAAAATACAAACTAGCCACTTGATGACTACTTCTAAGATGCAAAATAGCGGTCAATGTATTTCCGTGATTTCGGATTTCTTAGCGGAAACATATTAAACTTCACACCGGAAAATAAACGTTCTACGCTTACTTGGGTAGCTGGAAGATCAAAAATACCTTCTGATGCTTCATACAATTCTGGAAACTTTTATGAGTTTTCTTTATTTTCTTTATTTGTATTGTCCTCTTTCTTTTCATACAAAGTCATATATAAATCGAGTAATTGGGTCAGATATTAGGAAAGCATTTTGATGCAATTGAACAGAAGTTAATAAAATTCTTGAATATATCTGTCAAAGCACTTACACAGGAAGTTTTCTGCACAGAGGAATGCATTATTTTCAAAGAGACTGAACTGAGAGAAAAGTCATGAAATTTCGTACTTAAATCAACAATTTTCAGTTCCAAAACTTTAAAAGGCCAGAAAGACTTGATTCAAGTATGGAATTTCTTGATTCAAGGGCGTTTTTAAATATCCTTAAGTTCTTGATTTCAAGATCGTTTCGGATATGTTAAGCACGAACTTTTAGGAACTTTAGTTTTTATTTATATTTATTAAGTGCGATTTGTACTTAAAATAAGAGCGCGTTTCTACATCAAGAACGAAATGATCTTAAATTAAATTTTTTTTATTGAATCAAGAATTTAGTTAAAATTTTTTCATTTTTAACGGTCAATTTCGAATTGAAGAGCGATTCGTACACAAAGTAAGAATTTTCAAGAGCTAATTGTTCATACCAAATTCTAGACCGAAACAGGATAAAATCAAGAGCGTTTTCTAAGACCGAATCGTTCTGCTTTTGTTTGAGTGTAGTCTCGCATATTTCTTTCTTCACAGAAATTTTTAGCCAAATGGCGAAAAAATCCCTCAAAACTAACTGATGTTCCGGTACATTGTTTAGGTTCTTTTCGGTCTTTTGTGCTCTAGAAATATAAGTTCCCGGATTCCGGTATACAAAAAAATTAAAAATATCAGTTCCTGTAACGGTATACGGTTCCGGTTTGATCGTAGCCCATGATTTAATTGCTGGCAAAGTTTTATTAAGTACAGTTAGATTTCCCGCAATTCATTTAAAGTTGCCTTGAAAAACCATAAAAAATTTGATATGCTTATTTTTTAAAAATTTTGAGGACCACCTTTAAAAAGTTCTCAAGCAACTTTTCTATTGGAATATCTTTTGGTCTTTTAATTTTAACGCTTGATTTCGCCGTTTCAGAACTGCTGATAAAATTTTATTGAGTCATGGCACACCCGAGACCAAGAAACAATCGAAACTGTGGACTCTACCCAGGCGATTGAGACAAAAGAAGGACAAATAGGTATGTGAATAAGCAAAGTTATGGCAAACCAAATTCTTTTCCATCAAGACAATTTTTTTTATAAATCGGTCCCAGAATTGGTTTCACACACACACACCGATCAATTATCTTAAGAGATTTCGGTCAAATGAAAGGTTGAAGAATATGTTTTAAATTCTGTTTGGTCTTCAGACTTGACTTTTAACCATAATTACAAATTTCCTTCAAAACTAATTATTCATTCTTCAAGTTCCTTTCACATTAATTTCCGGAACACTTTTGATTAAGTCAAACAACTTACTTCAATGCAATCCGCATCTGGTCGGCAATGGCTATATCGAATGACATCTTGCTGTGGTCGCACGCTCGCACAAATCAATTCCTTTTTGTGGAACAAAAGCAAACACACACACACACAAGCGACACAAGCGTTCAAAAATCTATAAAATAAACGATATGACCCAAACGCGAATTGAAAGCGTTGGCTGTCCTATATTATTTTTTCTAATATTTTTTCTTCACAGATTCACATCACTTGTTGAGTTTTCACAATTGTATTTTTTTTTTCTATTTTATTTAAAGTCAACCGTCGGACTTTAAATTGAGGACGGTTGCGTTTTGTTCAGGGGTTGCTCGTCAACTGAACGCTTAAAGTAAGCGCCGGCTAAGTTTAGTGCGGCGGACGGTCGTTGTTGTCGACTCTCGCAAGCCGCTGCTGATTTTTCCACTCATTTACTCATTGGCGGGCTATGGGGTCGTATGAGTGATATTCTAGCTCCATGTGTGTGCGTGTGTGTGTGTGTGTATGTTTGTGCTTCCATGTTTGTGTTTGTGTGCACTCAAATGCCTTGGGCATTTTGTCTGCTCGAGTGGGTTTGCCTGCTGCCTATGCTGGGCGCCGTTGTTTTGTTTAAACGTTATCGTTTTTGTTGTTGTCGTTTTGTTTATTGTTTATAGCATGCGCTTGGATATGTTAAAAAATAGTCGCTAGAGTGTTGTTGTTGTTGTGATTGTGTTTTTGTTTGCTCTGTGTGGCTTAAGGTATTCCTGGGAAATCGATTGCTCCCTGGGAGGTTCCACAATCTTATCGCAGTTTAAAAATGTTGATCTAGATCAGCAAATTTCCATATAATCATTTGAAAGGATGATAAGGCTTGACTCCGATTAGTTAACTAGGGTGAAGAAAGTGAGTTCAATTAAGCAATTTGGGAAGCAATAAAGTTGTAGCTAAATTTAGTTTTACAAAAAATGGGAATTATTTTCTTGACAAGTTTTTATTTGCATAACTTCGGAGTTTTTGATCGGATCTTATTGTATAAAATCAGAATTTGATGTATAAAATCTTAAAATCTTAAAAATCACCTATGGGAAGTGTAATGCTACAAACATAAAAAAATAATGTTATGTTTCAGCTACGCGTAAATTTTCTAGAAGGTCGATGGACCAATGTTCAAGTAGGATAATCGATTCAGTTGACTTTATATAAAGGATACAAGTCTTGAATTTTGCAATAAGGTTCAAACCGGAGTTTTGATCCAGTCTTTAAGTCCAAGTCTCGGTTCCTTATCTAATCGAACCAATGGCCTTAAATCGAATTTAGATTTGATTTGCCCTTTAACAACGCCGAAATCTCTCGCCTTTTATCGATCGAAGTGAGCAAACAATGCCCACTGGCGAATTCCGTTTACTGACGAGAAAATGTTCACCCTAGAGTAATCGTTAGAAACTGTAACGACCCGTATCCGCCCAGTAAAGGTATACAATATTTTGTAGCTCTCGGAATATATTTAGCTCGTTGTCGCTCGAAGTCTACGATTCAACTCAAATCTAATTCATACACAATCGACAGCCTTGCCCTCATATTCCTTTGCGTCAAAGTTCGGAGTAAGTTTGTGTGGGAACACCATGTTTTTATAAGCACTCAGTCCCCCACCTCTACGGTACTTTCCTTTGCCCCTCTCCTTCTGTCCGCGATCAGCTTCCCTTTTTGTTTGTGGATCAAATGTCGATCTCTTTCTGCTGAGTCGGAGTATTCTCCCACCACATCCTGAATTCCGGGAATCTTATCCCGAATCACCCGGTTGAACATTAGTTCTGTTGGCGGGCTACCGGTAGTGCTGTGTGGAGTCATGTTGTACATCAGTACAAATTCTTGAAGTGCTTCCTCTCAATCAACGCATATCCACAGGCCTGTTGGGTGTCCTGTCCTGTTCATCGGTACCGGATTCTCTGCTTGTGCCACGATGATACAGTCCATGCATTCCCTTACTTCCTTCTCTGCATCGCGGTCTATCAGTGGCCACCACACATTCGACCTTAGTCTCCGTTTCATCGCTGTTCCCCCTGGATGTCCTTCATGAGCTAATTCTAAAACTCTTCGTCTTAGAGTCCTGGGCACGACAATCCGCGTGCCGCGTAGCAATATATTACCCACCGTTGACAGTTCAAACCGGAATGGATATAGCTTATTTGTTGTCGCTGACTCCCAGTTATCTTCGGCTAGACAGGTCATCGCGTCCATTATCTCTTCGTCTCGTGTCGTCTCCTCAGCTACCTCCGTTATTGAGAGTGACACTGGAATAGCGCCTGCCACAACATGGAGAACTCCGTGTTCGCCCCTTTCATCAAAAGTACCTGACCCTGACAGTTGACAAAGTCTTGACAGCGAGTCCGCTGTATTTTCCTTTCCTCGTTTGTAAATAACTTTACTTTTCTATTCTAGCCGGTGGCTTTGATGTCGGCTTGAATATCGCTTCCAAAGATTTGTGGTCAAGGCTAAACTCTCTTTGTTCGTCTGGGAATACCGCTGGGAATACCTCTGGCAGACTTTTTTGCTCGCGAATAATTGGATCGCCCGACTCCGAATATTGCACCAGGACTGCCCCCAGAGCCACCACTCGCGTCGGCAATTAAAGCCGTCCTCGCCTCTGTCTTGATATACGACAGCCTTGTTATATTTGCCAGCTGTGACATAAGTCTTTTAAATGCCCTGCTCTCTTCTGCCCCCCAGATAAACTTATTTTCCTTCCTAAGTAGCTTCCTTAACGGCTCTGTGCAATCAGCTAAATGTGGTATGAACTTGCCCACATACGTCACCAGGCCTAAAGAAGAAAAGAATTTAATAAGTGTTTCCACCAACATCTTACAAACGTCATTCTCCAGTTCTGCATCGTATTCCTGCAGTGCTCCTTGTAAGGTATATGCCACAGCTTGCGACTGCGAATCACCCAGATGCAACATCAAATTCTTTTCCTCGACTACCGACGATATCTCCTCTATATATAAACCATGAATGACCGCAACCATTTCTCCCACTCTCCACGCTGCATGGACTTCTCCATCGCCTCGCACTGGAAAGATTTAATCACACCCGCCATGACTTTTACCTGTAAATATAAATGATTAGTATGTGTATCGCAAATTTTTCGTCCGACCGCAATGTTATTGCAATGGCCATCGGGACGATTTAACCCACACTCTACCGAACCCAAACGGGGCACGGTTTTAAAACATGCGAGTCACCTCACAATCTCGAAGTGAAACGGAGGATTTTTCTTCTGTCCGACCGCAATGTTATTGCAATGGCCATCGGGACGTTTTTCTTCGGCAAATAGTGAACTACTTTTCACTCGCATGCCATGGCACAGGCTCCTACCGAAACCATAACCAAAGAGTGTATGCTGTGACTTCAAAACAAGCGATTGAGCTCATTACGAGAGTTCAGAGAAGTCACCAACCGGCTTATGGGGAAAAAACAAATATTCATTTGTTTTCATATTATGATAATGGGAAGTACTTGGTATGCTGATATAAATGTCAAAAGTGCCAGAAATGCAAAGAAGTATTTTGCTTTATTGTAAAGTATTCACACATACACAAAAACTACTTCTGTCAATTTGGCACTGGTGCCGCCTTTGGAATTTCCATAAAGTCTTGCAGAGCTTGTAATAAAACTGGGAGGTTCTTGAAACAGTTGTACAGTCAACCATCCATCTTGGTGGTGTGTGTGTGTCTTATTGTAAAAGGTATGAACAAATATTAATAGAAAGACCTGTTGCCGTTTTTGATTTCGATCACATCGTGCAGAATCGGAATTGTTAAATGTTCCTGCTTCCAAAAACTGCCAGTGTAATTCGGCTTTTTAAACATCCATACATATATAAATAAAATGTTTAAGTGCCGATTTCTCATCTTATGTTTCTCATAGAACCATAGAGGATTAGTCCGGAAAGTAATAGGACTGATATTTTTCCGCAGCCACTGTACTTCGGAGCGTGCGCGCACCGACTGGATTCGGTAGAGGGCGTTCCTAGTTCGAGACGTTTGATTTGATCAATCAGGCTTATCGAGATGGTGCTTTAGCAAGACCGTGCTGGAAGACCTTCGACTTCGACTAACACGACAATCTTACTCGGGTGCGCAAAGTATTCGTTAAATTTACCAAAATCTGTGATTCATGACATTGTGACAGAGCATTTGAACATGCGCAAGGTATGCGCGTAGATGGTCCCAAAAGTGCTCACAGACGACCAGAACTTGCGGCGAGCGGAAGTGTACCAAGGCCGGCATCCCAACGCTTCCGCAGCCGCCCTACAGCCCAGATGTGCCCCCCCCACAAACACAAGAGAATGATCGGGAAAGCGAAGAGGTAAGAAAGATGCTGAAGAGGGGCAACTGGGTGGTATTTGAGTGGGGTTTGGGTGGAGTCTTATATGGGCGAGATCTGGGTGGTATCGGGGTGAGATCTGGGTAGTATTTTATTCGGATCTAGCTGGGATCTGGGTGGGATCTCGTCGGGATCTAGGTGGAAGCTGGAAGGAATCTGGGTAGGATCTGGGTGAAACCAGGGTGGGATCTTGGTGGGATCCGGCGGGATCTGGGCGGGATCAGGAAGGGATCTGGATGGGATCGGGAAGGGATCTGAGGGATCTGGAAGGGATCTGGGTGGCATCTGGTCGGAGTCTGGTTCTGGATGGGATCTGGTTAGGATGTGGGTGGGACCAGGGTGGGATTTTGGTGAATCTGGGTGGGATCTGGGCGGGATCTGGATGGGATCTGGAAAGGACCTGGGTGGGATCTGGGAGGAATCTGGGTGGGATCTGGGAGGGATCTTGGTGGGATTTGAAAGGACTATGGGCGGGATCTGGAAGGGATCTGGTCGGGATCTGGTTGGGTTCTGGATGGGATCTGGGTAGGATCTCAACAGGATCTGGGAGGGATCTGAGTGAGATCGGGGTGGATGGGAATTGAGTGGGATGTAGGTGGGATCCAGTTGGGTTCTGGGCGGGATCTGGATGGCATCTTGGTTTGATCTGGGTAAGACCTTTGTGAGATCTAGATGGGTTTTGGGATGAATCTGAGTCCTACTCTGGGTGGAATCTGTGTGGGATCTAGCTGGGACTTGTGTGGTACCTGTGTAGTATCCGGGAGAGATCTGGGTGGGAACTGGCAGGGAAATGATTGGGATCGAGAATGTCACCTTGGTGGTATCTTAGCAGAATAAACTTCCTGAAACACGGCACAAGTGATCTTGTTTCTGGTATTTCTCCTCCCCGTTAATTTTCTTCTTTCTTGAACATAAGCTCTTAAGCTAAGATCCTGTTTACCTTCAAAGACTCGTGAGTACTAGCGACACACACTCCTTTTTTTCTGCAGTTCCTTGGTTGAGGTGTATACTAAGCTTTAACGACAAACCGCGGCTTTTTTATTTATTATTTTCCTACATTGTCTCTAGAATTTAATATAGATTAGTAAGCTGTCATTATTTCTAAATGAAAATGCTTTAGTTCAGGCAATTACCTAAGTAACGGACGATAGTATCAATTAACGTATTAAACCAATTGATTGGCTGTTCTATATGGGATGGAATTGTGGGCTGGTAAAACTTATTTCTGGATTATACAACTGATTGCCAACTGCGCCACGCAAACTGACATGTTGGAAAAAAAATAAAAACGAGTTTAATGATTAACTACAGAACATAGAATTAATTGTTGAGCAACACGACTGCTTTTTAAGTACTTCAAACTGTTTAAATAAATTGTTTGGGGGATTCAGAAAGCGGGAATGTAAATTAAAAAAATTTAATTACAAAACTAGTTTGAAAGAATATCTACAACCCATCAAACTACTGTGAATTCATTTGCACATTGGGCACATTGGGCCGGCGAACTGAAATTCTGGTCAAAATGTTTAAAACTCATTGCCCTGAACTGAACCCCTAAGAGTCTGTTCGCTTTGGTATTAACAGACTGCCTAATTTAATTTCTGGCCCATTGTGCATTGACAACTTTGGCCTTTGCAGTCAACACAATGTGTGTCCTGTGGTGTTTGATAAATTATATAACAAGGCTCCCTCCTGCTGTGCCCAGAACTGCAGTTGTCATGCATTTGCCATTTGTTTCTAATTTCAAATTTTTGCTTTTATTTTAAAACTATTTTTTTAGTATTCCACTCAAAACTCTTATATAATTTCGATAAACAAATTAAAAGATTAAGCCGAAAGTCAAATCATTTCGTTTTTAAATTTCATTCTGGACGCTTTTCTGCATTCTTTTTGGTAAACTCCTCAGCGGCTTTCATAAATACTTTCGGCTGCTTGACAAACTCCTCAGCTACATCCGCACGCAAGGGATGCTCTGGCTCGGGATCATGCAGTATATCCACCAAAGCCTGCAGGACCTGCTCCGTACGTGTGGTGGGCTTCCAGTTGTCGGAATTTATCATGGGCAAACACACCTGACCCTTCTCATCGATATTGGGATGATAGATTTTCGTCTTGAAGAGTATTTTCGGTGGCAAAAATGGATACTGCGAGGGGAAATTCAACTCAATGCGAAAGGCTCCCTTGTTGTAGGGTGCCTTCTCCGGCACCAGCAGACACGTCCAGAGCAGCAGCGATTCGTCGCTAGTTTCAACGTTGCAAATCGTTTTCGTTGGGTTGGCCACAATGTCGGCCAGTTCGCGAGTTAAACGACGTGTGGCAGCCATGCTTTTTTATTGCAGCAAATCGAGAAAAAACTTTAAAATTTTTAAATTTTTGTTTGAATTTTTATTTCGAGTTTAATTGTGGTCAGTTTGGTAGGACTAAATTTACTGAGGAGTGAAAAACACCAGCCTGCTGGTAAATAAACTTTGTTGTAAACATTTTCTACAATTAAAACAACAATTCCTTATGATCATCGTAGAGACTCTGCCACAGCATCAGCTTCTTCCATTCGGGCACTTCAATAAACTTCAAATCATCCCCAATATTCAAACACTTGAAGGAAGCATCCGTTTTACGTACTGGGTCCCAGGTAAGGGTATCCATGCCATTGATCTTCTCGTTATAGGGATTACCGGTAGCCGCAAACTGTGTCCAAATGCCCACAGTTCGCTCAATGTTCCGATATTCGCGACTCTCTTTGGGCAAACGACGAGCGAGTAGACTGGTGAACTGATAACCCAGTTCATCCGCATGACTTACACCCTTGACACCACGACCCATACGCATGATACGATAGGGATAGATGAGTTCCTCAGAATCGAAATCATAGCGATAGAAGTAAACTGGTGCACCAGCCGCATGAGCATGACGAGAGTGAATGACACGCAGGGCGGGAAAAACAAAGTAGAACAGGGTACAAAGCTGGAAAGGAAAAAGTAAAAAAAAGAGTAAATAATAAGTTAATAGATTTATGGGAATTTGGGAACTGTTTTGGTTCGTTAAATTGACCCATAGATGGCACCACTTCAGAGTCTATTCAAATTGATTGTTTGTATTATAAAAGCTTTATGATAAATTCAACCGATTTGTATCAAACTCAGCAACTATAAAAGTAAATATAAATGAAAAAATAGAGGAAAGCTTACTTCGGCTTGACCTTCAGCTTGTAAACTGCGAGAAATAAAGGGTTTGAATGATTTATATGGATCATTTTAGTTTCTGCTTTGAAAAATGTTAGTTTAGTTATTTCCCGAGCTCACCAATAGATGGCGCCACCTTCAAATGGCCAGTCGATTATATGACAGCTGTTTGATATATTACTCCAAATTTGATCAAAATCGTTATCGTCATAATCGTGTGAAAACACGATATAGCTATATGCTGTAGTCAGTGGATAAATTTCAATGGCGAAAACAATGACCATCGTTTCATGATTTTTTGTAGATGTCATAATTGTACATGTTATAGTTGTAAAGTAGTATCGTAGTATCTTGGGGAAAAATTATGGGATGAATACTGTCGGGTCACGCAGCAGATATTTCGTGAATAGCTTTCGTAATTTGTCCCATGGTGCATCTTAACGTAACTAAATGCATTGTTTTGACTTCATATTGCCCATGGTTTTCGCTTATACATAAACACACACGCATACTGTAAATTTCTCTCTCGATTGTATTCGCGATCTAACGGCTTGCATTCTCTCGCTTATCTATCTTCCTTCTTCTCACTTGCATTTTGGGCAGCCGCTGACTTAGCCTGCCCACACGTATAGTTAGTTTCTTATCGTAGGTTGCAGTGGACAGTTGGTCCACTCTCCTGATCACTTAACTCATTTTGCTAATTGGAGGTTCCAGCTGACAGCCGGTTCCACTCCTGTAATCTCGCAATCTCGGATTTCGTAGCGGACATTTGCTCCCATCTCTCGCTAGTTTTCGCATTAAATAAAAACCCACAAAAAACATTGAAACAAAATAGTCTTACTTATTGGAACTTATTCGCAAAATATACTAACAAAAAAGCTTGTTAGTCAAACAAATACATAAAAGGGCCAGTCCATTTAATCGGAGTTCCCCTATCGAATTCCTCAAATATGTCTTTAAAATCTTTAAAGAAGAAAAGGACAACGGATGTTGTAATTAGCAATGACATGAATACTTTACACATTGCAGCAGCGCCGTAATATCCTTGGCCAACTATCTTTTGAGTTTCGATATTTAGATGTTTCATAATGTTGAGTTCGGCCAAAACTTATCCAGTTACCTCAATGACAGGCACAAAGCAAAGAAAGTCTTCTCCTATTTGATGTGGTTTGACATCATAATATCTAAAGCATAATAAAAATTGCTCTACATTTGCGATATCCGTTGTCTCATCTGCGAGCACTGAGAATGCATTTGAGGAGTTCATAATAACTCGACTACATGCATTTATAATCTCGTTGAGAATTTGAAGACTTACACACTAGGCCAGTCTCTAAATGCTTCTTCAATACGATATCACCCGATATCAGGGCGCGAAAAGTTCCATCACTTTCGACAGACTGCTCCATAATTTCATTTTTCTCAGAATGGCCCCGTAAGGCAAGTCCTTGGCGACCCAGAAAGATAACGGTTTCAATAATAGATCCTAGGCTCGCTTTTTTCTGCAGTACTTGCTGCGCAATTGCAGTGTTAATTTGCTCTTTGATTGAGTCAACACGACGCTTTTTGGGACAATGGCTGCCATACTACGGCTTGGTGAATGGGTGTCATTTTGTGCTTACTAAACGCCTCTACCGCATCCTTCCACCATTCGTAGACATTGAGTAAGCCAGCCATGGTCAACGAGTCAGTCAATTGTGATTAAAACGCAAGATTCGCTTTTCACACTCGGGAATTCAAATGAGACTGATGGAACCTGAACTCTTTGCATTAACCTTACGTACCGTTTGTCATCTGGGATGGTTTGAGTGCATATTAGACTGGCCCTTAAAAATTGATTTCAAAATACCGGGCGGAAAAGGGTTCGTTCTGGTCCCAATAGATATGAAAAAAAGTTTGGCAGCGATCGGACTTCATTTAGTGGACGCGCGTTCGCCCTCAAAATCGAAAATATGAAATATATGGGAAATAAAGGGGAAGAGATTCGAATTTAATTTCTATAAATTCCAAAAAAAATTTTTATGTGTTAATTCTTTTTACATCCTTTTAGGGGAATATCATGGCAACATTTTAAATATAAATGTGTCTTATTTTGTGAGTCAGCCTGGCCAGAATCATATCAAAAGGGTCAATTTTTCAAATTTTTTTTTGGTATTTTTTTCAAAGAATTTTTAATACATATGAGATTTTGATTTTTGCTTTTGCCCGGGCGGCAAAACTATCTTTTTGGTCCTAAAAGATATAATAAAAAGTTTGGCTGCGATCGGACAATATTTAGTGGACGCGCTCTTGCCCTAAAAACCAAAAATTTTAAATATGCTACCAATATATGGGATGAGATACGGATTAAATCTGCAAAATTTGAAAAAAATTTTTTTGTGATTTTGCTCTTTAAATCCTTTAAGGGGAATACCATAGCAACATTTTACATATTTTTGTTGGATATTTCGAGCGTAAACTTGGTCAGGATCATATCAAATCGGCCAATTTTTCAAAAAAAAAAATTTTTTTCTGAGATTAATTTTGGATTTAATCTCTAAAATTTTAAAATTTTTTTTTAAAGTGTTAATTCTCTTTAAATACCTATTTTTTGCGGAATATCATAGCAACATTTTAAATATTTTTGTTGGATTTTTCGAGCGAAAACTTGGTCAAAATCATATCATAACTCCTATTTTTCTCATTTTTTTGGGGTTTTTTTTTAATGATAAATTAATTTATGCGAGACTATGATTTTTGCTCTTGCCTGGGCGGAAGAAATTTCGTTTTAGTCCCAATAGATATAATAAAAAGTTTGGCAGCGATCGGACTTCAGTTGGTGGAATCGCACTCGCCCTCAAAATCGAATATTTGAAATAAATGCGCAATAATTGGGGTGAGTTTTGGGCTTAATATCTAAAATTTTTAATAAAAAATGTTTAAGTGTTATTTCTCTTTATATTCTTTTAGAAGAATATCATAGCAACATTTTAAATGTAAATGTCCGATATTTAGAGCATATCTCGTATATATTATTTTATCTTAAAAAAAACATAAAAAAAATTATAAAAAAATGTGAAAAATGTGCTTTTAAATATGATTCTTACCAAATTTATTCTCAAAATATCTTACATTAATATTTAAAATGTTGCTATGGTATTCCGCAAAAAGTATTTAAAGAGAATTAACACTTTAAAAAAAATTTAAAATTTTAGAGATTAAATCCGAAATTAATCTCAGAAAAAAATTTTTTTTTTTGAAAAATTGGCCGATTTGATATGATTCTGACCAAGTTTACGCTCGAAATATCCAACAAAAATATTTAAAATGTTGCTATGGTATTCCCCTTAAAGGATTTAAAGAGCAAAATTACAAAAAAAATTTTTTTTCAAATTTTGCAGATTTAATCCGTATCTCATCCCATATATTGGTAGCATATTTTAAATTTTTGGTTTTTAGGGCAAGAGCGCGTCCACTAAATATTGTCCGATCGCAGCCAAACTTTTTATTATATCTTTTGGGACCAAAACGATAGTTTTGCCGCCCGGGCAAAAGCAAAAATCAAAATCTCAAATGTATTAAAAATTCTTTGAAAAAAATACCAAAAAAAAATTTGAAAAATTGACCCTTTTGATATGATTCTGGCCAGGCTGACTCACAAAATAAGACACATTTATATTTAAAATGTTGCCATGATATTCCCCTAAAAGGATGTAAAAAGAATTAACACATAAAATTTTTTTTGGAATTTTTAGAAATTAAATTCGAATCTCTTCCCCTTTATTTCCCATATATTTCATATTTTCGATTTTGAGGGCGAACGCGCGTCCACTAAATGAAGTCCGATCGCTGCCAAACTTTTTTTCATATCTATTGGGACCAAAACGAACCCTTTTCCGCCCGGTATTTTGAAATCACAAAAAAAAAGTTAATATAAGGGCCAGTCTAGTGTAGTGGTTTTAAATAATTTAGGGTCAAACGCTTAAGAATGCAACGAGCAAAGCCCACACAATGCAGGCGCACTTTCAGCCACGGGATTTCATAAAAAAAAAACAACTTTTTTTCACTAAAACTTCCGACCGATGGTTCCTATGGCAGCTATCTGCTATAGTCATCCGATTTTGTTCAAACTTTGTGTACTTAAGAGGATGATTATCAAATTTGTAAGTATAATAGAATGTACATTGTACATACTAATCATAAATATCAAGTTTGGAATTAAAAGCTTTGAAAATTACAAAATTCTTATTACTTGAACTAGATTTCGATTGATCGTTTTAAAATATATAGCTATATTCTATTGCCAACCGATTTTGATTATCATACAAATTACGATTTTGACCAGAAAGCATTAAAAACATCCATGTTTTTATACCCTTGGAGAGGGAATATTGAAATTGTCCGGATGTTTGTAACGCATAGAAGAAAGCATCTCCGACCACATAAAGTATATATATTCTTGATCACCATGACGAGCTGAGTTGATTTAGCCATGTCCGTCTGTCCGTTTTTCCGTCTGTTTCTATGCTTTCTCCTCCGTCAGTTTTAAAGCTATCTTAACCAAACTTTGCACGAAGTCTTTTGGTATAAATACGCTGCACATTTGTCGGAACCGGCCGGATTGACTATAGCATATAGCTGTCATAGGAACGATCGGTTGAAAAACTAGTTTTAGTGAGAAAAACTTATTTGTTTTCAGTGCTATCGCTCCCAACGCTCGTATTTATAAGTTTTCAATGATTTTACATAATTTCAATAAGATATGTCGAAATCGGACTACTATATAGTATAGCTGCCATACACACTGTCAGACACATATCAAGCTCCAAGGGTATATAAACTTCGGTCGACCCGAAGTTAGCTTGCCTCTATTTATTTTACTAAAACTAGTTTTCCCGAAAATCTTTTAACCCGTTCCCTTTATCAACTCACATCCATATAATTTTCTCCCGTGGCCACTTCTCCAGTCCGATGAGCTTCGCGTATTTTGGAACTCCATAGAGCAATCTTCTCACTGCTAGGATTCGTGGCCAACAGTTCTCGAGGCAGGAAAGGTGTGCCAGCATCCACTTGCTGGCTTACCTGTGGCATCATTTTAATCTCTGAAAACACACCTCATTTATTTTGGATACTTATTAACAAAACTTCCAAACTCACCTGGCATAAACAGCAGACCCTCATACGAAGTGTTTCCAATCATCATGGGTATGGAGTTACCCCAAGCAGTTTTCATCATCTCCCTCGGATGCTTGGATATCACACAGTCGGTTGTCATATAAGGCTCCATTGTGGGGCCAAAGGCAAACATTATTTTATTAGCTCGATCCTCCGGGGTAAGAACATGCTCTTCCACACGTATCAGGTCCTTGGCTTTCACATTGATTAAGAAATTGAAGACATCCTTTTCATTATTCTCGCCCTTATAGCCGGCCAATTTTGCTATTCTATACGCATGGTGCGTTAAGTCCTCGTTGAAAGCCCAAGGAGCCATGACACTGCCCGACTGGAGTATGCCACGATGGAATAGACCTTGCGTCTGATCCGTTAGCATCATATAATGAGTGGAAGCTCCGCCGGCGCTCTCTCCAAAGACCGTAATGCAATTGGGATCACCACCAAAGCTGGCACAATTGTTTTTAATCCATTTCAGAGCCATCACCTGATCCTTGAGACCTGCATTGCCGGGCACATTCAATTCAGGAGACTTGAGACTGAGGAAACCTAAGTAGATGCAAAAAAAATTAAGTTTGAATTATTTGATGGACATATTTGTTACTTACCTAAAGCTCCCAGACGGTACTGGATGGTTACCAGAACTACATCTTCTTGAATAAAATAATCCGGTCCATACCAATCACGATTTGCCTCGCCCAAGATAAAGCCACCGCCATGTATCCAGACCAAGACTGGGCGTGGCTTAGTGGGAGTGGCCTGAGGGAAAAAAATTTAACATTTTTAGAACAATAAATAGCTAGTCTTAATACAAGCTCAAAGGATTAAGATTACTTTTAGGAGTGCCTAGAACCTATTTACCTTAGCAGGAGTGTATATAAAGACGTACTTTAAAACAAGTTCAGGTTCAATTAGATTTCACTCTGCTCGTCTTAAGTTTAAGTTCATAGTCAAAACTATGCCGACATTTCGGGCCCGAACCAGTCTGATTTAATACTAAGTTGCAGATCTAAAGTTTACTCTTGTGTGCAGCGACCAAACATGTTCACTCAATGGCAATTCCTTTTCTTTCTCTAACAGAAAGCCAGCTCGTCTTATATCACTGTCGGCCAAATGGAGAGGACAGAAAAGTGAGATCGTGTTGGTGACCAAGAGAGAACTTTCTATAGACTTCAGCCGCTTTTCTTGCAATTCAGTGTGCACTGACCGAACCATAAGTTGGGCTCGCGTTTGCACAAAATCACGACTGACTTCGGCAAGTTGCTATGGCTGTCTGTGGCTTATACAAACCATCAGAATCAGAGAGCTAAAGAGACTAATTCATGAGCTCAAAGAGAAAAAACCACAAGAAATAGAAAGAGCAATAACACGATGTTGTATAGAAAGTGTTTCCGTGTGCTCGTGGCTGTCTGACACATACGAAATCAACCGCCGCGTACAACAAAACCCTTGTTCGGAGAGAAATAGAAGAAGGACCACCCTTAAGGTTTGTTGCACTGGTCTTGCGCTGAAAAGTGAACAGCGATAAATGTTAACACACAGTGAAGCAAGCAATATGTGTGAGGGCCCATGATGGGGAACTCTGCACTAAGTATTGCTATAAGCTCTGCGTGAGGGTCATGCGCGCAGCGATTACTGTGCGCAAAACAACTATTAGTGCACGTCGTGCGCATAGGGCCTAGCCACGCCTAGTATAAACTATTGTCTTTCTTTTCTCAACTCTTTAACTGCTACTGCTTCAAATATCTCCAATAAACCAACAAAGATGGGAAAGTTTAACAAACAAAACAATATAAAAATTTGCATTAAACATGTAAAGGAAGGACCTAGGAAGACGATCAGGAGATACGCATGACGACGCATTATGGCTTGATCAATACACGAAAACTTCATTCAAAGAACAATTGCTAAAAAAAATTCCGAGCTTTTTAATGAAAGTTTAGATTCGCACCTGGTCACACTTTAAACTAGAATTGTAAATTAACTTACATTATTGGTAAAGACATTCAGATAAAGGCAATCCTCTGATCCTTCCACTTTATCGTAAACGAATTGCACCTGCACCGACTTGTCTTTGGCCTGAGTGCAGTCTCGTATACCCTCCCAAGGAGTCGGTCGCTGAGGAGCCCGAAAGCGCAATTCACCCACAGGCGGCTGGGCGTATGGGATACCCTCGAAACTGAAGTATGGTGCATCGTAGAGGGACAAACGCTTGACACCCCGCACTTTGCCGTATTCCGTATCAGCGACAATTGTTTCGTTAGTTGTCAAACGATATTGTTGGACTTTATGCTCGATGGTTCTGTAAAAGGCAAGCATATATTAGCATGACAATACGGGCAGTCAAGTGAGAATGTGGGTTATCTAGGCTAGTCTAGTATTACCATTGTGGTCAGTTAATTATTTTAATTAATTTTCAAAGCCAAACTGCTTGCAATGGCAACGCATTAGAATTTAAATTATTTTGCAGCTGCCGCTGCTGCAGTTCATCACCAGTCAACTGTGTGTACCTGCAAGCAGGCACATTGCATGTCAGTGATAAATTAACACATTCACTTCCTACCCACTGCTCCAGTCAAACTCCAGTCATGCTGCCCTGCATTCTAAGGAAATTCTCTAAGCTGGCATCTAAGGACAGTCTTTAAATCATTTCAAGTTCATGACAAAAGTCAAAAATGGTGTTTGACTTATTGCCCACATTAATAAGCATCTCAGCATTATCTCGGACTTTATATAAGTTGGTCTAAAAATAAATACAAGTGTCCCCCCTGCTTATCAGTTGTTTTTGGAGTGTTATCAGTACTCGAGTGCACAACTTAAGCTTTCTCTTTCAACAGCAGAAAAAAAGCATTAAAAATAAAGAAGGTCTTTTTTGGTTTTTTTAATTATGTAATTGAGAACGTGATAACACTTAAATTTGCCAATTACAATCAATTAAATGAACAAGTAGAACGTGTCTCAGGAATTTTAAACAAATTGGATAATGCGATGAGGCTTGCCAATTGTTCTTTACCATAAAAGTGACTCAAAGCCTGACTGAATGGCTTAAGTTTCCTTATATTGAAAATCTGTTCTACCTAATACCAACTTAATACTCATTGTCACTTGGTTCCTATACAGAATTTGGAAATGTAATGTTTGACAACATTTTCATCATAAAGCAAGTATTGAACTCAAATTTTTTAGTGGTATTCCTGGAAGTTGATTTGCCTTTGTGAAAGCTAAAGCAAAGCAGTTGGTGGAACGATCCTGATTTCATTTTGATTTGCTTACATACAATTTACACACATATATAATTTGACAGATCCAAAGAGGAAGGGGAGAATAAAACAGTGAAAGAAATTGTAACTTCGAACATTCTAGGAGAGCTGTGCAGATAAGTAACCCTGAACATCTTTGACCAAGTCAAGCAGTTCTCTAAGAAAACTGTCACACTAAAACGAAAGCAAATCGAAATTAGCTTGGAAACTTATTTTACGAATTTAAAAAGTATGACCTTACTTTCCTTGCCTTTGCTGGGCACACAGGTCATTTTGTATGGAGCAGCTGTGATCAGCTGGTTCACGAAATCAAATCGAAAACAAATTAAAAGCAAATCTTTTAAAAATACCATTATTATTGATGTGAAACATCATCAAAAGTGGAGGTTACATAACAGTGACTTGACAGTGACTTGACAGTGACTTAACAGTGATTAAACAGTGACTAAATAAGGATTTAAGAGTGACCAAACAGTGATTTAACAGTGACTTGACAGTGAATTGACAGTGACTTGACAGTGACTTGACAGTGACTTAACAGTGACTTGACAGTGACTTTAGTGACTAAAAAGTTTTAAACATACTCACAGTGACTAATAATATCCAAGTTCTAAACAGTCTAACATTCTTTTACTTAACATTTTCTTAACGTGATTAAATGACTACACAGTGTCTAAATAATGATTTGAGTCCATTAACTACTTAACGTAACCATAGTGAATTGACAGTGACTTAAAAGTGATTAAACAGTGACTACACAGTGACTAAATAATGATCTGAGAGTGTCTAAACAGTGACTTAACAGTTACTTGACAGTGACTTAACAGTGACTAGACAATGACTTAACAGTGATTAAACAGTGACTACACAGTGACTAAATAGTGATTTGAGAGTGACAAAACAGTGATTCAACAGTAACTTAACAGTAACTTGATAGTGGATTGACAGTGACTTGACAGTGGCTTAACAGTGATTAAACAGTGACTACACAGTGACTTAATAATGATTTGAGAGTGACAAAACAGTGATTCAACAGTAACTTGTCAGTGACTTAACAGTGATTAAATAGTGACTAAATAATGATTTGAGAGTGAATCAGCAGTGAATTATCAGTAACTTGACAGTGGCTTTACAGTGACTTTACAGTGACTTGACAGTGACTTGACAGTGATTTGACAGTGACTTGACAGTGACTTAATAGTGATTAAACAGTGACTACACAAATACTAAATAATGATCTGAGAGTGTCTAAACAGTGATTTAACAGTGACTTGACAGTGACTTAACAGTGATTAAGCAGTGACTACACAATCAGGCCTGTTCCGAATTCCGAACGTTTTCAAAAAGTAAAAACGAAACGAAAACGAACTTTTTACTAATTGCTGTTCCCAATTCCGAACGATTTCGCTACGATTTGACTTTTCGAGCTCGGTTTCGAAGACACTTTCATAAACAGCTGGCTGGCTGGCCTGCGCGCGTGTTTGTGTATATCGATAGCAGCCAGAGTTGGTATCATCGCTATAATTTTTATTTACAAAGCTCTTATTTACACTTTAAGTCAATTGTTTTTTATTTAAAACCGTTTTTGATTGTTATATTGTAAATATAGCAAAATCAAATAAATAAAGTGTTGTCCGAATAAATTAATTTATATGAAGCAACCTTAGCAGCTATCGATTGACGATTGAATTTGACTAAAACGTAAAGTGGAATTCAAAACAGCTCGGATTGATTACGACTGCTCGGTTTTGCTTTTCACGCAATATTTTATACATTATAGTTCATAAAAAAAATATTTTAAAATACACTTAAACTTTAAACATTTTAAGTAGTGAAGTAGAACGATTTTAAAAATGTTTCACATTATTTAATTGATTAGTTAATAATTTTGGGGATTTATTTTAATGCTTTTGATAGAAATTACTTTTCATTCAGCTGAATCTGAAGCACAACTTTTGAAAACGACAATTCTGGTCGATTTGCGGAATTCGGACCAGCAATCAACTCGATTTGCGGCAATTCCACTCGAACAGGCCTGAGTGACTAAATAATGATTAGAAAATGGCAGACGACATTGTAGAAAAATCTAATAAAATCTTTACGAACGACGTAAAGTTATCACATCATTTTGAATTTGTGAACGGTATGAGCAGCTGTTCCAGTTTTGTTTGGGCGCCCAAACAAAATATATTCATTTATTTTGACTGTCGGTAAGGAAAAAAATGGACGAAAAGAAAGCTGAGAGTTAAAATCGGTTCTCCTCACTTCCTTTGCCTATAAAAACCAAATTTCAAAAACGAATTTTTTCAAGAGATTCGTACTGAAATTAGTCGTTCTTGTTTGTTCTTAGTACTTGAATAGAACCCCTACTACAGACACATTCTGAATAATAGAAATTTTATTCGAGCCTCTAAGAATGTAAATATAATAGAAATTATAATTCAATCTAATTAAAACTCATTAAATGTACAATTGAGTTGTCAGGGAAATGACACTTCAACCTCTTCCTTCACACGTTTCAATTACGTGTACATAATATCCATTACTTACATAACATAAAAAAAAACAAACAAACAAAAAAAAACACTTTGCTCCAATATTTGCTTATGTAAACAAATTTGTTTGTCTTTTTTTTATGGCAAACTATGCAATTAAGTGAAAATGAGTCCATGAACATAAATTATGATTCTCATTTAACTAATTAAGTAATAAATGTTAGCTATTGGAATTATTGAAACAGAAATGAGTAACTATAATGACGAAGCCATAAAATATAATACTAAAGCTCTTAAACCACAGATAACCTATATAAGGTGCTTAGCAAAATAAAGAAGAGCAGCTTTATTAACTTGGATGTGAAAAAGAAGTCATTTGGTGCCGTTAGTTCTGTAAGGCGAACCCACTAGTTTGATATTTTCAACACAATAAATGTCCAGATCTTAACCTAAATTGTTCTTTTTATTTCCGAGAATCTTTAGATCTATCTCTGAGCAGCTACATGTAATAGTGTCCGAATTTGCTGAAATGTCGAAACGCCCTTTAGGTGTTGGTTGTGAAGTTCCAATATTTTCAAATGATGAAACGTACTTTAACTCTCACACAGCCTACCAAATAATAATTTTGTTACAAAATAATCGGAGTAAAATCTTGAAGTTTAATGGATTTTTTGAACTTCTTCGTTTGATAGTTTTTTCATCAAAATATGTTAAAGAAATGCCACCCAAGAGGCATATTCAATCCTAAATCTCCATAATCCTCTTTACTGTAATGTTCGACTACGTCAAGCTAATAAATATTTTGTAAATTTAATCCCCAGCTATAAAAATAAACTTCAATTAGATCACTAAAATTAAGCCTTACTCATGCTTGACAATGAAAACGAACAAAAAAACACACACACACTCGAAGAGAACAAAAAACCGTTTCAATTGAATACCGCTAGCCACAGACCACACGTAATCATCACTTTCCGACATTAATCAGAGACAATAATTATATTAATAGACAAATATGGCCCATTGAGGTCATCGCAACAAAACTTACTTAAAACGCCATCGCAAACGTTCCACCAAGCCGACGTTTTTGTTCATTTCTATCGTCAAATGTCACGTATGTGTATTTATTGGCTGATCTTTAGACGATCTGTCCAACCGTATTGCTCCAGCGCCAAACAGAAACTGAAATTAAAAACGTTTTCATATTGAATTCTGTTGGCGAAACGAACAGAAAAAAATCTACTACATTAACACAAATATCAGAATACAAATTAAACAAAAAAGAAGAAAGAAAAAATATAGCAAAACAAAAACAAAACACAAAAATGTGTATTTTCAAGTGCGGCGCACAGATAAACGTACCGGGGAGCTCCGTGGCGTTTGGAGGGGGCGATCGTATGTAGGCGAGCCAGAACTGACTGCATAATTAATCAGCACTGCACAAATCATTATTGGCAAACTCACAGCGCGTGTAAACAAAATTCAAGTATCTTTTTAGCTATTAGCTGGTGCTAAGGCGGGAATGCCGGTTGGCGCTTGTGCGGTAGAAGGGGCAGGGGGGTGGTGCGCAACCACTGAGTGGGTCAGCCACACTTGATCATGCCGGCAAATAAGTAAGTGTAAACAAAAACCAACAAATTATTTACGCGTACAGAAGCTTTCAAGTGGAGAGGGGCGTTGTCGCCGAAGCTTTGGGTCGAAAAGCTTCTTGTTTTTGAGAAAGCTAGAGAGTGATTTACACTGGCGGACCAAAGTAAGGGAACAGTGAGAATATAATTAAAAAAAGGGAAAACTAAGAACACTGTCTCTGACTTGTGTTTACACACCTGGTATCTAAATATGTGGCAAAGAATTTCATACTTGAAGCAAGAAGTTCGATGTAAGAGGTACAAAGGGATAAAAGTACTTGATCCAAGAGCGAATTTATTGATCTAAGTATAAATATTTGAAATTCTTGATCCAACTGTTTCATAACTTGATCTGAGTACGAAAAATTTTTAAGTCACGAAGACGGATTCTACACTAATTGTAATTTAAATACACGGAACACTAATTGTGTTACAGTGGAATGCCAGAAAATGTGTCATAAAGTCCAAATATTGAGATATCGGAAAATTTTGCCACAGATAATTCTTAGACTAAAACTTAATTTTTTTTTAAATTTATACTTCTTGATAGGGTTTAAACTTCAGACTCTAAAGCATTTTGGCTGCACAATTTAATTTCTGCGCACACTTGGTTGAGTAACTATTTGTAATAAGTTTATACATACATATGTCAAGTGGGCCAGTGCTGTCAGATGTCGAGAAAGGCCAAATTCTGGCGCTCAAAAATAATAATTGCTCATCTCGTGAAATTGGCAGAAAATTTGGTCGCTCTGACAAAGTTGTGCGTAACATAGGAAAATAGAGGCTAGCTAACTTCGGCTCTACCGAAGTTTATATACCCTTGGAGCTTGGGATATGCCTGACATTTTGTATGGCAGCTATACTATATAGTGGTCCGATTTCTACAAATCTTGTTGAAATTATGTAAAATAATTGAAAATTTATATTTACGAGCGTTGGGAGCGATAACATTGAAAACAAAAAAGTTTTTCTCACGAAGACTTTTTCAGACCTAACCTTACTACTATAATATATACTAGTCCGATTTCGACAAGTTTTGTTGGAATTATGTGAAAAAAGATCCCCGTAGAATAAATATTCGAATATCCAAATTAAGATCCATTTTTATACCCGTTACTCATAGAGTAAAAAGGGTATACTAAAGTCGTGGAAATGTATGTAACAGGCAGAAGGAATCATTTCCGACCATATAAAGTATATATGTTCTTGATCAGCATCAACAGCCTTCTAGAGATAGTTAGTAATTAGCCAAATGAATCGATTTGCCGAAGAAATGATACAGATCGGATGAATGGTTCTCAAGTTATGAGCAAAAAAGTGAACCAAGCCCCCCCGCTACCCCCCTCCCACCCTAAAAAAATGTTGCATACTTTTCGGATGGTCATCCTAAGGAACGCAGGAACACTGTTAAACATGTTTTTTCATGAGTAACGGGTATATCGAAGTCGATTCCTCGTAATCAGTCCATAATAGCTTGATTTAAAAATCTGTAAGTCTATAATACCCTTTATAAAGAAAGGCATGCAAACTTACCAAATTGTTTTCCCACCTTGATTAATCCTTAACTTATAGTAGCCATTTGGCTTTAAATCCTATTTTTATCAGTATCATTCAATAATGTCATGTTGAAATTGGGTTTTCAAAGTTGTAGCAAAAGCAAATGTTTGCATTCTTTATTCAAGCAATTTCGTTGCAAATGCATCAAGTCGGAGACTAAAATTGTGGATCTGCCCATGGGCAGGGTGAGGGGCAAACGGCAGTGTGGCCTCTACGGAGATGAATATTTCAGCTTTGAGGGCATTCCCTATGGCAAACCGCCAATTGGTGATTTGCGTTTCAAGGCACCGCAACCGGCGGATGTTTGGCTGGGACAAGAGTTGGATGCGCAGAGGGAACGGAATGTGCCAGTGCAACTGGATCGAGTTAGTGGACAAGTTAAAGGCAGCGAGGATTGCCTGCACTTGAATGTGTACACCAAGCATGTGAGTGGAGGTGCAACTTTAAAGTCTTAATACACTTTTCTTCCCTTCAGTTCGACAGAACAAAGCCTCCGCTGCCCGTCATGGTCTACTTGTATGGTGGAGCCTTTCGTTCTGGTGGCGCCACCAGAACTAAATATGGTCCCGACTACCTCATGACGAAAGACATTGTCTTTGTCCTGCTTAACTATCGCCTCTGTTCGCTTGGCTTCCTCAGCTTACCCGATCCGAAGTGCCAGGTCCCGGGCATTGCTGGCCTGCAGGATCAACTGGTGGCTCTGAGTTGGATTAGTGAGCACATTCAACATTTTAATGGTGACGCTGGAAATATTACATTGTTTGGCCAAAGTGCTGGCGCTGCCTCGGTGCATTTTATGATGTGCTTGCCGCAGGCCAAGGGATTATTCCACAAGGCCATTATGATGTCGGGCACAATGTTGAGTCCGTGGACACAGTATCCGAAGAAGGAGACTTTGTTTTGCCGCCTGGCCAAGCAGGCAGGATTCGAGGGTCCCATGGAGGAGTTGGCCATGTTGCAGTTTTTGCGTTCGCAACCAGCTGCGAGTTTGGTTCAGCATAATTTTGTTGATTTTTGTGACAAATGTTTTGGGTTCCTGCACTCTTTTGTGCCGGGAGTGAATGAGCGTCCGTATATGGAAATGATGCGTACGGCTTGGTCCGGTGGGGTGCCCCTACTACTAGGTGGCACGTCCTTTGAGGGTCTGGTGATGTATCCCTATTGTAAGATGAATAATGGTTATATGATAGATTTGCTCAAGCAAGAGCCCGGCATGGTGTTGCCCTATGAGCTGTACCAAAGCTTTTCAAAGGAGGAACGCAAATCTCGCGCAGAAGAAGTGGTGCGTTTTCACTTTGGACCGCGAAATATTGACAAGAATAATGTGTCGCAGGTGCTGGATGTAAGTAAACTGAGGTGGGGTCATACTCACTTGTTCACTTTGCTTTAATTCAGTTATTCTGGGAGAGAGCAACTGAACAAAGAAGGTTCAGCTTTTTGGTGCATTTTTTAAACCATTTGATAGCTTTTCAGCTACAAACTCTTTTGGCATGGCGTTCATCGTGTGGCACGCTCTCGCCTGGCTCATGCCCCAGCTCCCACCTATCTCTATCGCTTCGATTTCGATTCACCCAAATATAATTTCATGCGCATCAAATTATGTGGCGACGATATCAAACGTGGAGTTTGTCATGCCGATGACTTGGGTTACATCTTCCACAAGACGGGTGTTAAGAAATTTCCTTTGAGCTCACCGGAGTTTTGCACTATCCAAAGAATGATTAGTATTTTAACCACATTTGCACGCACCGGGAATCCGAATTGCGTTGAAACTGGCTGCGAAGTATGGACTCCTCTTTCCCTAAAGTTGCCATTTAAAGCCTTGAATATCGGAGAGCAAGTGGAATTTCAAACACAATACGAAAAAGACGGTCTGGAAGTATGGAATAAACTTTATGACAACCAGGAGTTATGCCTCTTTTAGGGTTAAAATTAATAGAAAATTATTTTAAAATTTTAATTTCTATTTGCTGTGCTTTTTAAACTTTAAATAAAACTGTTTTCAATTTTGTTATGTTTTGTGTAGTTTTTTAGACTCTTTGTATGACACAGACGGATTCGTCTCCAATCCGGTATAAGAGGAGTGCTTAAGACTAAGGTGCTAAGACTCACAACTCACTCATAACTATAATATGGTATGCATAATTTTTATTCTCTCTTCTTAAAAAAAGCAACGGAAAACGCCGTTAAGTTGATTATATCAACAGTCGCTCTTTGCTTGTGCAAGTAAAAAAAAATTTGCCGCACGTCTGACACCGGGAGTATTATTGGCACATATATGGCATGAGTTTTGTAAACATCGCATCGAATTTTTGAAGTGGTTCTGGTTTTTCTTTGATTCGAAAATATATCAAATATATGTTAAAAATTTCAATTTGTTTCTTCTGACGTACACAATTAGCGCTTAAAATAAGAGGAATAATTCTTTTCCAAAATATTGAGTAGACCACTCACTGTACAATGTGAATAACAACTCACTTCTAAAGCGGTTGGTCTCAGTCCTTCTACATACAAATTTATGTTTTCAAAAATATACTTTTGATGAGCGGTAAAAGCCAAGCTAATCTCGTGGTATCTTATCGACTATATATTCTTTGCATAGTAAAAATTTAGCTGTTCCGTGAGGCTGGTGGAGGTGAAAAAAAAATTTGTGAGAATGTAATAGAAACAAAGAGAGAGAGAGAGAGAGAGGGACGCGTGGATTTCTGTATTAAAAACAAGCTTAAGGTTAAGGTAAGGTTCCCAAATAAAATAATTTGCACTTTAAAATAAATTTTCTTAAACGTATGAGTCCATCGAGGCGTTTTTCTCGCTTCTTGGATGCTTCAGTAGCTCTGACAGTGAACGAACTGTACTGTGGCGGGTGGCGGGAAGAAGCATTTGTTCCGTTCATGTTAATCCCCAATCTCTTACCATCTCAGAGATCTGTTTGTTCATACGGACGGGCAGACATACGGACAAACGGACATGGCTATACCGACTCGGCTGTTAAGGTCGGAAATGATTCCTTCTCTCTGTTAAATACTTTTGCACATACTTACTATACTCTACGTGCCTTCGGTACAAAGTGTACAAACAAATAAAACTTTTCTTTTTATTAAATGTCTCATAATCATTGTTTATTTCCTTTCAGGAAGTACTAGAACAGGTTTTCTGGCTTGTAGATGCTATTCCACACCTGCAATTTCTCATACTCGGGCAGTTCAATCAGCTTCACTTCGTTGCTTATATTCAGCACACGTTGGGGTTGTTCCTTAGTGGACGGTTGCCAATCCACCTCCGAAATTTCCTCACAATTTGGATTGGAATTGGTTGCAAATGCTGTCAAAATGCCCACCATGCGCTCAATGGTGCGATATTCTGCTGAATTCTTATCCAATTTCCAGCACTGAGAGTTACTGAATAAGTAGCATAAGCCATCGCCATGGGCCACGCCTTGCTTGATATTATCGCCACAAAATTTCTTACGATAGAAATTAAAGTCGGGTGAATCGAAAGCAAAGCGATAGTAGTAGGTTGGAGCCGAAGCAAAGGACAATCGCGCGTTTAAGGAGCGATCGATGCCATGCCAGAAAATCTGGTATGAATGGTACTGCAGAATTATATACTCACATCGAGGAAGTTCATCAGCATTTCCGAACTGGGTGTAGCCTTACCAAAGTGAAGCTCTATTAACTTCTTACTAAACTCCAAATTTTGGTCTTCTGTGTTCACCACACGCACTTCCTGTGGCACCATTCTCACCGGATCCCTTGGAAGACTATCCATTAACTCCAAATTGGCGGTCAGCTCGGAATACAAGTAAAGCCCTTCAAAGGATGTGCCACCCATCATGGCGGGCAAATTATTGCTCCAGGCCTTACGTACCATTTCCAAGGGTTCTTCGGGAACCACACAATCTTCACCTACATAGGACTCAATAGTCGGACCAAAAGCCACTATTCTACCATCCCGAAGATCCTTCTCTGTCAGCAGACCATAATTGTCCAAGTCCAATGCTGGAACTCCTTGCAAGTACTTTAAAACTTCCGCCTCATTATTGTCTCCCGTATAACCATTGAATTTGGCCAAGCGATAAGGAAAGTCAGCACGAGGCATCCAAGACCAGTCCATGTGAACTGTTCCTGACATGGGTATGGCCTTATGAAAGAGTCCTCGTGCCTGTTCAGAGCACATCATAAAGTGTGTGGAACAACCTCCAGCGCTGTCGCCAAATAGCGTGATGTTATCAGCATCGCCATTAAAATGCGAAATGTATTGCTTGATCCATTTAAGAGCTAATACCTGATCCTTGAGACCAGCATTTCCAGGCACTTTAAGGCTGGGGTCATTTAGAGAAAGGAAGCCTGCAATCGATTGAAATATTAATAAAAATTCTCTCTTAATCAAAACATTTCATATACAAAATATGCAGGCAGACGGACTTGACTAAATCGTCTCGGCTTTTGATGCTAATCAAGAATATATATACTTTATAGGGTCAGAAATGCTGCCTTCTCCCTGTCACATACATTTGCACATTTTCATGATCTCCTTTTAAAAAATTGCAGATAAATTCGCCTTCCAAAGAGATCTACATATGCTTACCCAAACAGTCAACGCGATAATTAAAAGTCACCAGAACAACATCTTTGGCCATAAAATAGTCCGGACCATAAAGCTCACGAGTTGCTTCGCCTTCACTGAAGCCTCCACCAATGATATAGACCAAGACCGGCAAAGGCTTCGCCGATCGTATCTATGTACATAAAACCAAATTAATTATTATCATCCATCTCGGCTGTAGATACTCTCACCTCCTTAGCATACACATTCAAATACAGACAATCCTCAGAACCCTCCATCAAACCTGTTTCCGAGTTCTTCTGCGTGGCTTTCTGTGCAAAGTTGGTACAATCCAGAACTCCGCTCCAGGGCTCTGCCGGCAGTGGTGCTCTAAAACGCAACTCACCCAGGGGTGGCTTGGCAAATGGCAATCTCTCAAAGCTGTAATAATCGTCGTCGTAGAGAGTGCGACGTTTCACACCCTTGATCTGTCCCAGGGGTAAAGTGAGTTCACAAGTCTGCAATCTAATTGAGTTTTTAATTTATTCATGAACACTTAATAGAACTTACTTCTCCGACATGTTGCAATAAGACGTCTGCTTTGATTGAATGCTTTTCGTCAACTAAATCTTAAGCTAAGTTGGAGTAACCTTAATGGCTACGAGGAAACGTAGTTTTGGGGCTGTTATCAATGCTGATATAGCAGATGGTTCAATAAAAAGATTTGTTAACAAGTTTAATCAGATTAAGGGCCAATTTCTGTTCTTCCAGATAGCTACTATGTGTCAGATAAGCTCACAATTTGTTTTGCTCAGTGTGCTCTATGTAACAGATGAGAAATCGGCCCAATTTAAGGCCTGTATTCAGCAGTGCGAAAAATTCCTGTCAAAAATTTTGCTAATTATTTCTGGAACATAACTAAAACAGTGTGACCAAGCACCTAAAAAGTGAAAGGTCACTCTGATCAATCAGCTGGTAAGCACTGTTAACTATTATTATAAAAATAGTAGGTATTTTTTGGAGGAAACATCCTGCTCGGAGTCGGTGCTACATACTCTATATTCGGGGATGACAGGACGATAGCTGAGCATGACACTTTGCAGAGTATCCCGGATAGCGCAGAACATCACTGCAGCAGGTTCTTAACTGCATTACTTTTTAATGCAATATTCTCCAAAGTATGATGACCTCTTAGTTAAGCGCCAATCAAATAAAATCCTTCATCGTCGGATAAAAGAATGCCTAATTACATTTGCATTTATATTAAGAATTTCGATGGGCGAACCGCTGGAACATAGCCCTTAACACGATTGCTATGAGACCCGGTCAAGTAGCTTGAGTGTGACTCCTAGGATCAAGAGTTCCATATGGGTCATTCTTTTATAAACCGAACAGCTAAAAAATTTTTTATTTCTCATTTTAATAAAAAAAAATCCGAAATTAGATCTCGACATGCCCACCAAAACAATTTCAAAAATCGTCAAAAACGAAAAATTGGAAAAAAAGGGTTTTTTAAAAACGTGATATCTCAGGTATGGTTCATCGAACAGGTCTCAAGTTGATATCGATGGAAAGAATTTTACTTCATCTACTCAAATTATATTTTTATAGATTTTTAAATTATTTAATAATATTAAGTAAATGTTGCTAAAAATGACATATAATTTTTTCTCAGTGTTAACCACCATGTTACAGCTTCTGAGGATATACAACCAAATGTTCTAAACATAACTAAATAAATTTTGGTGTTTTCAAAAAGATGGAGACTTTTATAGTTTAAGAGTTATGAATTTTTGAAGTTATAAACAAATTAAAAGATGCCCTTGAAAAAAGCTTCGCCATGCAGTCAGTTTCAAAGCTTTTTGATTGAAACTTGGCACGAGTGCTTTATATTTATCAAGCTTTTCAAAAATGTTAACATCAGGCGGATCGGATGAGTATATCATATAGCTGCAATACGAATGCTATGATTAATTAATTTTTGTTGTGATTTAGGCTGGCCAGAGCTTGCAAAGTAATTTATAACACTACTAAATTCAGCATTTGTATGGCAGAATAGAAATTAGCAGCATAAGGGATAGCAAAAGATTCTGGGCAACTGCCAAAAAGTTAAACGCCCAAATGTGCAAAAGTCGCAGCATCAAAGTGGACGCTGAGGTGCTATACACCCACTTTAAGAGTCTTCTCGATCATCCTTGCAGGTCTCAAGTCAGCTATGCCCTACCGTACTTGTTCAATCAAGAGCTTGATGCGGCTATAACATTTATAGAAATGCAAGAAGCGATCCAATGAATTAAACCAAACAAAGCGCCTGGTATCGATAGAGTTCCCGGTAAATTTCTTAAGAATGCAACGGATGGTCTTCTTACAGAGCTCTTGCAAGCTTATAACCGAATTTTCGAAGAAGGCGCGGCACCAGAAAGCTTTTAAAGGAACCTTTTATATCCAATATTTAAAAAAGGTGACCCAAGCAGCGCCGCCAACTATAGAGGAATTTCATTTTTAAACAGCGTCCAAAAATTGTTTACGTCGATACTGCTAGAAAGGATAACGTCATGGGTTAATCGCAACGGTATCCTGAGCGAATTTCAGGCGGGATTCCGCAAGGAGTACTCAACAGTAGACAGCATATTTGTTCTTGCATCAATAGCAACGGTGGTGGTTCAGAACTTCTAGTCATAGATCTTCTGAACCTAATGGGGAAGTATGTGGTCAGGTAAAGCTTCTGATCGGTTCAACTTGGCGAACCCAGTGTGGTCCTGGCTTACTACGTCCCAAGTCGACTCACACCTCCTCGTGGTGACCACCAGAAGCAGTGGCAATGCACCCGCATTGCTGCTGACTAACGTGAGCGGCGTCATGATGGGATTTATAAAGTGACTGTTTAGAGTTCCAAAAAATGCCATCATTATCGAAACTGGACTATCTCCAGTTTATGCCGACACGCTACACTTACATTTAAGCTATATAAGGAAGACCATGAACATGGAAGCGCACCGACTGCCAAAAACTATCGCTCTGTACTTGATGCAAACGAAGAAGCAGATCTTTCAAAAGTGGGAATCTCCTGCAACATCACTGAACATAAATTGCTCTTTTGAGAATCTATCCACCTGGAAAATAAACCATGGACTGTTGATCGAGGGTGTGAAAAGATCTTCTCGAGACAATGCGGAGCGCAGGGCGAGACACGCGATACCTACGAAGCGTTAGAATACAACCTTGGAGCCAAAAACTACATCAGCGATGATATAGGCAAGAGTAGAGCTCTTGAGTTTAAATCGATCGCTCGGAAGAATGTTCATTATGCAATATGAGAGAAAGAGAAGATACGCTGCACTTCATAGCCAGATGCCCAATCTTAAGGGACAGTCTTAGCAGAGAGGAATGCCTGCAAGTTTTAAATGGCGAAAGCTGGCCAAAGCTCATTGGCTACATCGTTGAAGCACAACGTTATAGGCAATTGGTAAATAATGAATTTATTTAGTATATACAGAAACTTGCGCATATTGAAGCTTTTTTGACGAACGATCTGGTATCTGGGGAAGACCCGGGAAGCCAGGTGTAGTAGTCGGGGAAGTGGAAAGACGCGTTAAGTTTACGGCTGACGGCCGTAAGCCAAGCCGTTGTAACCACCAATTATCATTTTTGATTTTTTTGTTTTTGCTTTTTTGTTACCAACAACAGTATTCCGAAAACAGCTAGCTTTACTTCTTATACAGATCATGTTAAGATTAAGTAACAATTTATAAATAAATGATAATTCTACTACTACTTACTATACTCTACTTACCTTCGGTACAAAGTGTAGAAACAAATAAAACTTTTTCTATTTATTGAAAGTTTCACAATCATTCTTCGTTTATTAAACCAACATTTCCTTTCAAGAAGTCCTAGAACAGGTTCTCTGGCTTGTAGATGCTATTCCACACCTGCAATTTCTCATACTCGGGCAGTTCAATCAGCTTCACTTCGTTGCTAATGTTAAGCACACGCTGTGGTTGTTCCTTCGTAGAAGGTTGCCAATCCACTTCCGAAATTTCCTTACAATTTGGATTGGAATTGGTTGCAAATGCTGTCAAAATGCCCACCATACGTTCAATGGTGCGATATTCCGCTGAACTCTTATCCAATTTCCAGCATTGAGAGTTACTGAATAAGTAGCATAAGCCATCGCCATGGGCCACGCCTTGCTTGATATTATCGCCACAAAATTTCTTACGATAGAAATTAAAGTCGGGTGAATCGAAATCAAAGCGATAGAAGTAGGTTGGAGCCGAGGCAAAGTGCAATCGGGCGTTTAGTGAGCGATCGATGCTATGCCAGAAATAAAGGTATGAACAGTACTGCAGAATCATACATCTAAGTCAATAAATAAAAAAATATTTGTAAATATCAAAGTACTCACATCAAGGAAGTTCATCAACATTTCCGAACTGCGTGTAGCCTCACCAAAGTGCAGCTGTATCAATTTCTTACTAAACTCCATATTCTGCTTTTCTGTGTTCACCACACGTACTTCCTGAGGCACCATTCTCAGCGGATCCCTTCGTGGACTATCCCTTAACTCTGAATCGGCGGTCAACTCAGGATACATGCACAGCCCTTCAAAGGATGTGCCACCCATCATGGCGGGCAAATTGATGCTCCAGGCTTTGCGTACCATTTCCAAGGGTTCTTCGGGCACCACACAATCTTCACCTACATAGGACTCAATAGTCGGACCAAAAGCAGCTTCTCTACCATCCCGAAGATCCTCCTCTGTCAGCAGACCATAATTGTCCAAGTCCAATGCTGGAACTCCTTGTAAATACTTTAAAATCTCCGCCTCATTATTGTCTCCCGTATAACCATTGAATTTGGCCAAGCGATAAGGAAAGTCAGCACGAGGCATCCAAGACCAGTCCATGTGAACTGTTCCTGACATGGGTATGGCCTTATGAAAGAGTCCTCGTGCCTGTTCAGAGCACATCATAAAGTGTGTGGAACAACCTCCAGCGCTGTCGCCAAATAGCGTGATGTTGTTAGCATCGCCATTAAAATGCGAAATGTATTGCTTGATCCATTTAAGAGCTAATACCTGATCCTTGAGACCAGCATTTCCAGGCACTTTAAGGCTGGGGTCATTAAGGGAAAGGAAGCCTGCAATCGATTGAAATTTTTAAGTGAGAAAATTATGAAATTTTGCATCTAACGAAATGACAATAAATAGTAACACCAAAGAAATGGGACATTTCTTGAAATGACTAGAAATGAAGGTAATATTATCATTTCTTTTTGCTCTTCATTGTCATTCGCCAAGAAGGAATTTTTGTACTCGTTACTCTCTGGCAGTACTTGGAGCACACTGTTTCAGTACAATTGTCTACGGCTTGCCTGACAGCTGAAACCAGCAAGTGCCTACTTCTCCGAAATTTGCTTCGTGAATAACTTTGGTGTTTTTGCTCAGATCTCATTGTGAATTTCTGAATAGATCGATTTAAGGCCTAAAATAATATATATTAAGCAATGAGGCTGTATCTTTAAAATTGTGGCTCTGACAGTTTTTTGCACTTGGGGGGGAAACTTTGCAAATCTGGAAAAAACTTGATCTGCATACGGTGTACACCAGAGAATGGCTCTATTCGATTGCAAATAGCTCATACATTAATCAACACACGAATAAACTGCTTTGGGCTCAATGCATCAAACTTGCATTCTCAACATGATCGCCTTTGAGTTTTATTCAATTGTATTCTTGGGACTCTGAGTATAATCATGTTCGTTTTGGCTCCCCGACGATTGATCAAAGTGAGTGAAATTCGATGAATAAATTTGAACAAAACAAAAGCTCTGGCTCAATCGCTCGCTCGCGATAGCGGTCGAGCTGAGTATATTCATCAATGAGTTTTTACGATTGATTAAATGTAAGTAAGAATTGTTGTGTATAAGGCAATCAAGAAACAATTAAGAGTGTTTTGGTCGAGTGCCCCGACAGCAAAATACCCTGTCCCAAGTAATGTGGTTCCATTTTTCCTGCGAAAGTACAGATCTCTGACATGGTAAGAGATAGAGGTTTGACTTGTATAGGACAAATACTTCTTCTAGTTGCCGGCAGACAAATTTTTATGTCACAGGTTGCCACGCCCCCTTCCGCCCCCGCAATTAAGAAAAAACCTCATATCTCCCACTGTTTTGCAGATAGATGAATTATACCTTCTAAAGATATTTTGTAATCATGATTATTTATCGAATTGTCAAAGGAACTATGACGATCGGATGAACGATAGCGGAGTTATACGGAAAACAAAAAATTTTGATGGGTAGCACCGGTTTAACATTGATGGGCAGCACTGGGCTCACCTTTTTACACCTTTATCACTTTGTGTGGCTTCTATATAAAATTTATAAGATAAATGCAAGCTCTGGGGTAATCAGAGCTTGTTATAGTCGGACTTTACCGACTTTCTAACTCGAATTTTTGGAAAATGTAACATAAATATTTGCAGTCGATTTGCGCGGACGAGGAATTCATTTTAGACCCATGGTTTCTTTGTGAAATTTTCTTAGAATTGACCGTAGATTTCGTTTTTGCTATACGCTTTGTACTTTTTTTTCGGCCCATACAAATCGACCCCCCCTAATGCATATGCTTACCCAAACAGTCAACGCGATAATTAAAAGTCACCAGAATGACATCTTTGGCCATAAAATAGTCCGGACCATAATGCTCACGAGTAGCTTCGCCTTTGCTGAAGCCACCACCAATGATATAGACCAAGACAGGCAAAGGCTTCGCCGATCGTATCTATGTACATAAAACCAAATTAATTATTATTATCAATCTCGGCTGTAGATACTCTCACCTCCTTAGCATACACATTCAAATACAGACAATCCTCAGAACCCTCCATCAAACCTGTTTCCGAGTTCTTCTGCGTGGCTTTCTGTGCATAGTTGGTGCAATCCAGAACTCCGCTCCAGGGCTCTGCCGGCAATGGTGCTCTAAAACGCAACTCACCCAGAGGTGGCTTGGCAAATGGCAATCTCTCAAAGCTGTAATAATCGTCGTCGTAGAGAGTGCGACGTTTCACACCCTTGATCTGTCCCAGGGGTAAAGTGAGTTCACAAGTCTGCAAACTAATTGAGTTTTTAATTTATTCATGAACACTTAATAGAACTTACTTCTCCGACATGTTGCAACAAGACGTCTGTTTTGATCGAACTCAACTAAATGATAAGAAAAGTTGGAGAAACGTAATTTTGGGGCTGTTATCAACGCTGATATAGCAGATTGTTCAATAACAGATAAGATTGAGCTTAAACAGATTAAGGGCCAATTTCTGTTCTTCCAGATAGCTACTATGTGTCAGATAAGCTCACAATTTGCTCTGCTCAATGTGCTCTATGTAACAGATGCGAAATCGGACCAATTAAAGTTTAACATGCTCGTAGAAAATTTTTGCAATTTCATTGAAAAATGATTTTTATTTTTAAGCCCAGAAAGTTCATCCAGGCAAAATCAGAAAATGTAAATGTAAACAAGTAAGAGTGTTGCGGTCGAGTGCCCGGACAGCAAAATACCCTGTCCCAAATAATGTGGTTCCTATAGCTTTGAGTTCCATTTATTTTAAAATTTATTTCAATAAATGGGCAGGCGCACTTGCATATCTTCAATGTTTTTGCTCGGATCTCTTGTGGTACACAAAATAGAAAGATGTTGGGCCTAACTGAGTATATATTAAGCCACTAGGTTCAAACTTCAAAGTTGTAGCTCTGTAATTTTTCGCGGTTAGAAAAAGATGGAAAAGGTATCTGTCAAACCTGGAGCAAACATGATCTGGGTACGGTGTACACCTACCTACATGCCAAAACTTGTGGCTCCATCAATTACAGTCTCTGAGATCGACGCGTTCATACAGACAGACAGACGGACATACAGACGGACATGGCTAAATCGACTCGGCTGTTGATGCTGATCAAGAATATATATACTTTATAGGTTCGGAAATACTTTCTTCCCTCCTGTTACATACTCCCTACTTCCTTTTTACTGTGTGCAACTTATTCCTTAAAATCAAAGAGCCGCTCGTACACCTCAGTGATTCAGCAGAAACGTTCGCACAATTGCCGAATCTCTAAAAAAGCTTAAAAGCTTTTTTTAAACAAAGAAAACATTTTTTTTTATAGATGTTCCGAGGCGGTTACACAGGGTCCACTCAAATCAGAAATCATAAAAGAGCTTGTTGAAATATTAAATTCATTTAACTAAAGATTTTACCTTAAAAAAAATCTATGATTCAAACCGCTCAAAAATAAGGACTGGTTCGGTTTAGTGATTATCACAGTTAGACGACATATTTTTCAAGAACAGCTGGACGGATTTGAAAAATCTTTGATATTGGGGGACGTCACAGAAATCTCCAGAGGTTTTTCCTCGGTTGGTTTGCAAAACACTCGAGAAATCCGTCGGTGTCCCAGATCTTCAAGAGATTTCATTTTCTTATTTAAAAAACGTGTTAGAAGGTTTGTGTCCATGCTAATGGACAAATCTCTAAACAGGGTTGCCCTTTCTCGTAAATAAAATTTCCCATCTTCTATTTATGAATTAAATTGATATTTAAATGACATTTTTTGATTGTGTTATATATTTAATGTGGCATTTTTAAATTATAGTTCAAATTAAGGTCAGATTCTCCAAAAATAAAATGCAAAGTTTAAATTTGTATACTCGGCTCGAACCATATAAAGTAAATGTATTCTTGATGAGTATCAAAAGCCGAGTCTATATAGCCATGTCCGTCTGTCTGTACGCCTGTCAGTCCGTCCGTCCGTCCGTATGAACAAACATATCTCAGAGATGGTAAGAGACATGTATGGGACAAATGTTTCTTATACTTGCAGGCAGATCAAGTTTATTTTAAGCTTTTACCACGCCCACTCCCGCCCACGCAATTTAGAAAAAGCGTCATATCTCCCACAATTTTGTAGATAGAAGATTCGTTCCTTTTGGAGATAGTTAGCCATTCGTCATATGTATGGATTTGCCGAAGAAATGATAGAGATCGGATGAGCGGTTCTCAAGTTATGACCAAACAATTAAAATCCCCACCCCTCCCCTAACCGCCTTTCACGCACTTACAATAAACACCGAATTTCATTCAAAACGTGTGAGTGAGAGAGAGAGAGAGAGAGAAACTTAGAGATGAGCGCATCAGAAGCGCTGCATTCAGCTCCCACACTTGGTATAGAGTATGACATAGTTGGTTTCGACCGATTTTCTCACTTGTTTTTATTATTTAATTGTTTTTATAAATATGCCCCGCACCCTTTTCGATATGAGCCAAACATGCCATATCCGTCTGAATGGTGCTGCCGGGCGGCAGCACCAGAATTCCTCTTACCACCAGAGGTATGCGCACGCTGTCTTAGGGTGAATCTTCTAGGAACACGTTAAGATGTACAACGATTGTTTCAAAATGACTTCAATTTAAGGCTCGTGCTCAACACACTGTTTTCTTAAAAAAGCATCCCTGACAAGGACAATATTCTCAAAATATTTTAATAATTTCAAGTTTTATGATGAACTAGTACTGGTTGGAAATTTTAGTTCTTTTAATGACCTAGTTCTTAGTTCTTTTTCTGAACTTGTTCTTTACTTAGTTCTTTTTTGAACTTAGTTCTTATTTCTTTTTGACTTAGTTCTTTTTGAACTATGTTTATTTAAACTTAGTTCTTTTTTGAACTATATTCATTTTTTCTTTTTTAATATGCGTTTTCTAACTATTGTTCTTATTTTAACTCTGGAAAATTTTAATCTTTGATACTGAACACAGTCCTTGGTTTCTGGTTGTTGTTTTGCGGTAATCAGGGCTTCGGTGCTTGCTCCGGTTGTGTTGGATTAAACTGTTTTACTTCTACATAAATGTTACAGCGACTCTTATGTTGTTTGGCAAAAGCTACTCTCTGTGTCGCAGCCTGGATCCAATTCGCGCTTGGGAATCTTTACACAATCAGCGAGTCACCCTTAACCGTGCCTCTTAGTAAATTCAGTTAACATTCACGTTGGAGCCGCCATAATACCATAGCGTTGCACGCTTTACCGAAATTTTCTCCTCGCGTACGACTACCTCTAAACAAAGTGTTACCATTTGTTGGACCACTAAGCTCAACTGGCAACTTCTGGCTACCAAGGAAAAAAAACACCTTGCCTTGGAACGTGGCTGTGCCTCGAAAAACACCTTCTTGGTCTTGGGTTCTTCGATCGTTACCATTATGGCGGAACACCGTTGCTCCATGATCCTGGATACGACTTTGCTGCATATATCCATCAGACCTGTCATCTCCTGGTTTGGTTATGCGGTGTTTGATCCCTCTGACGCACGGCCCTGTTGTGTATGTCTGGTCCCATGGCCCCGGATTTTTGGGCAGCTTATCCTGCGGTTGAAACTTTGGACTCTTGTAGACACATTGCGACGGATTAATTGCGACTTCACTCTTGGGTTGGCCGAAAATCTCATACTTGGCTTTGGAAATGATAGTCTCGAAGTCCGTGTAAATGTGAAATTGATATGCGGCTGTTTCTCTAAGCTTCTGGTAAAAAAAGAACTGTCAAAAACTAGTCGATAGTTCAAAAAGAACTTGTCGCTAGTTCTTGACTGTTCTTAGTCAAATGAACATAGTTCAAAAATGAACTTAGTCAAAAAAAAATACATAGTTCAAAATATGAACTATAGTTCAAAACCAAGACCTAGTTCATTAGTTCTTTTAAAGACTAGTTCAATTGAACTAGTTCATCAAAATCGGCACAACTCTAACTAGTACAGGTTCCATTTAATAAGAGTTTCTCTTTAAGGTTCTCTTCTGGTCAAAAATTTGTTTTCATTTTTGTATTTACTTAAACGTTTTTAATCTCATCTCTAAAACGGCTGATCTCGTCTCAGTTATTGTACATAAAAATTTATAAATTTAAAAAGCCAAATACCCTTGATAAGCGTAATTAGCCAATCTAATCTAGTCACATCTTATTGACTATGTATGATGTATTGTGCCGAGTGCTAATTAAGCTGTTCCAAAACTTTGATAAAAGTGAAAAAACTAGTGAGAAAATGATGAGGGGAGAACTTTAATCAAAAGCTTACTTTATATTTTTAGAGACTTTAAAAAAGCTTCTCAGGTTTGTAGAGGCTTCTCCATACTTGCAATTTCTCATACTCGGGCAGATCAATCAGCTTCACTTCTTTGCTGATGTTAAGCACACGTTGAGGTCGCTCTTTCGTAGAAGCTTGCCAATCCACTTCCGAAATTTCCTTACAATTTGGATTAGAATTGGTTGCAAATGCTGTCCAAATGCCCACCATACGCTCAATGGTGCGATATTCCTCTGAAGTCTTCTCCAATTTCCAGGACTGCGAGTTACGGAATAAGTAGCTCAAATCATCGGCATGGGCAACGCCTTGCTTGATATTATCGCCACAGAATATCTTGCGATAGAAATTAAAGTCGGGTGAATCGAAATCAAAGCGATAGAAATAAGTGGGAGACGCGGCATAAGACAATCTGGCATTCAGTGTACTGTCAATGCCTTGCCAGTAAATCAGGTAGGAGTAGTACTAAAGAAAGTTGATTGGTTAGATCTATATACAGCAGGTGAAATATAAAATACTCACATCGAGCAAGTTCATCAGCAGTTGTGTTGTTGTGCAGGTTTTTATCTCTCCAAAGTGCAATTGTTCCAACATTCTGCTAAACTCTTTATTTTGTTTGTCAGTATTGAACAAGCGCACTTCGATAGGAACCATTCTCAATGGATCCTTCGCTATAATATCCAAATTTGCCAAAGCTTCGGCGTACATTAAAAGTCCCTCAAAGGAAGTTCCACCCAACATGGTAGGAATTGCATTGCTCCAGGCCTCACGTGCCATTTCCAGCGGTGCCTTGGGCACCACACAGTCTTCACCCACATAGGGCTCTATTACGGGACCAAAAGCAACCACCAAACCATTTTCACGATCTTCTCCTGTTAGCAGCTTATTGTTAACCAATTTCGATGCGGGAAGTTTTTGTAAATATTTTAAAATTTCAGAATCGATATTTTCTCCTGTAAAGCCATTCAGTTTGGCCAAACGATATGCTAAATCTGTGGGTGCAGCAATAGACCAGGAGTTGTGAACTGTTCCCGACATGAGTATGGCCTTATGAAAGAGTCCCCGGGTCTGGGCAGTGCACATCATATAGTGGCAGCAACAACTGCCCGAACTATTGCCAAATACTGTTATATTATTGGCGTCACCATTGAAGTGACTAATATACTGTTGAATCCATTTGAGAGCCAATACCTGATCCTTCAAACCAGCATTGCCGGGCACATTCAGACTGGGTTCCTTTAGCGAGAGGAATCCTGGATAAATATAAAGAAATATAGAACAATAAAGGAATAAAAACTTCACCAACTGTTGCTTACCCAAACTATCAAGCCGATAGTTGAAGGTCACTAAAATGACATCTTTGGCCATTAAATAATCCGGACCATAGACCATGGGTGTGGCACCGCCAATATTGAAGGCTCCACCAAAGATATAAACCATAACCGGCAATGGTTTCTCTGTTTCCAGCTAGCAATATAACCAAAAAGCTATAAAAGTCCTTTGCTGCTGCAGATACGCGCTTACCTGCTTGGCATACACATTCAGATACAGACAATCCTCTGCCCCCTCTATGGGTAAGCCCTCCCCTCTGAAATCCTGCTGAGTTGGTATCTCCGTATTCTTTGTGCAATCCAAAACACCGATCCAGGGCTCTGCCGGCTGTGGGGCTTTAAAACGAAGCTTGCCAATTGGTGGTTGGGCAAATGGCACTCCCTCAAAGCTATAGTAATCCTCATCGTATAAAGTAAGACGTTTAACTCCCTTGATTTTGCCCAGAGGAAGAGTGATTTCACAAGTCTGCAAACTAATTGGAAAATTTTTGAATTTTATTGGTGCTTTCTATATGGACACTTACTCGTTGGACATGGTACTTTTGTGGGTAAACCTAAAAACATAAGGTTTATATTAAACACTTGCTTTACTTATTGAGGTGCAGCTCGATATATATAATAAAAATTGTTTAAATATGCACTGAAATAATGCAATTAACTTGGTTTTTAATTTGAACTATGCATTTTATCCTTTTCTTCTCTCTACGCCTCCACTTCGGCATGCGTTCAGCTCGTATATGTGTAAAGAGGGAAATGTTGGATCCGGTGACCATCTCTGGCTTAAAGGCGAATATAAAAGCTCGAGAGATACAAAAAATTTACAATACGTGTGTGTGTTCGAGCTAAGCAGTACCACAGGCAATATTAAATGATAACAATACATTTCAGTTACGTTAAGTTGCTCCAGAAGTTAATTTAGAATAAATCAATTAGGTAGATTCGTCTGCGAGAGCCGACAGCTTGCTTTATATTAGGTCAATATTTATGTCCCGCTCAAGTTCTACACTCTGACTGCGATCATATTACTAACGTGGCAAGGTTTTATAAGATCTTTAAGATAAGTTCTTCTTCTCCAGAACAAATAAATATTGTCTAAAAATGCTCATGGGCTTATACTTTTTACAATCTCCTCTAAAGTATTTTTATCTTTGCATATTCATAGCCAACGTAGATATGGGTCTCTCTCTCAATGGAGCTCTGCTCAAATATAAACAGTCGCGTTTTTGCGACACACCTCGTACTCTTTCAGACAAGAATTTTTGCGGTATTTACTTGAGAAAATGCCGTGAAATTTTTAGCCATATAAATTCGAGTGGTTAAAAATAGTTTTAGTACTAGTCAACCCGAACCAATCCGAAACGGATTTTGTCAGGCACGGAGAGAATTTCACTCTTGAATCAAGAGCATTCGTTCTCAAAAGTAGGGTAAGAGTGAAAATTCTTAATCCAGGAGCAATATTCTTGATCCAAGAGTGAATTTTTGATCCCGACATTCTTGAGTCAAGAGTTTCAGTACTTGATCCAAGTACGAATAATTCTCAATATAAAAGACTAAAAATAATAATTGAAGGGGGTGGGGGTTTGGATGTGACAGACACGACCGAGACCACGGGACAACCCGTCAGACCGACGTAGTGTTTGTTTGCTCCGCGCTGCTCGCCACTCACCATCAGCCACCCCACCCACTTTTTTCTAAGATGTGATTGATTTTGAGTTAGTCACATACCAGATAAAAATTTTTTATTTTACTTACTTTACTGGGACTTGAACTCGGTACCTCGAAGACTGAAACACACACAGTTGGACGAGCAGCTTAACCGACTCGACTATTGTCGATAAACTACAAGTAGCGGCGAAAGCATATTTATGAGGCAGCGCGGTTGGTATTTGGCCAGCCGCAACAGCTCGACCGTGGATCAAGTCCCCGTAGCAGCAATTATTTTTTTTTTATTTTTTCATTTTTTTTTATTTTTATTTCATTTTATTTTTTTTTGTGATGTTTTAAACATTTTTATTATATTATACAGACGTTTAATCGCTTACTTTTGCCCAATCTTAATGTTCAACTTGAACATAATTATCTGCGCGACACGGTCAAATGACAATGACAAACTGCGCATGCGCTGTCTCTCTTTGAAAGAGCGCGGCCAACGTTATTCTCTCAAAGTTTGCGTTTCCTCACTCCCCTTGCCTATAGAACCACATTGAGAATGAATTTGTCTCGATTCCAAGAGCGAAATTCTGGAAAATTCAAGTGCGACTAGATTTTTTTTTCAAGAGCGTTCGTACTCAAATTATTCGTTCTAGATTTCTATGAGTGAAGCAATTATGATTCGGTGTGAGCCGAAATGGCGTCGTTCAGTCTTCGAGATCCCGAGTTCAAGGTTGAGTAAGCAAAAGTTGTAGGAGGTGGTGTAGTGTGTCGTCTAAAATAACCAAATTGCACGGAGTACGGAGTAATCAAAGAAGCTCTCGAAATCGAAAAACTACATATAACAAGTGAGAAAGTCGGTCAAGCTCGACTATAACATACTCCGTATGAATGCAGAGCTGCTGCTACGCTCATCTCTCTTTCTCCCTCTCTCTAAGATTGTGCGGTGTTGGTTGTGAAAGGGTGGGACGGGGTGTGGCGGGGGGTGGTTTACTAATTTGCTCATAACTTGAGAACCGCTCATCTGATCTTTATCATTTCTTCGGCAAATCGATACATTTTGCTAGTTACTAACTATCTCTAAAGGATAAAAAGCATCTATCTTCAAAACTAAATTAGAAATAACGATTTTTCAAAAATACGGGGGCGGAAGGGGGCGTGGCAATAATTGAAAATGAACTTGATCTGCCTGCAACTATAAGAAGCATTTGTCCCATAAATGTCAAACCTCTATCTCTTACCATCTCTGAGATCTGTTTGTTCATACGGAAGGACGGACATAGCTATATCGACTCGGCCGTTGATGCTGATCAAGAATATATATACTTTATAGAACGGAACCTAGTTGGGGCATATCGGATAGACAAATAAATAAATTAATAACTCAATAACGTTCATTTACTAAACAATAATTTTCCTTCAAATATTACTAGAACAGCTTCTCTGGCTTGTAGAGGCTATTCCAAACCTGCAATTTCTCATACTCGGGCAGATCAATCAGCTTCACTTCATTGCCAATGTTAAGCACTCGTTGTGGCTGATCCTTAGTGGAAGGTTGCCAATCCACTTCCGAAATTTCCTTACAATTTGGATTGGAATTGGTTGCAAATGCTGTCCAAATGCCCACCATGCGCTCAATGGTGCGATATTCCCCTGAAGTCTTATCCAATTTCCAGGACTTAGCGTTACGGAATAAGTAGCTTAAGTCATCGGCATGGGACACACCTTGCTTGATATTATCGCCACAAAATTTCTTACGATAGAAATTAAAGTCGGGTGAATCGAAAGCAAAGCGATAGAAGTAGGTTGGAGCCGTGGCAAAGGACAATCTAGCATTTAGGGAGCGATCGACGCCATGCCAGAACATCTCGTATGAATAGTACTGCAAATTATCAAATAAAGCAAGTCAATGGATGAAAAAATATATGAAAATATCTTAGGACTCACATCGAGGAAGTTTAACAACAATTCTGAACTGGGTGTAGCCTCACCAAAGTGCAGCTGTATCAACTTCTTACTAAACTCCATATTCTGTTCTTCTGTATTCAGCACACGCACTTCGTGTGGTACTATTCTCAGGGGATCATCTGGTAGACTGTCCATTGACTTCAAATTGGCCATCAAAGCGGGATACATGAACAGCCCTTCAAAGGATGTGCCACCCATCATGGCGGGCAAATTATTGCTCCAGGCTTTGCGTGCCATTTCTAAAGGTTCTTCGGGCACCACACAATCTTCACCCACATATGACTCTATGGTGGGACCAAAAGCAAAAATCATACCATTTCGCTGATCCTCTTCTGTCAACAGACTATGATTGACCAAATCCAATGCTGGAACACCTTGTAAATACTTTAAAATCTCCGCCTCATTATGGTCTCCCGTGTAACCTTTTAAAATGGCCAAACGATAGGCAAAGTCGGCACGTGGCGTCACAGACCAATAATTGTGGACAGTTCCGGACATGGGTATGGCCTTATGAAAAAGCCCTCGTGCCTGTTCTGAGCACATCATATAGTGGGTGGCGCAAGCTCCAGCGCTGTCGCCAAATACCGTGATGTTATCAGCATCGCCATTAAAATGCGAAATGTATTGCTTGATCCATTTAAGCGCTAATACCTGATCCTTGAGACCAGCATTTCCAGGCATTTTAAGACTAGGGTCATTTAGGGAAAGGAAGCCTGCAATCGATTGAAGTTAAGTTAAGAAAATTTTTAATTAAAGAGTTTAGGAAGCAGTCATCAGCCGAGTTGATATGTCCGTCTGTCCGTCTACCATTTCGAAAATGGTGGTTTGACATGTATAGAACATAAAACCTATCCCTACAGGCAGATGAAGATTATTTTAAATTTTTGCCACGGCGGAAAGAATGTCATATATCTCACAGTTTTAAAGACAATTACTTCGTTCTTTCTAGAGATGGAGGTGTTCAAATCGTGCTCAGTTCATGGGACCCGAGTTCAAGTTACCCCAGAGTATGAACTTTTTTGAATAAATTAATAATAATTTGAAACTTTCCGGAATAAGTTTGTTGTACTTGCACTGTGGTGTGGTGTATTTGCACTGATGCTGTGTTTTACTTATGGGCATTTCCTTATTGATTGGAGCATTTTCAACCGACATTTCTAGTTAAAATCTACATGCCCCTTTTACTGTGCCTGATGGTAAGTTCAACCCACGATTATGGGTTGGAGCATTTTAACCACAAAACTTGTAATCAGGAAATGGGTTTTAGCTAGATAAAGTCGCTAAAACTAAAATCTGGAGAGTCTGAGAAAAATTTCTCCCAGTCATCTTTTGTCCCCAATGCCACTTAAATATCATGAAAATGTTTAGGAAAGTGTTTTCGAAATTAATATTTTTGAAAAGCTGAAGTGGATATCGCAATGAAGTAAATTTTTTTTCTCTGTGTGGACAAAAGTTAAAGTATAAAAATCAACAGATAAATGCGCTCACAAAGCCTTTCAAAGAGATCTGCAAATGCTTACCCAAACAATCAACGCGATAATTAAAAGTCACCAGAACAACATCTTTGGCCATAAAATAGTCCGGACCATAAATGTCACGGGTTGCTTGGCCAACGGTGAAACCTCCACCAATGATATAGACCAAGACTGGGAAAGGCTTATCCGATTGAATCTAAATACAGATAAATAAAATCAAAGCTATTATCATATTCTATCAGAGCTGAAAATACAATCACCTGCTTCGCATACACATTCAAGTACAGACAATCCTCAGAACCCTCTAACAAACCTGTTTGCAAGCTCTTTTGCGTGGGTTTCTCTGAACAGTTGGTGCAGTCCAGAACTCCGCTCCAGGGCTCTGCCGGCTGTGGGGCTTTAAAACGCAACTCACCCAGAGGTGGCTTGGCAAATGGCAAGCTCTCAAAGCTATAATAGTCCTCATCATAAAGAGTACTACGTTTGACACCCTTGATCTGTCCCAGAGGTAAAGTGATTTCACAAGACTGCAAACTAATAAAATGTTAAATTTATATATGAACTCCTTATGGAACTTACTTCTCCGACATGGTGCAACAAGACGTTTGTTTTAATCGAATGCCGTTTGTCAACTAAACGATAAGAAAAGTTGAAGAAACCGAATGTTTGAAGCACACTGATGGCTCTTTGGCCACTTGGGGCTCTTATCAATTCTGATATGCCAGAATGTTCAAATAATCAGATTTGTTAACTAGCTTAAAGAGACTGACTTAAGTTTAAAATGGTTGTAAAATATTTCTGAAATTGCACTGCAGCAAAAGCTCAAAACCCGACACCATAAAACATAAGACTAATTTGCAGAATAATTGATGTATGTGTGCGTACCAACTCAGTTTAACTGCATTAGTAAAAAAGAGTTTCGAAAATGCTTTCGGTTACTATTCAAAAATGTCATGTAAATACTTGAAATTTTAATGCAAAGGTCGCACAGTGTAAGATTTTGCCAATCTAGGGGGACTTATTTCAATAGCAGTCGTATTTTTCAAGCTATCGACTTGAACTTTGGACTAAATGTTCAAATATTCCCCAAAGAAATTTTTGGACGAAAATTTAAAGTGGGCGTGGCACCTTAAAGGGCGTAAAGTACGTAAAAACCAGAAAACAAAGGAAAATTATTTTAAAATATATGCAATGTCTCATCATCGTTGTTAATTTATTAAACAATAATTTTCCTTCAAAAATTACTAGAACAGCTTCTCTGGCTTGTAGAGGTTATTCCACACCTGCAATTTCTCATACTCGGGCAGATCAATCAGCTTCACTTCGTTGCTAATGTTAAGCACACGCTGTGGTTGCTCCTTAGTGGAAGGTTGCCAATCCACTTCCGAAATTTCCTTACAATTTGGATTGGAATTGGTTGCAAATGCTGTCCAAATGCCCACCATGCGCTCAATGGTGCGATATTCCCCTGAAGTCTTATCCAATTTCCAGGACTGAGAGTTACGGAATAAGTAGCTCAAGTCATCGGCATGGGCCACACCTTGCTTGATATTATCGCCACAAAACTTCTTACGATAGAAATTAAAGTCGGGTGAATCGAAATCGAAGCGATAGTAGAAGGTTGGAGCCGTGGCAAAGGACAATCTAGCGTTCAAGGAGCGATCGAAGCCATGCCAAAATATCTTGTAGGAGTAGTACTGTAATATAAAATACGGTAAAGTTACTGAATGGCACATTAGAGAGTAGCTATCTTCTTACTTCAAGGAAGTTCATCAGCATTTCCGAACTGGGTGTAGCCTCACCAAAGTACAGTTTTATCATCTTCTTACTAAACTCCATATTCTGTTCTTCTGTATTCACCACACTCACATCGTGTGGCACCATTCTCAAGGGATCCTTTGGTAGACTATCCATTGATTTCAAATTGGCGTTCAAAGCGGGATACATGAACAGCCCTTCAAAGGATGTGCCACCCATCATGGCGGGCAAATTATTGCTCCAGGCTTTGCGTGCCATTTCCAAGGGTTCTTCGGGCACCACACAATCTTCATCCACATATGACTCTATGGTGGGACCAAAAGCAAAAATCATACCATTTCGTCGATCCTCCATTGTCAACAGGCTATGATTAACCAATTCCAATGCTGGAACTCCTTGCAAATACTTTAAAATCTCCGCCTCATTATTGTCTCCCGTGAAACCTTTTAATTTGGCCAAACGATAGGCAAAGTCGGCACGTGGCGTCACAGACCAATAATTGTGGACAGTTCCGGACATGGGTATGGCCTTATGAAAGAGTCCTCGTGTCTGTTCAGAGCACATCATAAAGTGTGTGGAACAACCTCCAGCACTCTCGCCAAACACCGTGATGTTATTAACATCACCATTGAAATGCGAAATGTATTGCTTGACCCATTTGAGAGCTAATACCTGATCCTTGAGTCCAGCATTTCCAGGTACTTTGAGGCTGGGGTCATTTAGCGAAAGGAAGCCTGCAAAGTGAGAAAATTATTGTAAAGCTCAGGAGAAATGTAAATATATTTGGGATCAATGTGGGATCGTATCAATAAAATGAAAGACTCTTTTCCGTGTGAAAGATAAATTAAGGGATTTTAATATAAATATATGTTGTTGTCATTGTATTTGGAAACATAAGTTCATAACAAATGTAACTTAAGACAGGACATATACCTGGACATAATACCACTGCTACTACTTTAAAGCTTTGCATGATGACGCCCAATGCGACACGTTTGAAACAAAGCCATCTGCAGAAGAGGCATTGCATGTGTGATTTAAGTATTTGCTCATAACTTGAGAACCGCATATCCGATTTTTCTCAAATCTATACATAACAGGAAGACGGAAGCATCTCCGACCCTATAAGCTATGTAAATTCTTTCTGTCCTATGAACAAACAGATTTCAGAGAAATCACACAAAGTAACAGATTTTGAAATGATGTGGTCCCTCATCAAATAACCAAGATCTTTGTACTTGAATGAAGAACAAACGGTGTCAATTGTACGGTAAGAACGAAAGTACTTGTTTCAAGTATACAGTATCCTTAAGTACATATCGAACTATTAAAACATATTTCACGTCTTACCATTAGTTTCTAATGATCTGAAGTGCCAGTTTTACTCTAAAAATAATGTCAAAAAAAATAATATAAAAAAAAGTAAATAAAAGATGTTCTTTGTTTAAGCCTATAAAATGGTAAAGCTTTCCCAACTTGTCCTCTGTTCAATATCCAAATTCATAGGAAATAAATTAACCAACGACCGAGATGTTTATACAGTGGGTCAGAAATCTACCCTCACTCCATAACAAAAGTGTTAGAACCATGCAGGAGTTTTTAGAACAGATACAATTTAAAATAGTTTGCATATTCCGTAGGACACTGGCATAGCATTGCTTGCATTGAAAGTCTTTTTTGTCCCTACTCCAAGAAATTTTTTACTTGAACTAAGTATGACCGTTGCTAAAAATTTTTGGCTAACTGCAAGATCTAAATGTCCTTCATTCAAGAACGTTTGTTTTTACCTCACTTTTTTCTATTAAATTTAAGTACATTCAATTACAAACCATTTTTACATTTTAAACTGAATAAATTCTATCCCGATCGGTCTAGAATTCTGCCGGTCGGCTTTTTCTGAGTGTAAGTTTAATTAAAAATAAACTATTATTTGTATTTGGGTATTAAAAAAAAAACGTTCATTTCAACTAATCGATATCACAGCGAATTTGATTGTTTTTTTCTCTGTGTAGACAACAAGTTCTGACAATTCGAATGTCAAAGTATAACAAACACCTTCCAAACAGATATGCATATGTATGTATATAAGTCCACAAGTCTGCTTACCCAAACAGTCAACGCGGTAATTGAGTGTCACCAGAACAACATCTTTGGCCATAAAATAGTCCGGACCATAAAGCTCACGGGTTGCTTCACCGACAGTAAAGGCCCCACCATATATATAGACCATGACCGGCAAAGGCTTCGCTGAGCTTATCTAGGTTTATATAAATATAATCAAAGCTATTATCATAATCAATCACTGCTGAAGAAACACTCACCTGCTTGGCATACACATTCAAATACAGACAATCCTCAGCACCCTCTATCAAACCTGTCTGCAAGCCCTTCTGCACGGGTTTCTGTGCATAGTTGGTGCAGTCCAAAACTCCGCTCCAGGACTCAGCCGGCTGTGGGGCTTTGAAACGCAACTCACCCACCGGTGGCTTGGCAAATGGCAATCTCTCAAAGCTATAATAGTCCTCATCATAAAGAGTACGACGTTTGACACCCTTGATCTGGCCCAGGGGTAAAGTGATTTCACAAGTCTGCAAACTAATTGAGTTTTAAATTTATGCTTGAATACCTGATACAACTTACTCCTCCGACATGGTGCAACAAGACGTCTGTTTTAATCGAGTGCCGTTTGTCAACTAAGTGATAAGCAAAGTTGTAGAAACCGAATGTTTGGAGCACACTGGTGGCCAGAAAAACATGTCCACAGCGAGAGCTTTTTCTAAAACTGAAAGTTTGGGGCTGTTATCAATGCTGATCTAGTAGAATGCAGCTTATACAAGCGTAACAAAGATAAGAAGAAAGAAAGAAAACGAGAGCGTAAGGTAAAGTCGGCTCTAACCGACTTCGATATACCTTTTAATCATGAAAAAACATGTTTAACAGTGTTCCTGCGTTCCTTAGGCTGACCATCCGAAAAGTATGCAAAGTATCCGAGGGTGGGAGGGGGGGGGGTAGCGGGGGTCTTAGTTCACTTTTTTGATCATTACTTGAAAACCGTTCATCCGATCTTTATCATCTCTTAAAAAAATCGATTCATTTTGCTAATTATAATTCAACAGTGAAAGGTATCCAGAGCATCGTTAACTAATTCCTGATTACGAGATGGAATGTCAAAGCCATATCTTAGTTTCCGTTTCCAAGATATTCGCGAAAAACTAAATTTCCGACTTTTTGCCGTTCTATCATTTTTGTAGGCCACACTAAGCAATAATTACCAATTTTCTGAAGCTTCCAGGATAGTACACACATCAATGCAACTGAGAAAAATTAAACACGCCATATAACTATTGCCAATGGTGTCGAAATTGGCCTTCAAAGTCAAATTTCACTTGATTTATAGCAATTTCGTCTAACTAAACCATTTGCTACAAGCCATTCTATTTGTCGGACATTTATTGGCTCCATACCATCATATAGTTCAACATATGCACTAATTATGGTAATTTTTTGGCAATTTTGTCGTGACCGCAAGCAAAGTTACAGCCAACAATATCCAAAAATCAAGATTAAAATTTATGGGAGGCAAACTAGATTCCCACCCCAAATTTTTATAGCAGTTTTAAAAAGGCAACTTGATCTTGCATTGGCTTAACTAAATATTTAATCTAATGTAAAATACATAACAACATTTGCGGATAGTAGAACCATGGCAGAATTATAAAAAGGCTACTTGGATACTACTAAATGAACCTTATGCTTTTGCAATTTTCATTCATAGTTTTAAAATTTAACAAGTTGTTGAGTTCCTTGAATTCAGAATACGGAGAACTTAGTTCGTCAGCACAGCCACATTAATAACGCAAGATGATTTGAATGATCTTGTAAGCGACTTAGAATTACCAAAGAGCTAAGCTGACTTTCTAGGCTCGAAACTTCAGCAATGGAACCTTTTAAAATGTGGAACGACTATTACATCTTTACGCAGTAGACAAAAAGAATTTACGCAATATTTCGACACTTACAACATATATTAAACCCATCCAAATTGGTTAAGCGGTTCTTAAGATAAACGACTTTTTTGTTTTACCTTTCCGCCCTCATAACTCTACTCCAATAGCGATTAGATGACTACAAATTTAGGAGAGTGGGTTTCTCATTGATGGTAACAACATATTTAAATTTGGTTCTGATCGGAGTGGGGGCAGTTTTTGTATGCTTATTCTGCTATGCCCTTTGTAAATTTATTTCAAGATTATTGTAAATCTGTTTTTAAGGAAAAGAAAAAAGCTTGGGACGACTTTCGCCTTGTCGCAAATAATTTCTTAGGAAATAAGAGGAATGTCAACTATTCTGAACTAGTTCAAAATGTGCTATCATCCTTTCACATTCTGCGCTGGAAAGGACATGCTGCCAGTAAGCATGAACAAGCTCCAGTAAATCATGTGTACAAACGGAAGGCGAATGACTTTGGGAGACCGAAAGTGAGATGGGAAGACCAGGTGCGGAAAGACATAGCCAATCTGGGTTTGGTGCCAGCTAGCACAAAGCCGAAACGACTGGCGGGCATTAATTGCAGCGGCGGAAACCGTTAAGCTGTTGTTATTTTCTTGCAGCGCCAAAGAGAAGGGAGAACTAGACTTTTCTTTTAAATACTATCCGCATATGTTAACGTAGCATACAACATTCATGTCATTTTACATTACATTAAATATTTAGTTAAGCCAATGCTAGATCAAGTTGCCTTTTTAAAATTGCTATAAAAATTTGGGGTGGGAATCTAGTTTGCCTCCCATAAATTTTAATCTTGATTTTTGGATATTATTGGCTGTAACTTTGCTTGCGGTCATGACAAAATTGCCAAAAAATTACCATAATTAGTGCATATGTTGAACTATATGATGGTATGGAGCCAATAAATGTCCGACAAATAGAATGGCTTGTAGCAAATGGTTTAGTTAGACGAAATTGCTATAAATCAAGTGAAATTTGACTTTGAAGGCCAATTTCGACACCATTGGTAATAGTTTTATGGCGTGTTTAATTTTTCTCAGTTGCATTGATGTGTGTACTATCCTAGAAGCTTTATAAAAATTAGCAAATATTGCTTAGTGTGGCCTACAAAAATGATAGAACGGCAAAAAGTCGGAAATTTAGTTTTTCGCGAATATCTTGGAAACGGAAACTAAGATATGGCTTTGACATACCATCTCGTAATCAGCATGAGTGCGCACGTTGGAATTAGTTAACGATGCTCTGGATACTCACAAAAGGTCACAATTTGTTGAACTGTGTTACTAACTATCTCTTAAATATACTAATCGTCTATTTTCAAAACTGTAGGAGATATAACGTTTTTTCCAAATTGAGTGGGCGGAAGGGGGCGTGGCCAAAATTTGAAACAAACTTAATCTGCGTGCATATAAAAGAAGCATTTGTCCCATACATGTCAAACCTTTATCTCTTACCATCTCTGAGATCTAGGTGTTCATACAGACAGACGGACATGTCTATATCGACTCGGCTGTTGATGCTGATCAAGAATATATAAATGTCTCCTTTAAGTAGAAGATCGGCGTTCTTGGAGTTCTTAATTGGAGTTCTGGATTGATATTAGAAACAATTTCCTGCCTGAACTCCTTGTCCAACCTAGGCCGGAGCACTGCTAAGCAGTCTGAGGATTCCGACTATGCCAAATTCGAAAATGCTTCCTTCTCCCTGTTATATAAATTTGCACAACTTCATGATACCCTTTTTTAGTAGTTTATTGTTCGTTAACACCATACAATGTCACCTAGTTTTTCAAACACTTAACACTCTCCACACGCGTCGCCACTTTGTCCACCCTCAATGGCGTGCTACTGACCACAAAGTCAAACTTCTCCATGCCATAACAAGTTACCGCGTACTGAGCACGACGATTCACGGCTATCACTGCTCCAAAGAAGGACACGGTATGATTTAGTATACGTCTCATGCCCACCTCTGCCGCCTCCGCTGGCGTTTTTCCCGCACGCATGGCCTCCACGGCCAATAGAGAGGGCAGGAAACGCATCATCACATCACCATCTCCAGTGGCCACTGCGGCCCCCACTTCATTATCAGCATAAGCACCGGCACCTGGTATTGATGAATCACCCACTCGACCCGATATCTTAAAGGTCAATCCATTCGTGGAGGTACCCGCATGTATCTGATGCTCTGCATCAATGGCTATCATGCCGATGGTATCATGATTATTAGGACCAATATTATACTCTCTCTGTGCACGATCCTCCTTCCAGCGGGTGATGGGCGTGGCGCGAGGCTTGTACGGACCGCACGATGTTTTCGGATCTGGATGAACATTTACCCAGAAGTTTGGCTGACAATTGTTAGCCTTCCAGACTTGCCACTCGGACTTGGATCTGGGTGTCGTCAACGATTCGGCACGAAATCCCATGGACTGTGCAAACGCGGTGGCCGCGTCGCCAACCAGCAAAGTGTGCTTAGTATGCTCCAGCACAAGTCGGGCCACACGTACGGGATGCCTAATGCGTCGCAACCCCGCTACCGCACCCACATCCATGCTCGATCCATCCATGATCATGGATTCCAGAGTGGTCTCCCCAAACTCATCCGGAGAGCCGCCAGCGCCCACAGTGTCATTGCAGCTGGTTTGCTCGCATCTGGACAAACCATCCACTAGGGCATTTCGGGTCTGTCCCAGACCTCCCTGATTCACTGTACGCCAGGCCGCAATACTAGCCTCGGGGTAGTTCCAAGTATTGATGACCATGGGCAGAAGTGACGGCTTCGATGATGAAGAGTTGGTCAGCCTGGATCATTTACAAAAAGCATTAAATTGAGTTTTTATTTTTGGAATGAGGGGACTAAGCTCACCTCCGACTGAGCTGTGCGGCAGGTACAAATGTGGGGAACTCCGTACTTTCTGTGGCTACAGCCAGCAGCATTAGGCACATCAACCAGCCGACTGTGCCAACAGTCTTAAGCATCTTCCTTGGTTAACTCTTTGGCTGCGACTGAAAGTGTGTCGAAAGTGTGCCTTGTACATACAGCCTTAGCGCCCTATGTACAATGTACGTACGTATGTATGTAGTACCATGAACAATGAACATTGTACATGGCTCGGCTTATATAATTTGCTTTTTAATAATTTATTGCCCCAAGGGAAGCTATGTAAATCGTTTTGTTTGTTGTTTATGTTCAGCAGAGTTGCACGGTAAGTCACACGTATGAGAGCCGAATGCTCGCCGAAGTCATTTCTCATTGAATGTCTGAAAATCATTTAAAATGCATTGCCAAATGGAGAGGACAGAAAATATGACTGTCTCTCTCCCTGGCACAGCGAAGTTTTCACTCACCTAAACACAATTCTCGGAGATTTATAAGAGGTTTCTGAGCTATACACAGAAAATTCACTAATACGTACATATATTTCAAATACGTCTAGGAAGAGGACATTAATTATAGGTATAAAATATATGTACATATTTGCGATCCTACTCCTCAATCCTGCAAGAAATAAGTAATATTGCCTCTCCACTTCATTAAAGTGTATACAAAAGTCGATATGAATGTACTTTCAATGAATGTATTATCCAGCCCCAAAATATTTGAGCTAACTCTGGGCCATCTGAAAATTTGTAAGTAACAACCGCAAGTGTTCGGCCCCCAGGGGCTACTCGAACTATTTGACATATTGATCGTTATCCAATATTGTACTACACTCAGAAAAAAACCAAGTGCTTTGTACTTGAATCAAGTACGAACGGTGTCAATAGTACGGTAAGTACGAAAATACTTGATTCAAGTACAAAATCCTTATATCAAGTACGATTTTTTTAATCCCAAAATACTTGCTTAAAGGCTGTTTCGGGATGTTTTAAGTACCTTTCGAACTATTATAAAATCTTTTTGGTCATATTTGTTATACCCTTGAAGAGGGTATATTAAAATTGTCCGGATGTTTGAAACGCACAGAAGGAAGCATCTCCGACCACATAAAGTATATATATTCTTGATCAGCATGACGAGCTGAATTGATATAGCCATGTCCGTCTGTCCGTCCGTCTGTCCGTCCGTCCGTCTGTCCGTCTGTTTCTATGCTATCTCCTCCGTCAGTTTAAAAGCTATCTTAACCAAACTTTTGCACGAAGTCTTTTGGTACAAATACGCTGCACATTTGTCGGAACCGGCCGGATCGGATGACTATAGCATATAGCTGCCATAGGAACGATCGGTTGAAAAACTAGTTTTAGTGAGAAAAACTTTTTTGTTTTCAATGCTATCGCTCCCAACGCTCGTATGTATAAGTTTTAAATGATTTCACAAAATTTCACCAATCCATGTCAAAATCGGACAACTATATAGTATAGCTGCCATACAAAAGTTAGGTCTGAAAAAAAGTCTTAGTGAGAAAAACTTTTTTGTTTTCAGTGCTATCGCTCCCAACGCTCGTATTTATAAGTTTTTAATGATTTCACATAATTTCATTAAGCCTTGTCGAAATCGCACCACTATATAGTATAGCTGCCATACAAACTGTCAGGCATATATCAAGCTCCAGGGGTATATAAACTTCGGTCGAGCCGAAGTTAGCTGGCCTCTATTTTTCTGTTTTAAATTTGAATAGCTTGCCAAATTCATAGAATTTCATGGGGAAATGTGGGCCTACTAGATATCATGGGTCATGTGTCAAACAGTGTGAAGGCAGCCTTAGTGAATTTTCTGTGTATATCTCAGAAACCTCTTATAAATCAATGCAATCTCTAAGAATTGTGTTTAGGTGAGTGAAAACTTCGCTGTGTCAGGGAGAGAGACAGTCATATTTTTCTGTCCTCTCCATTTGGAAAATACATTTTAACTGACTTTCAGACATTCAATGAGAAATGACTTCGGCAAGCATTACCGTGCAACTGTGCTGAACATAAACAAGAAACAAAACGACATACATTACTTCATTTGGGAAAGGGGATTTTGATAAACATAGCAATAAATTATTAAAAATCAAATTACATAAGCCGAGACATGTACAGTGTTCATTGTTCATGGTACTACGTACATACATGTATGTACATAGGGCGCTAAGGCTGTATTTAAAAGCCACCTCCAGGCAAAAGCCGGACACATTCTTCGACAGTTGATAGAAGCATTCAGTCGCAGCCAAAGAGTAAACCAAGAAAGATGCTTAAAACAGTCGGCTGGTTGATGTGCCTTTTGCAACTGGCTGCAGCCAGTTCATCGTCGGAGCCGCCACTTCTGCCCATGGTCATCAATACCTGGAACTACCCCGAGGCCAGTATTTCTGCCTGGCATACACTGAATCAAACTCAGGAAGGTCTGGGACAGACCCGAAATGCCCTTGTGGATGGTTTGTCCAGATGCGAGCAAACCAGCTGCAATGACACTGTGGGCGCTGGCGGCTCTCCGGATGAGTTTGGGGAGACCACTCTAGAATCCATGATCATGGATGGATCGAGCATGGATGTGGGTGCGGTAGCGGGGTTGCGACGCATTAGGCATCCCGTACGAGTGGCCCGACTTGTGCTGGAGCATACTAGGCACACTTTGCTGGTGGGCGACGCGGCCACCGCGTTTGCACAGTCCATGGGATTTCCTGCCGAATCGTTGACAACACCCAGATCCAAGTCCGAGTGGCAAGTCTGGAAGGCTAATAATTGTCAGCCAAACTTCTGGGTAAATGTTCATCCAGATCCGAAAACATCATGCGGTCCGTACAAGCCTCGCGCCACGCCCATCACCCGCTGGAAGGAGGATCGTGCACAGAGAGAGTATGATATTGGTCCTAATAATCATGATACCATCGGCATGATAGCCATTGATGCAGAGCATCAGATACATGCGGGTACCTCCACGAATGGAATGTCCTTTAAGATATCGGGTCGAGTGGGTGATTCACCAATTCCAGGTGCCGGTGCTTATGCTGATAATGAAGTGGGGGCCGCAGTGGCCACTGGAGATGGTGATGTGATGATGCGTTTCCTGCCCTCTCTATTGGCCGTAGAGGCCATGCGTGCGGGAAAAACTCCAGCGGAGGCGGCAGAGATGGGCATGAGACGTATACTAAATCATACCGTGTCCTTCCTTGGAGCAGTGATAGCCGTGAATCGTCGTGGCCAGTACGCGGCGGTTTGTTATGGCATGACGAAGTTTGACTATGTGGTCAGTAGCACGCCATTGAGTGTAGACGACGTGGCGACGCGTGTGGAGAGGATTAAGTGTTTGAAAAACTAGGTGACATTGTATGGTGTTAACGAACAATAAACTATTTTTGTGCATGAAATAGCGGTAAAAAACTTGAACGACTTTTTTTGGGCAACTGTAGAAGGAAGCATTTCCGACCCTTGAAGTATACTTATTCTTGATCAGCATCAACAGCCGAGTCGATATAGTCATTTAAATCTGTCCCTTTGAACAAAAAAGTCTCAGAAATGATTAGAGATAAAGAAAGGTTCGCCCTGTACTAGATTTTTCAAATAATTTAAGAAATTTTCATAATCAAATCTGCAAGTTCCATAGAAACAATGCAAAATGATGACAAGAACATTCAGGAATGCACAGTTTCAACAGTTTTCTGTACTCTAAGGGGAAGTGGGAAAAACACTTAGTCGCTAGAGGGATGGAGCCTCTTTGTATAATTGATCAAATAGTAGTTGGGTTTCGCGAATTAGTGCTAGCATCATATTCCAAAAAAAACCAAGTTTCCTTTTTAAAATAATCTCGTTAAGATTATATTTATTTATGCTGAGGCTTTGGTCTCATATCTCTACTGCTTTGACCAGTTCGCACCGTTGAGGATGTGTACTATTTCCTAGGGCATAAGTGTACATTTTCCGCTTAGACCGGTTGTTTGCAAAAACTAAAAAGAGAGCAATTTCATATTTTCATTCGGAGTTCAGAATACAAAAACGACACCAAAGTGGAACTACGTTCGATTTACTTTTTTACTAAGTGAAATTGAGAACATCCCTGAATGTTGTTTAAGCTAATATTGACTCCACTTAATGTCACTTAGCCCTTCTTGTACTTTAAGGCCACCAGAGCACAACTAAAGTTAAGCTAAAGACGAGAAGGGCCGCAATTTATTTTGCTCGTTTTGAATTTCTTAGTTAAATCACTTCAATAACACAACACTAAAAATAAACCCCATCATTAGACCCTTAAATTATTATAATACCAAAATTTTGTAAATTCCTTGATATCATAAAACATGACGAGTTTCAAAAGTACACTGAAATGACAAAGGCTCTGTATAGGAGACATTAACGCCTGTTAGACATTTGAGAAAAAAGCTTTGAAAAACAAAGACCAATCTTAAATACATATAGTGATAAGACATTCCACCTGATCATCACCGTTGAGGCTAAACAATAGTTAGAAATTTCAAAATTTCACAATAACTTCCTATAGTGATCGGACGTTGTACTAAGAAAGCATTTCCTCAACGCAGCTCCCATTGCTCTCCAAAACGAAAAAAACCTTTAAGTGCTGAAAATATTTACTAGAAGTGTGTTTTCTTGATATTGAAAAATAACAAAAAATTATATTTGTTTAAGAATACAATAAAAATACAATTTGAAAACAAAAAAAAACAAAAAAATCTTCGCTCGCGTCAGGCCATGATTCGAACCCACGGCTGCTGACATGGGCGGCTGACTCTCTCCCCTCGCGCCACGGAGGCCATTTCCAATTCGGTGGCAGACCACTTATAATTATGAAGCGCTCAGTCCGCAGTTCTTTTGTTTTCTTAAATTGTGTTATCTATTATAAAGATAAAGATGCTGAAATAAATGCTAAATTGTTTGAATGAAATTTTAAAATCCCTATACTAGCGATACTTAGTCCTTGGTTCCTCCCAGGGGGGCGAAACATTTCGTTATCTACACGTACACGACCCGAACGCTTGCCGAAGCTGAGACCAAAAGAGCAGGTTTTTAAACACCAATACTCTCTCACTTTTTGGCCTCGCTCTATATCTATAAAAAAAAAGTGTACTGACGGGCTGACTGACTGATTCACTGCACAGCCTAAACGGTAAGAGATATATGGCTGTAATTTGGAGAGGAGTTCTGTTAGTGGGGAAGGTGCGTACTAAGACAGAGCCCACGAGGAAAATGGCCGGAAAATTCTGTTCTCAAAAAACTATTTTCTTCCGATTGGCTTCAACCTCGGTTTGTAAGGATGGAATACGAAATAGTTTGAAATGTGATTTTCTGATGTTGGAAAATTTTACCCAAAGGTCGGGAAATTCTGCATAAAAAAGTATTTTCCATCCGATTTTCTTGAAACTCGGTTTGTAAGGACAGAATACGAAGCGATTTAAATTGTGATTTTTCAATGTCCAAAAAACCGCCCCCAGGTTGGCTTAAAACTTGGTTTGTAAAGATGTAATACGAATTAATTTAAAAAGCGTCTTTCCAAAGTCGGAAAATTTTACCCGACTGCCGTAAAATTTCCGGCAAATTCTGCGAGAAGAAAACTATTTATCATCCGATTGGCTTGAAGCTCGGTTTCAATTGATGAAATAGAAAAATGTGATTTTCCAATGTCGGAAAATCTGATCCCAGCGAGTGAAAAAGCGCATAAAATTCAGCATACAAGAAAACTTTTATTCATCCGATTGGCTTAAACGATAGAATACGAATTAATTTGAAGCATGATTTTCCAATGACGGAAATTCCGCCCCCGGCCGAGATTTTCCAGAAAAATTCTAGATGGAAAATAACTACTTTTCATCCGATTGACTTGAGACTCTGTTTGTAAGGATAAAATTCGCAATAATTTTAAGTGTGATTTTCCAATGATGGAAAATCCGACCACGGTCTGATATTGGTTCTATACTGTTAAAGGCGCAGCGAAGCGCGACGGGTTATGTGCTAGTATTTAATAAATGTAGTTTAAGACCTTAACAGAAAGGAGAAGAAGAGTTTCCATAGCTTAGCAGTCCAATACATGCGAGATTTGTACAGCCCTGCATGCACAGCAAATCTTGTAAAAATTGAAACGAAAATTTAAAGAAGTCTGAAAATCTCCTACATGGGCCTGAAAGCGACTTGAGCATATAACAGCACCTTATGGAAATGGAGGCGAATGCCAATACGATTGGAAACCCAAGCAAAACGTTTGAAAAACTGAAGTAGAATGAGGAGTTTCTAATGACCCACATTTAAATGAAAAAAAAAAACCAAAAACTTCAAGACTTTTGTTCCATGTTCACAAAATATATGAGGCAGTGAGCTAAACTACTTACTTCGCATATCCTTAGAGGCCTTTAGCATGTTCGCAGCTAAGAATTATTGTTACACCCAACAGCAAAATAGACTGAGGGTCTTTTTTTGGTTTGAACAGCTCACGTCACATCAGAGCTGTAAACTTGAATTACCATTACCATTATTATTTTTCACGTAATTGAAAACAATTCCCAATTACCATTTTTGATTAATCGTAATTGTAACTTTGAATTATGATTATTTAGTTAATATTACTAAAATTAATTACTTTAACAATTACTTAGGTAATTGTAACTGTAAAGCGTGATTATTGAATAATTGTGCTTGAAATGTTGAACTATTTATGAATTTTTAGGTATCAAATTAAATTACTATAGACCAATTATCAAATTCATGGTATATATTATAACTTCCATTTAAATGATAAAAAAAAACGAGAAAATTACTATAAGATGATTAGATTAGAAGGTGTAGATCCAATGATAAAAAAATAGCGAAATGTTCAAGTTTTTCAAAGGATTTAAGATTATTATAAGGTTTGGATAAATGCCAATTGAAGACGCATCCTTAGGAGGTGTAAACCAAAAACCGCGAATATTCCCAAATTTTCATTTCAATACTAACGAAAGCGCTTGAACAGATTGAACAGTCCAAAACATTGCGAAATTGGCAAATGACCAACGATTATTATGATGATTTTGCAAAATTCGATCGATCTTTCAAAAGAACCGAGAACTGTTAAATATTTCATATGACCAAAAAGCATTTTTTTCAAAATAGTACAACCACCGCAAATAAAACAGACGCAGTAATAGCAGTGATCGCTTTTGTCGAAAATTAACAAATATTTGAAAAGCGCACTTTGCGCTCCCTGACCAAAAAATCCATTCGCCACACTCTTAAAGCTTATGATCTCAGTGGAATCACTGACTCAACTGCCAGGGTAGTCAATGCCAGAATGAGACATAAGAAATGTAAATTGCTCTCGTTCTGGTTGCTATTGGCGGCATTCTTCCAAATATTTTACATTGTTATCAACCATTGACCTTGAGCCAGCGCTGTAAAAAGCACAAAAACTTTGACTAAAATCAATGCAGGTCACTAAAACCCTTATATGTATTTTACATCTATTAATCCATAATTCAAATAAATGATTGCTATTATTAGCCTGGGTTTTGTTACCTTGATCAGCAAACAATCAAATTCGGTGATTTCGAAATTTGATTTGTAAAAAAAATCATTATTTTCACCTACAAATATAAAATAATTCAACATTTCAGGCACAATTACCCAATAATCACCCTTGACAGTTACAATTATCTAAGTAATTGTAAAAGTAATTAAATTTAGAAGTATTCACTGAATAATCATAATTTCATGTTAAAATAACGATTATTTTAAAATGGTAATAAGGAATTGTTTATTCATTACCTAAAATATTTTAATTTTAAGTAATGAAAAGTAATTAAATACGAGAAGTAATGCATACATTACAGCTCTGCGCCACATTGATTCCACTCAAAACATTGATATTAAATAAAAATACCCATACCAAATGATATTCAATTTCTTTAATTGTTTTCATTTACGGCTAAGCAACAGAAATAACACATCCAGAAAATGTCAATCTTGGAGATAAGCTAGCATCGATAAGCTATCAAACCCTCTAAATGGACACCATTGCAAACCTTAGATTAGATTCGCACTAGAATAAAGGCACAGAGGCTTGTTCATACAGTCGAGCATAGAATTTTAGATTCTGCATTTCGGGCTGGGGAATAAACTTCAGGTCTTTATTAATATTCAGTACCATTCGCGGTCCAAATCGTGTCACAGGCTTCCATTCCACCAGTTCTTTGGTTAGGCTCGAATTCGGATCAGATTTGCGAGCGAATTCCGAGAACATGGCCACCATTCGACAAATTGTGGCGTATTCTGGTCGTGATTTGTCCAACTTGAAGGTGAAGGGTAAAACATAAATGTAACCCAACTCATCTACATGGGAAACACCACGCTTCTCCGGTCCAAAGAAGCGAATGCGATAGAAGTTAAAGTCTGGCGAATCAAAGTCAAAGCGATAGAGGTAAGTGGGAGACTGGGAATAGGCCAACCTGGCCAGTACCACCCGCTCCTGCGAGTGCATCAGGTTGTGGGTGAAGAGAGCTGCTGCTGCAAAGTCGGAAAATTTTACCCGACTGCCGTAAAATTTCCGGCAAATTCTGCGAGAAGAAAACTATTTATCATCCGATTGGCTTGAAGCTCGGTTTCAATTGATGAAATAGAAAAATGTGATTTTCCAATGTCGGAAAATCTGATCCCAGCGAGTGAAAAAGCGCATAAAATTCAGCATACAAGAAAACTTTTATTCATCCGATTGGCTTAAACGATAGAATACGAATTAATTTGAAGCATGATTTTCCAATGACGGAAATTCCGCCCCCGGCCGAGATTTTCCAGAAAAATTCTAGATGGAAAATAACTACTTTTCATCCGATTGACTTGAGACTCTGTTTGTAAGGATAAAATTCGCAATAATTTTAAGTGTGATTTTCCAATGATGGAAAATCCGACCACGGTCTGATATTGGTTCTATACTGTTAAAGGCGCAGCGAAGCGCGACGGGTTATGTGCTAGTATTTAATAAATGTAGTTTAAGACCTTAACAGAAAGGAGAAGAAGAGTTTCCATAGCTTAGCAGTCCAATACATGCGAGATTTGTACAGCCCTGCATGCACAGCAAATCTTGTAAAAATTGAAACGAAAATTTAAAGAAGTCTGAAAATCTCCTACATGGGCCTGAAAGCGACTTGAGCATATAACAGCACCTTATGGAAATGGAGGCGAATGCCAATACGATTGGAAACCCAAGCAAAACGTTTGAAAAACTGAAGTAGAATGAGGAGTTTCTAATGACCCACATTTAAATGAAAAAAAAAAACCAAAAACTTCAAGACTTTTGTTCCATGTTCACAAAATATATGAGGCAGTGAGCTAAACTACTTACTTCGCATATCCTTAGAGGCCTTTAGCATGTTCGCAGCTAAGAATTATTGTTACGCCCAACAGCAAAATAGACTGAGGGTCTTTTTTTGGTTTGAACAGCTCACGTCACATCAGAGCTGTAAACTTGAATTACCATTACCATTATTATTTTTCACGTAATTGAAAACAATTCCCAATTACCATTTTTGATTAATCGTAATTGTAACTTTGAATTATGATTATTTAGTTAATATTACTAAAATTAATTACTTTAACAATTACTTAGGTAATTGTAACTGTAAAGCGTGATTATTGAATAATTGTGCTTGAAATGTTGTACTATTTATGAATTTTTAGGTATCAAATTAAATTACTATAGACCAATTATAAAATTCATGGTATATATTATAACTTCCATTTAAATGATAAAAAAAAACGAGAAAATTACTATAAGATGATTAGATTAGAAGGTGTAGATCCAATGATAAAAAAATAGCGAAATGTTCAAGTTTTTCAAAGGATTTAAGATTATTATAAGGTTTGGATAAATGCCAATTGAAGACGCATCCTTAGGAGGTGTAAACCAAAAACCGCGAATATTCCCAAATTTTCATTTCAATACTAACGAAAGCGCTTGAACAGATTGAACAGTCCAAAACATTGCGAAATTGGCAAATGACCAACGATTATTATGATGATTTTGCAAAATTCGATCGATCTTTCAAAAGAACCGAGAACTGTTAAATATTTCATATGACCAAAAAGCATTTTTTTCAAAATAGTACAACCACCGCAAATAAAACAGACGCAGTAATAGCAGTGATCGCTTTTGTCGAAAATTAACAAATATTTGAAAAGCGCACTTTGCGCTCCCTGACCAAAAAATCCATTCGCCACACTCTTAAAGCTTATGATCTCAGTGGAATCACTGACTCAACTGCCAGGGTAGTCAATGCCAGAATGAGACATAAGAAATGTAAATTGCTCTCGTTCTGGTTGCTATTGGCGGCATTCTTCCAAATATTTTACATTGTTATCAACCATTGACCTTGAGCCAGCGCTGTAAAAAGCACAAAAACTTTGACTAAAATCAATGCAGGTCACTAAAACCCTTATATGTATTTTACATCTATTAATCCATAATTCAAATAAATGATTGCTATTATTAGCCTGGGTTTTGTTACCTTGATCAGCAAACAATCAAATTCGGTGATTTCGAAATTTGATTTGTAAAAAAATCATTATTTTCACCTACAAATATAAAATAATTCAACATTTCAGGCACAATTACCCAATAATCACCCTTGACAGTTACAATTATCTAAGTAATTGTAAAAGTAATTAAATTTAGAAGTATTCACTGAATAATCATAATTTCATGTTAAAATAACGATTATTTTAAAATGGTAATAAGGAATTGTTTATTCATTACCTAAAATATTTTAATTTTAAGTAATGAAAAGTAATTAAATACGAGAAGTAATGCATACATTACAGCTCTGCGCCACATTGATTCCACTCAAAACATTGATATTAAATAAAAATACCCATACCAAATGATATTCAATTTCTTTAATTGTTTTCATTTACGGCTAAGCAACAGAAATAACACATCCAGAAAATGTCAATCTTGGAGATAAGCTAGCATCGATAAGCTATCAAACCCTCTAAATGGACACCATTGCAAACCTTAGATTAGATTCGCACTAGAATAAAGGCACAGAGGCTTGTTCATACAGTCGAGCATAGAATTTTAGATTCTGCATTTCGGGCTGGGGAATAAACTTCAGGTCTTTATTAATATTCAGTACCATTCGCGGTCCAAATCGTGTCACAGGCTTCCATTCCACCAGTTCTTTGGTTAGGCTCGAATTCGGATCAGATTTGCGAGCGAATTCCGAGAACATGGCCACCATTCGACAAATTGTGGCGTATTCTGGTCGTGATTTGTCCAACTTGAAGGTGAAGGGTAAAACATAAATGTAACCCAACTCATCTACATGGGAAACACCACGCTTCTCCGGTCCAAAGAAGCGAATGCGATAGAAGTTAAAGTCTGGCGAATCAAAGTCAAAGCGATAGAGGTAAGTGGGAGACTGGGAATAGGCCAACCTGGCCAGTACCACCCGCTCCTGCGAGTGCATCAGGTTGTGGGTGAAGAGAGCTGCTAGATTCTCTTCAAGATCTTTGGTCAACTGACCACTTCGAGCCTGACAAAATAGCTGCAGTAAGTCCCGTGCCAGCTGACGACTCTCACCAGGATCGCAACGCACTTGTAGAGTGCGGGGTAGCACGCAGTCTGGTAGCGTTTTTAAGAACTTCTTAAACAGTTGGCCTGGCAACAAGCCCTCATCGCTGTTGGTGCCCACGATAATGGGGATTCTATTGCTCCAAGCATTTCTCTGCAGCTCGATGGGTTCAGACAGTAGAATTCCGTTGGCCGTGGCATAAGGCTCCACACAGGGCACAAATGGCAGGGGGAGACCAACTCGCATTTTTTCTACGGGAGTCCAGAAATCTGCCGAGACCACCAGCTTGGGATCCGCTTTGCTTATAAAATCAAAGACATCGCTATCCTTGTTCTCACCCTCGTAGCCCAAGTGCTGGGCCAAGCGATATTCCATATTGGGTAAGCGATTCGTTTCTGTAGAAAAACCTGCCATAAGAATGGCCTTGTTAAAGAGTCCCTCGGCTTGGGGGCTCATCATGAGCAGCTGGACTGATGAGCTGCCCGAACTGTGACCAAATAAAGTGATTTGATCGGGGTCACCATTAAAATTGTGGGCATTTGCTTTGATCCACTTGAGGGCAAGGACCAAATCCTTAAGACCTGCATTGCCCGGTACCTCCAACGAGGGATCGGCGAAGCTAAGATAGCCTGAGTAAGAGGGGAAAGTTTATCAAAAAAGTCCACTTTTATATGGATGGCTCACCCAAAGGTCCCAAGCGATGACCTATGCTGATGTGAATCAACTCTTCACTCATCAGATAGTCCGGTGCCCAGGCACGCCGTGAAGCATCACCTCCCTTGAACCCTCCCCCATGCACATAGACCATCAAAGGTAAAGGCTTTTCGCTGTTTAGCTATCAAAAGTGTTGATAATGCTCTGGAAATATCAATAGATAACCCAACCACCTACCGTCTTCACCGACACATTCAAGTACAAACAATCCTCGCTGCCCTCCACTTGTTTGGTATAAGAGCTGACCTGCAGGCACTTGTCTAAGGGTCTAGTACAGTCCCTGATCCCATGCCAAGGCTTCAAATCATGCGGCTCCTTGAAACGTAGACTTCCCAGCGGTGGCACAGCATAGGGAATACCATCGAATGCATAGAAGGGATCGTCATACAGGGACTTAATTAGGGTTCCCCGTATTCTACCGTGAGTGGTTTCAACCACCGGCGATGTTTCACTACTAAAGCAAACGGAAGCAAATTAAGTTTAGTCGGGGGAGAAGTGGGTGAAACTAAGCCAGAACCTACTAGTCCGCTGCCATCTGCAAAGTTTGTTCGACTATTCTACAAATATTTTGTAGCTTTTTATTTCCCAAATCTCAATCGACGCCTTTTGCTGATAAAGACCACCTAGAATATTTCATTGCGATAAGCAGCTATGCTGATGGTTTCTCCACGTAAAAAGTGAAGAAAATTTAGAAGATGATCTTGAATTATGTTTGATAAGTTTTTGTTTGATGATCCAAACGATTCGAAATGTTCGTAGTTCTTAGAACATTTTTTTCAAGAGGTTACGTTTGTTTTGATTAATTTGCCTTCTCCGGAAACAAGAACCATGATCAGACCTGTAAGCAAACATTTTGGTAATCTCTCGATTCTATCTTTAGTTAACTGCAGTTCTGGTATGAAAACAAGTTACTTATCTACACTCAGAGACAAAATGGAGAATTTCATTCTTAAATCAAGAGCATTCGTTTTCAAAAGAACGGTAAGAGCACTTATTCGTTTTTTTCAAATTGCGGGGGCGGGAGCGGGCGTGTCCAAAATTTGAAACAAACTTGATCTGCGGGCAGATAAAAGAAGCATTTGTCCCATACATGTCAAAGCTCTATCTCTTACCATCTCTGAGATCTAGGTGTTCACACAGACAGACGGACGGACGGACATGTCTATATCGACTCGGCTGTTGATGCTGATCAAGAATATATATACTTTATATGGTCGGAAATGATTCCTTCAGCCTGTTACATACATACCGCAATTCGGAAAAAACGTTATATCTCCTACAGTTTTAAAGATAGATTCGTACCGTCTTGAGGTAGTAATTAGCAAAACAAATAAATTTACCGAAGAAATGATAAGGATCGAATGAGCGGTTCTCAAGTTATGTGAAAAATGGCCGAGTTAAAAAAATGTTGCATACTTTTCGGATGGTCACCCCAAGGAACGCAGGAACACTGTTAAGCATGTTTTTTCATGAGTAACGGGTTTATCGAAGTCGGTTAGAGCCGACTTTAACTTACGCTCTCGTTATATTATACAGTCCTTTAATCAATTACTTTTGCACAATCTTCATGTTCAACAATAACTGAATTAAGAGCCACCCACATTTTTACAAAACATTTTTACAAAGCTTTTCCAATGAAATCTGAAAAATCATCACAAAGTTGCATACTTGTGGGCTGTATACTATAACAAGTTACAACATTGGATATGTTTGACTCGACTTTATTAAAACCAAAGCAAAACCGCGCAAAAGAACAAACCTACAGTGCAATATTCAAAGAAAATATTAAACCATGTTGCAAGTGAACTGTAAGGGGTACTTTTGCGCACTCTCAACGCAAAGTTTCCAAATGTTAAAATAACCAAAATTATTTTCACTCTTTTATGTAAGCCCTTACGAACTATATTGCAATCTAGTTCATGGACGAACCTTACATTAGCCTCGCACTAGAATAAAGGCACAGAGGCTTGCTCATACAGTCGAGCATAGAATTTGAACTTTTGCATTTCGGGCTGGGGAATAAACTTCAGATCTTTATCAATATTCAGTACCATACGCGGTCCAAAATGTGTCACAGGCTTCCAGTCCACCAGTTCTTTGGTTAGGCTCGAATTCGGATCAGATCTGCGAGCGAATTCCGAAAACATGGACACCATTCGAAAGATTGTGGCGTACTCTGGTCGTGTTTTGTCCAACTTGAAGGTGGCTGGAATAACAAAAAGGTAGCCCAAATCATCCACATGTTCAACTCCACGTTTCTCGGGTCCATGGTAGCGAATGCGATAGAAATTGAAATCTGGCGAATCAAAGTCGAAGCGATAGAGGTAAGTGGGAGCCTGGGAATAGGCCAGCCTGGCCAGTACCACGCGCTCCTGCGAGTGAATCACGTTATGGGTGAAGACAGCTTCAAAATTCTCTTCATGCTCCTCGGTCAACTGGCTACTGTGAGCCTGACAAAATAAGTACAGTAAGTCCTCCGCCAGCTGACGACGCAGTCCAGGCTCGCAACTCGCTTGCAGCGTACGGGGTAAAAAACACTCTGGATTCGTTTTGAAGATCTTCAGTTTCTCCCCACTCTTGTCCAGACTGGCAAAAAACATGCACTCTCCGCTGTTGGTGCCCATGATGATGGGAATCCTATTGCTCCAAGCATTTCGCTGCAGCTCGATGGGTTCAGACAGTAGAATTCCGTTGGCCGTGGCATAAGGTTCCACACAGGGCACAAATGGCATTGGAAGACCAGCTCGGATTTTTTCCACGGGAGTCCAGAAATCTGCCGAGACCACCAGCTTGGGATCCGCTTTGCTTATAAAATCAAAGACATCGCTATCCTTGTTCTCACCCTCGTAGCCCAAGTGCTGGGCCAAACGATATTCCATATTGGGTAAGCGATTCGTTTCTGTGGCAAAACCTGCCATAAGAATGGCCTTGGTAAAGAGTCCCTCGGCTTGGGGGCTCATCATGAGCAGCTGGACTGATGAGCTGCCCGAACTGTGACCAAATAAAGTGATCTGATCGGGGTCACCATTAAAATTGTAAGCATTTGCTTTGATCCACTTGAGGGCAATGACCAAATCCTTAAGACCCGCATTACCCGGTACCTCCAACGAGGGATCGGCAAAGCTAAGATAACCTGAGTAAGAGAGGAAAGCTTATCAACATTGTCTACCGGAATTTTGGTAGGCTCACCCAAAGGTCCCAAGCGATGACCTATGCTGATGTGAATCAACTCCTCACGCATCAGATAGTCTGGTGCCCAGGCACGGCGTGAAGCATCACCACTTTTGAAGCCTCCCCCATGCACATAGACCATCAAGGGTAAAGCGTTTTTGCTGTTAAGCTATCAAATGACATTGATTAAGCTCTGGAAAGATCAAAAGATAGCCCAGGCACCTACCGTCTTCACCGACACATTCAAGTACAAACAATCCTCGCTGCCCTCCACTTGTTTGGTATAAGAGCTGACCTGCAGGCACTTGTCTAAGGGTCTAGTACAGTCCCTGATCCCATGCCAAGGCTTCAAATCATGCGGCTCCTTGAAACGTAGACTTCCCAGCGGTGGCACAGCATAGGGAATACCATCGAATGCATAGAAGGGATCGTCATACAGGGACTTAATTAGGGTTCCCCGTATTCTACCGTGAGTGGTTTCAACCACCGGCGATGTTTCACTACTAAAGCAAACGGAAGCAAATTAAGTTTAGTCGGGGGAGAAGTGGGTGAAACTAAGCCAGAACCTACTAGTCCGCTGCCATCTGCAATGATTGTTCGACTGTTCTCGAGAAATTTTTTTAGTTTATTGAGATAAACAGGTGATAAACAAAATCACAGCTTATCGCCTATCTCCGCCTATTTAAATGATTAACATCTCGACAACAAGATAAGTGCTTCATACCCATCGGACAGTTTTGTAAGTGCAAACAGTTGAAACAAACTTAGACAAGGCACAATTTCTGGAGAGCATCTTGGGATGAACAAGTTTAGGAACTGGTTCGAGAATCAAACCCGAGACTACGTTGGGATCCAGAACAGAACTTCTTTAGAGTTAAAACAGCTGACAAAGCTTGGTTTAGTGTTGAGTTAAAGTTTACTCCTTACTGTACAGACAATCTTTCTGCTGTTACTAGAACTTCTCTTGAGGTTTAAATTTATAAATTAACAAGTAAAATTTTAATACACAAAACATTTTGAATACACAATTTAGTATACATAAATTTCTACTTCATTGATGAGGTGCTACCTAATCATCCTTCATTTGGTTTCAGTCTTGCACACACTTTCCCACACCTTCAACTTATTGAGCTCCGGTAATGCCATCAATTTGATATGCTCAGAAATATTCAAGCACTCCAATTGGGAATTAACCAAGGGTTTCCACACTTGATGTTTGAGCAGCTCCTTTTTCACACTTGGACAATTTGGATTCGACGTGGAGGCAAATGTGGTGATAATATCAATCATACGCTCTATGGTAAGAAACTCGGGTGTATGCCTATCCAGTTTCCAGGAGAATTCACCATACCACAGATAGGAATGATCATCGACATGGGCCACGCCACGCAATTGATTTCCACAATACTTAAAACGCTGATGGTTGAAGGTGAGCGAGTCGAAGTCAAAGCGATAGAGATAGGTAGGAGCGGCAGCAAACTGGAGGCGTGAGCGTAGGGCTCTAAGAATGGGGTGCCAGAAGACCTTGTAGCTGGCGTACTAGAATGATTGCAAAAATGGATAATGAAATTAAAAATTATACAGAAATGAATTAATGAAATAAGCCATAACAGAATAGAATTACAGAAACAAAAACGGAAGGTATTTCAAAAATAACAGAATGGAATTACAAATAGATATTACTAAATGGAAACACAGACAAAATTTAAATTCAGCAAGAAATTAGAACTTTAAAAAAGAAATACTGAAAACTATGACAGAGAAGAACTGCAGATTTAACCTACGAATAGGGACTTTATAAAGCAATTACAATAAGGAACTGTTATTTTTATTACTATAATGTATTACAGAAAAAACTTTAAGAAAGGAGTTGAGGAAAGAAATTGCAGAAAGGATTTCTTGAAGAAATAACTTATAAAAAATAATTACAGATGGAACTGGAAAAAGGAATTACAGAAACAATGTTAAAAATAAGTAAATGAAAGGTCATACAGACAGAGTTTAGGAGAGGGAAAGGATTTGCAGAAAGAAATTGTAGACAGAGCTTACAGAAAGAAACTGACAAAAAAATGTACTGAAAGGAGTGAAAGGAAGAAATTGCACAAAGGATTTATTGGCGAATGGAATCTACAGGAAAAAAATAACAGCAAGGAACTAGAAAAAGCAATAAAGAAAAAAAATTGAGAAACTAGGTTTTGAAAGGAATGAAAAGGAAAGGAAAATAAATTACAAAACGCAATTATAGAAAGGAACTACAGTAAGAAAAATCTGGAACGAACTACTGAAACTTATAACAGAAGGAGATCACGGAATGAATTTATAAAAGGAAATTCCAGAGAGGGACTTACAAATATAAATTACTTGATGGAATTAGAAAAAGAAATTACAGAAGGCATTCAAAGAAAGGAGATATTTACAGTAAATATAAAAGTAGATTAAGGAATAATTAGGAAAAGAGTTAAAGAAAGAATTTATAGAAAAGAATTACAGAAAGGAATTACAGATAGGAATTTCAAAAAGGAACTGAATAAAGGACTCAAAGTAAGGAACTACAGAAAGGGCTTAAAAAAGGAATTGCAGAGAGGAATTACAAAAAAGAATTACAGAAAGAAATTATAAAAAGGAATTACAGAGAGGAATTACAAAAAATAAATAGAGGCAAGCTAACTTCGGCTCGACCGCAGCTTATATACCCTTGGAGCTTAATATATATGGCTGACAGTTTGTATGGCAGCTATACTATAAAGTGGTCCGATTTCGCAAATCTTGTTGAGATTATGTAAAATCATAGAAAGCTTATACATACGAGCGTTGGGAGCGATAACATTGAAAACAAAAAAATTTTTCTCACTAAGACTTTTTTTCAGACCTAACTTTTTTATGGCAGCTATACTATATAGTTGTCCGATTTCGACAAGTTTTGGTAAAATTTTGTGATATCATTAAAAACCAGGGTTCGTAAATAACACACACATAAAATACATTGTTCAAAAAAAATCAAAATGTTTTAAACTCATAAACAACATGTGTGTTTCGACATGTTTTAAACAGTGTTTTGTACATCTTATGTCAGAATAACGAACACTGATAAAAAACACTAGGCATTTTGGACAGTTCAAAATCATATGTGTTTTAAACACATGCACTGTTAACACAATAAAAAACATGTTTATTTACATTTTGAACATTTAACATTTCGACACACGAAAGCGATAACATTTTGAACACTGAAACTACAAATTGAACATCCCTTACAAATTTACATTAAATAAATATTTGGCTTGAATAGCTGAGCTTCTTTCAGTCTTTTAGCTTCCATTCTTCAAATTTTGACTAAGAAAAAAGACTTTCAGTTATTGGCCTTTTCCGCAGTTCGAAATATTCTCATATCCTACGCCTTTGCTTAGGTAGAATGTTCGTACCTTTAAGACATATCAGCATAGTAATCAGCTATATATCGATTCTACCAGGGGATGGAAATGTCGTATGGCAATCATTTAATCGTAGGTCCTAGAGCATCAGGGTATTTCCAGCTTAAGAATCTTGATCAAGGATCTCCATAGAAGCGGTAAATACTTAGAAAATAGTGATTCAAGACTGAAAATGAGATGACTGCAGAAATTTGAATGTGCTTATACTGAACCGCGATAAAATACCATGGATGACCGATGGTGAAGAGTTTAGAAAAGTGCTGATCAGTCTTTAAACCAACGAAGGCCACGCCTGGCCCGCAGGGACCGCATTTGTTTTTCACACCGACACGAGTCGAACGCATGCCGAGGCTTGCGCCAAGAGCGCAAAAAACTTTCAGTCGCTGGCCTGCAGGTCGGAACTGTATTGCGTCGCTTTTTGTTTGCAGTCGCTCTTCTTGACAAACCCTGCTTTAAATTCATTAAAATGACCATAGAGAACTAACACTAGTTAAACTGCAAGCACCCAAAAAACAAAATAAATGCCTTTTAAGTATAATCATATGTTTATTCAAATATGGTGTTTATTAATTTTCCCTACGCGATAACTTCAGCTTAGTCTTTATAATTGCTTTCTTGGCGGTTCCGTTACGCTGCCTTCCTCATATATTTCCAGAAATATTAGCCAAGTCCTTGTTGCATAGCATGCTAGCATCTTTATATGAACCGTCTTTTTACCAGTCCAGCTCCTTTGTATCGCATTTTTTCGGTCTTCCCATTTTGCTCAGAAATTTAAACAGTAGCTGCTCTATTTATCAGACGAGCTCAATCACAAGCACAAATGCAAAGCATACTTTGAGCCAAATATTTATTTAATGTAAATTTGTAAGGGAAGTTCAATTTGTAGTTACAGTGTTCAATATGTTATCGCTTTCGTGTGTCGAAATGTTAAATGTTCAAAATGTTAATAAACATGTTTTTTATTTGTTGAAAATGTTACTATTAGAAACACACTTTGTTTTAAAGTGTTCAAAACGCCTGTGTTTTTTATCAATGTTCTTTATTTTGACATAAATTGTTTAGAACACTGTTCAAAACATTTTGAACATTCCCAATAAAAACAATGAAAAAAACAATGCTTACTGTTTTGAACAATGTTTAAAACACGATGTTTTGTACATTGTGTGTTATTTACGAACCCTGTTAAAAACTTATAAATACGAGCGTTGGGAGCGATAGCACTAAAAATAAAAAAGCGTTTCTCTCTAAAACTAGTTTTTCAACCGATCGTTTCTATGGCAGCTATATGCAATAGTCATCCGATCCGGCCGGTTCCGACAAATGTGCAGCGTATTTGTACCAAAAGACTTCGTGCAAGTTTGGTTACGATAGCATTAAAACTGACGGAGGAGATAGCATAGAAACAGACGGACGGACAGACGGACATGGCTATATCAACTCAGCTCGTCATGCTGATCAAGAATATATATACATTATGTGGGCGAAGATGCTTCCTTCTCTGCGTTACAAACATCCGGACAGTTTTAATATACCCTCTCCAAGGGTACAGAAATTACAAAAAAGAATTACAAAATGAATTTATATAAAGACAAAACGAAATTACAGAAGGGAATTACAGAAAGGAATTACAGAAAGGCATTAATAAGAGATAAATTTATTTCAGAAAGAAATTACAGAAAACAGTTACAAAAAGAATTACACAAAAAATGGCAAAACAAAAATAAGTAATCACAGAATGAAATGATTAAAAGGAATTACAGAAAGGAATTACCGAAAAGAATTTCAGAAAGGAACTATAGAAAGGAATTACAGTAAGGAATTACAGAAAAGAATTTACGGAAGGAATTATAGAAAGGAATTCCAAATAAGAAACACTGAGAGGAATTACAAAATGGAATTAAAGAAAGGACTTGAAGTAAGGAATTACAAAACTGAAAGGATTTACCGAAAATAATAGCAGAAAAGAATTAAGACTTGAAGTAAGGAATTACAAAACTGAAAGGATTTACCGAAAATAATAGCAGAAAAGAATTATAGAATGGATTTACAGAAACGAAGTAGAGAAAGGAATTGCACAAAGAAATGACAAAAGATATACGACGAAGTTTCAGAAAGTAATTAAAGAATAGTATAAAAGAAAAGCTTTATAGAAAGGAGTTACACAGAGGATTTACAGAAAGGACTTACAGTGAGAAATTACAAAAAGGAATATCCAAAGGGATCTTCAGTAAGGAAATACAAAAAGTAAGGAATTGTAGAAAAGAAGTCCAAAAACCAACTACCATTTAAGGAACGAATTTTGTATTTTACAAAACTCACCTCACAGTAGGCCAAAAGCGATTCCGGTGACAGCGATATATCCTTATCCCCAAAATGCGTCTTCTGCAAGCGTTGACCCAAACTTCTGGCAAATGCTTGTGGCAGTGCACGTTTCACCTCCAACGGTAACATGTGTTCCGGCTCATCCTTTAAACTGGTCAGCAAATAAGGAGCGATCTGCACTCGAGCATACATCAGTAGCCCCTCAAATGAGGTACCACTCATCATCACTGGAATCTTATTGCCCCAGGCTTCGGCTAGCATTTCGTAGGGTTGCTTGGGGAGCACACACTGTTCACTGGCATAGGGTTCCACCATGGGTCCAAATTGAAACACACAATCATCCAAGTGTTCCGCTTTGCTAAGCAAATAAGGCCTGACCAGCTGCTCCCCCGGCACTCCCTGCAGATAATCCAAAAGCTTTGCATCGCTAACCTTATCCGTCTCCTTCATGCCTAGTACGCTGGCTAGGCGACGCGGTAAATCCGTGATGGGACATAATGCCCACGAGCAAAGCACATTTCCCGACTGCAGAATAGCCTTGTGAAACAGTCCTTCAGCCTTGGGATTCAACATTAAATAATGCGCCGAAGCAGCTCCAGCACTTTCCCCAAAAGCTGTCACATTATTGGCATCCGCATTGAAGCTGGACGCATTTGCGGTAATCCACTGCAAGGCCAGAAGTTGATCCTTCAGCCCCGCATTGCCGGGCACACCCACACTGGGATCGCTGAGACTGAGAAAACCCAAAGGACCCACCCGATAGGAGACAGTGACAACGACCACATTACGCATCATAAAATAGTCGGGACTGTGCAAATCACGCGTTGGATCGCCCTTCTCAAAGCCACCGCCAAAGAAGAAGACGATCAGAGGAAGAGGACTCGCCGAATTGAGCTGATAAAGATTGAGTTCAAAAAGAAATTATACAAAAAATTACCACTCTAACTCACCTCCTTCGAATACACATTCAGATACAGGCAATCCTCCACACCCTCCAGCTGTTGTGTATACTGATTAAATTGTAACGGTTTCTCACCCTTCTTTCGGCAATCCAACAACTTTGTCCAAGATTCTATGGGTACCGGAGCCTTGAAACGTAATGACCCCGTTGGGGACTTGGCATATGGGATACGCTCAAAACTGATGTACTCATGCCCATAGATGCCCGTACAACGTTTTCCCAGAATTGGTCCATTCTTGGTATGCACCTCAATGGCATTCGAGCTGGCGGTAGACAGTAAAAATTATGATCTCACATTTTGAAATCGCACCCCACTCTTGCTCACCTCTCCATGTTTCGCTTTGTAATGAGCTCGATTACACTTTTTTTTCACGTTTTATCTAACTAAATGAAAGCATTTATGACGCCCTTTTATCGCGACTTTTAGAACTGCGAAAGAACCACAAACTACAAATGAACAAATACATATGTATGTATGAATGTTTGTACAACAACAACGCAAGCAAATTGAACTCCGAGACAGCTGATTCTCAGTGAGTGTTGTTTTTCTTTCTTATTGAAATAGTTGTTGTAGCGTTTTATCATTTTGGTTGCCTTGGCGATTACGCAGATTTGTAAGTGCGAAGCGATCACACGTACTAAGAAAGCTTGTTGCTAAAAAAAGCTGCAGTGAGCTTTTCTATTTACGAGGGATGGATTTAATTGAGCTTTTAGATAAGCATTTTATGTTGTCTTTTTGAAAATTGCAGTTCTTATACCCTGTCCCCATTGAAAATGGGTAAAAGAGAATCATGAAGTTGTGCAAATCTAACAAGGAGAAGAAAACATTTTCGACCCTATAAAGTATATATATTCTTGATCAGCATCAACAGCCATGTCCGTCTGTATGTGTGTGTTTGTATGTCTTAGTTGTAGAGGGTATTTCGGAGTCGGGCCACTGGACCGCAACGCTCTTACTTGTTAATTAAGTCCTAGTCTAAAATTAGTTAAAATTTTTTTCAAAATTACTGCACAATTGCGGAATTTTTCCAACATTGTTTCCAAAATAATCAAATAGACTTTGACATGTTTAGGCGTTCGCACTAAACTTACTCATAAAAAAACATGTTTAACAGTGTTTCTGCGTTCCTTAGGGTGACCATCCGAAAAGTATGCAACATTTTTTTTATGGTGGGAGAGGTTTAGCGAGGGGGCTTGGTTCACTTTTTTGCTCATAACTTGAGAACCATTCATCCGATCTTGATTATATCTGTGACAAATCGATTTATTTTGCTAATTACTAACAATCTTTAGATAGTTTGAAGATCGTCTATCTTCAAAACTGTAGGAGATATAACATTTTTTCAAAACTGTAGGAGATATAACATTTTTTCCAAATTGCGGGGGCGGGAGGGGGCGTGGCCAAAATTTGAAACAAACTTGATCTGCGTGCAGGTAAAAGAAGCATTTGTCCCATACATGTCAGACCTATTTCTGTTACCATCTCTGAGAACTAGGTGTTCATACAGACGGACAGACGGACGGACGGAAAAGTCTATATCGAATCTGCTGTTGATGCTGATCAAGAATATATATACTTTATATGGTCGGAAATGATTCGTTCTGCCTGTTACATACATTTGCACGACTTTAGTATACCCTTTTTACTCTACGAGTTTCGGGTATAAAAATATCGATATTTCTAAAGTAGCCTTAGCCGATGGGAGCAATGGGAGTGATCTACAAGATTCCATGGAACGGAAATGCAGAAAACAGTTGCAACAAATTGTACATTGGAACAACAATATCGAAACTTAGAACTAGAATAAATATCTCAACACAAATTACAAACTCTGGCATCAAACAAACATACAAAAAACGGTGCTTGCGACACAATCGACGAACTTTGAAACTACAGAAAACGCTTCACTGTAGAGATTCTATACATTATAGACACACACACTGACAAGAGGCTTAACTACAAAACGGACACGGAAAACTGTGCGCACCTATTCAATCACTTACAGCCCAAACAATAACTCAGACGCGGAATAGACGCGTTAAACTATGTGTTCAATGTTACATTGAAATTGGAAATTGATTTGTGGTGTCCCTGAAGATGGTTGCCGACAACAACTTACACATCTGTGTGTTTTACTTGACCTCGAGCCAGCAATACTCACATTCTATGATATATCTAGTTTAAAAAAAAACTGGAAAGTTATTAATGAACGTCTTCACCATAAGACTGCCTAAGACCATTGTTAGTGGAAAGTGCTAGTATATATATAAATATATCTGTAATGTCCAATAAATCTAAGATCCAATAAAATAACATTAAGATTTAACTAAGTTGTTTTTAAAAGTAGACCATGGGCCCTATCTTATTCTTAGATACATTGATCTTATCTTTTTTACTCGGTTCCGGTTCCGTTTCCGGTAACTAAATGTTGGTAAAACTTAATCTTTTAATATGCTCATACATAATATGTATATGATATATGTATACATAAGCGTTGCTAAGCCCCCCTTAAAATTTTAAACACATAATGAAGAAGTGGCGCTTACTTGTCAATTGCCATCAATTCAATCATCATGATTGTCTAAACTCATCTAATCTTATCAAAGCTCAAATTCGACAGTTCGGTCTATATATGTATATTCTAGGGGGGGTCGATTTTTTTTTCGCACAAAGCAAATAGCAACAAGTGAGAAAGTCGGTCCAGTCCGACTATAATATACTCTGTACCTGCAGTAGAAGCTGATTGCATGGCTGGTGCTGCGCTCATCTCTCTCTCTTTAAGGGTGGGAGTGGGTGGGTTGGAGGGTTGTTTACTTATTTGCTCATAACTTGAGAACCGCTTATCCGATCTCTATCATTTTTTCGGCAAATCTATACATTTTGCTAATTACTAACTATCTCCAGAAGGTACAAATCGTCTATCTGCAAAACTGTAGGAGATATAACGTTTTTTTCAAATTGCGGGGGCGGGAGGGGGCGTGGCAAAAATTGAAAATAAACTTGATCTGCCTGCAAGTATAAAAAGCATTTTTCCCATACATCTCAAACCACTATCTCTTACCATCTCTGAGGACAGACAGACATGGCTATATCGGCTCGGCTGTTGATGCTGTTCAAGAATATATATACTTTATATGATTCCTTCTATGTTACATACTTTTGCACAAACTTACACAGAGTATATCTCTGTGTGCCTTTGGTACAGAGTATAAAAATTTGTATTGGCTTAGGTTCCCGTTCCGGTACGCGATTTGAAATGGTTTATTTCGGTTTACTGTTCCGGTTTCAGTATTAAGCCCTGGTAAAAACAGACAGACGGACGGACAAAACTCAATCAAACTTTTGGGCAAAACTTAAATACACTTTTCAAGTGAGTTTTTTTATATCTTAAAGAGACTTCGTCTTAAGACCATATTTTTTTCCGGCTTTTAAAACGGCTTCGAATATTTTAAGGGACCATTTTCAAAAGAACATATTAGCGGGTTGGCTCGGCTTCAGTTTGGTACCCCAACATCTAAATTAACTCAGAGTCTCGGAAGATCTTGGCATATAAATAGGAAATAGGGTTATAATCTCAGCTTGTGGGCATTATAGATTACAGTAAGCCCCGGTGCAACCTTTCGCTAATCTCGAACAAGGCCAAACAATTTATAATTCTTCTCAATTAAGCTCCATCTCTTTGTGTTTACAATATCTCTTTTTATAATCTCACAGTGGAAAAGCTTAAAAAAGCTCAATAAAAGTGTTGAAAAATTAGACAACTACAAAACGTCCACTTAAATCGCTCAGTTACAAAATATGTCAAAATGTTAGAATACCGTTAAAGTTAAATGTTCTACTGTCAGGCTGATAAATTACCCCTGTTTCTTAAGAAATTTTAAAACCAAAAATGGGTCTAAAGGTAAGATGATAATGTTTGACCAAAGTCAAGAACAGCTGCCTGGGGGCAGCTTTTCCACCCGTATGTATGTATGTGTGTGTGTGTGTGCGATGCCGGCGTCCCCAGAACTTTATTGCCAGCAACTGAGCGAAATCATTTCAGTCGTTTGGCGGCGGGCTACAAAATTGGATCCAAGACACTTTATAGAAATTAGGAAATTTTGAAATTATATATAAATAAATTTTTTATAAAGTTTACAGAAACATGGAGGTTCATGTGGGCTGGCCAAAGCTGCTCAAAATGGGAGCCAAGTGAGTACAGAATGATCAATCGACTTTGCACCTTGTGTGGGGTGTAACTTTTCTTATCTCCTCAAATTAACCTTCACAATATCTGTTTAGGCTGGTGGGGCACAAGCTGCAACAATACCGTTTGTCTACCAGCAACACCATTGAGGTGGACACCAAGTATGGCAGGGTGAGGGGTCTGCAGCGTAAGACCATCTACGATGAGGAATTATATTATGCCTTTGAGGGCATTCCGTTTGCCAAACCGCCGGTGGGTGAGTTGCGTTTTCGGGCTCCACAGCCACCGGAGCCATGGCAGGGGGTATTGAACTGCACCACCTATCGGTCAAAGCCACTGCAAAGGAATATGGTGACGGGCATGATTGAAGGCTCTGAGGATTGCCTCTATCTGAATGTGTATGCAAAGACGCTGACATCGGAGCAACCATTGCCGGTGATAGTGTGGATCTATGGTGGTGGCTTTCAGAAGGGTGAAGCGTCAAGGGATATTTATAGTCCGGACTATTTTATGATGCAGCCAGTGATTCTGGTTACCATTAACTACAGATTGGGGGCTTTGGGTAAGTTTTATACCATTCTGATCCCAAAAACTATATAGATATTCTTGTTCGATGTCTGTTTCTATGCAAATAATTGTTCTTCCTATTATTCCAGGTTTTCTCAGCTTAAAGGATCACAAGCTAGACGTCCCTGGCAATGCCGGACTCAAGGATCAAGTGCAGGCTTTACGCTGGATTAGTCAAAATATTGCCCATTTCAATGGTGATGCTAATAATATCACCGTAATGGGTGAAAGTGCCGGGGCGGCGTCCACCAACATCTTGATGGCCACAGAACAGACACGAGGACTCTTTCACAAGGCCATCCTGCAGTCGGGTTGCTCTCTCAGTGAATGGGCCGAGGCAGCAGATCGCAATTTTGCTTATCGTCTGGCCGAGCAACTGGGCCATAAGGGCAGTGAACAGGATGCAGATGTTTTAAAATATCTCAGTAAGATCTCAGCCCGTCAAATTGCGGCCACGGATCAGGATATCATTACACTAGAAGAGCTGCGTAGCTTTCTTTTATTTGCCTTTGGTCCGGTGGTGGAGCCATATGAGTCTGCTCACTGTGTGGTCCCCAAAAGGCACAAAGAGATGCTGGCTCAAGCCTGGGGCAATGATATACCCGTTATTATGGGTGGCAACTCTTTCGAGGGTCTCTTCTCCTATCAGATCTTACGCAACGATCCTTGGGTTATGCTCAACTTTCACAATATCATTCCACGCAAGGTCAGTGAGTCGAGTACACCACAAGAAATGGATGATTTGGTGAAGCGGCTGAAGCGGGCGTACTTTGGCAATGAGCAACGCAAGTCGATGGACATGTTTGAGGCTCTCAACATCTTTTCGCATCGTCAGATCTGGCACGATATGCATCGACTGGTGATGGCCCGACTGACCTATGCTCCCGCCACACCCACCTATCTGTATCGCTTTGATTTCGATTCTCCTCATTTTAATCAATTTCGTCGTCTTGTCTGCGGGGATCGAATTCGAGGCGTGGCCCATGCCGATGAACTCTCCTACATGTTTTATAATATCGTGGCCACCAAACTGGAGAAATCTACGCAAGAGTATCGCACCATAGAACGCATGGTGGGTATGTGGACGGCTTTTGCCGCTGGTGGCAATCCAAACTGTGAGGCCATAGCTCCAGCCAAATGGACGCCAGTTGAGCTGACGCAAAGTGGAACTGAACTCTGTTTCAATATCAGTCACCAATTGGAAATGATCGAACTGCCAGAGGCCACAACGCTAGCTGCCTGGGATAGTTTCTACTCCAGGGAGGATCTCTACTGAACCAAAAATAAAACTTAGTAAATATATTTTCGGTGTAAATATGTATGTATAAAGGCATTTTAGTTCTTCAAAATTCTCAATAAAATTTTTTATAGAAATTTGATAATCCTCATGTAATTTTGATTGTAGAAAGACGTGGGGTGGATTACTCTGGCTACGTTATCAAACACTCGAAATAGCTTCCTCGCTTCTCGCTCCAGCGCTCTTTCCGTCTCTGACTCTGAGCTTAGGAGTCGCAGATCGAAGACGGGAGCACCGAATGGCAGGCAGCTCTTTACTCTTAGTCCTTGGCTCTGAGTTAAAAGCTGGATGAAGGAAACCGAGAGCAGCAAACGGAGAGTCGATATCCGAGAGTCAGCGGGCAAGGGCTCTCGTTTCTGAGCTCAGAGCATACAACTTAGTGTTCTGGCTTGCTGTTCAGAGCAGTTTACTAATTCGAGCCAAGAGCACATTTCTTAGCTAGGAGCTGTGAGTAAGAAGCACTGAGCAGTTTTCTGCTTCGGATCTCAGCTCAAAGCGGGTTCTGTTAAACAGTGAGTCACCAGTCAACTATCGCAGCAAAAGCTCAGAGCTGAGGTTCAAGAGCCTGAGCTTCAATCCTATTACAATTAAGCTGTAGAAAGAAGAAAGTGTAAGCAATGTAAGAAGAAACCGGAAGCTCTTGCTCTTAACCGAGAGCCGACTGCTGACTCCTTGGTTCGAGTAACCAGTAGAGAGTCGTTCTAAGCTCTCGACTCTTAAGCTCCTGCTTTCAGCTCAGAGCTAAGAACCTAAAGCTAACACACAAAAGCTGCGTACGAGAGCTGGCTTACAACTGATTCCAAGCTCCGAAAATTATTCAAAAATATTTTAAGATAATTTTTGTATTTTTATATATTTTATGTATATTTAATTGTAGAAATCAGATGGAGCACCTCCATATTAAAACAAAAATTTTTCTAGTATTTTGAAAGTTATTGACCAAGGTGCAGTAAATTTATGGAAGTACAAGAAGGGCAAAATAATGTCTACATAAACGAAGCAAGAAATTAGTTTTTATACCCAATCATATGAAGTATATATATTCTTGATCAGCATCAACAGCCGAGCCGATATAGACTTGTCCGTCTGTCCTTCCGTCCGTCTGTCATAATGAACATCTAGATCTCAGAGATGGTAAGAGATAGAGGTTTGACATCTATAGAACAAATGCTTCTTTTATCTGCACGCAGATCAAGTTTGTTTCAAATTTTGGCCACGGCCCCTCCCGCCCCCGGTACTTGGAAAAAACGTTATATCTCCTTCAGTTTTGAAGATAGACGATTTGTATCTTCTGAAGATAGTTAGAAATTAGCAAAATGAATCGATTTTCCGAAGAAATGATAAGGATCGGATGAACGGTTCTCAAGTTATGAGCAAAAAAGTGAACCAAGCCCCCCCTCCGCTACAAGGCCCCTCCCAACCTAAAAAAAAGGTTGCATACTTTTCGGATGGTCTGCCTAAGGAACGCAGGAACACTGCTAAACATGACTTTTCATAAGTAACGGGTATATCGAAGTCGGTTAGAACCGACTTCAACTTAAGCTCCTTCTTAAGATCCTACCAAGAAGTGCTATAACTGCCCAAGGATATAGTCTTTCCATTTTTTCCCAATTTTTGATTCTATTCAAGGATTTAATATAAGATATTAATAATTGCTGAGTATAAATAGTAGCGAGCCTGAGTTCTGACTCCGGGGAACAAGATCCCTGGATCCACAATCTTTACTGAACAAAGTGACACGCAAGTTCCATTAATAGATCGATGACGGGCGATGACGATTGGTCTGTAACACTAACCTAATTTTCTACTTTATCCATTCGTGGACAGTTGAAAGATGCTAAGAAAGAACTGTCTGAATTTTCAACCGATTTCTTGGCGGAGTCATAAATAAATCTTCATCGGCTATCAAAGATGTATCGATCACACATCCGTGACACTTCCCTCAATACAGCAATACCTTCTGAAAACCTTATTGTCTTCGCAACGTATGCGTTTTATTAAATCGTATGTATGTGTTTGTGCCACATTATGTATTTCAAACCAAAATAAAACCCATTTCGGTCACATAAAATAAATCAGTACGAGGTGAGTCGTTTAAGACGATAAATATGATTGTAAATTTAACTCCTAACTCACTGTCAAGTTACAGTTTAGTCACCATTTAGTCACTGTGTAGTCTGCGGTTTCTTACAGTGAAGTCACTTTTCAGTCACTGCTCAGTCACTGTTTAGTTACTGTTGAGTCACTGTTAAGTCACTGTTAAGTCACTGTAATGTGACTGTTGAGCCACTGTTAAGTCACTGTTTAGTCACTGTGTTATGCCACAGTGTAGTCCTTAATTAGTACTTTTTAAGTCACTATTAACTCACTGCTAAGTCACTATTTAGAAACTTTTAGGTCACTATTAAGTCACTTTTGGGTCATAGTTTAGTTACCATTTAGTCACTGTGTAGTCAGCGGTTTCTCACAGTGAAGTCACTATTCAGTCACTGCTTAGTCACTGTTTAATCACTGTGTAGTCACTGTTAAGTCGTTGTTCATTCACTGTTTAGTTACTGTTGAGTTACTGTTAAGTTAGTTAGTCACTGTTAGGCCATGGCTAAGTCACTGTTGAGTAACTGTTTGGTCACGTGTTGGTCACTGTAAAGTCACTGTTTGGTTAGTATTAAGTCACTGTTAAGTGCCTGTTTAGTCACTGTTCAGTTATTGTTAACATCTCTTCCCACCCTCGCACTCTCCTACTCCACAAACCTAGAAACACACAACCCACCTGCTGCTGCTGCAAATGGTAAAAACGGTTGACTTTGCAAATACAAAATGCGTACCTAAAAGAATATGTCGTAAAGAAAAACTTTTTCTTGTTTTAGTGCTCCAGTCCGTATAAAGCTTAGTTGTAAAAATTTCTTTAATCGCGGTTAATATTTTGATACGGTTAAACAGCTTAAAAATAACATTTGTGGTTGCATTAAATACCCTGACTAAAATTAAACATTTTTATATAAACAACATTTATTTATTTCTAACTTTAATTTTTACAAATTTTTCGCTACAAATTATTCTATCACATGAACATTTAATTATTGCACTTAATTTCCTATTACATAGACTTTGCCCCACTGTTAGCTGACGATTATTACAAGTGTGCATTCATAACTGACCCCAGCTTTGGTGGAGCCGGGTGCTTAGCAACATATGGCAGTCAAGTTGAAGGTGAATTGATGGAGAAGTGTGCATTTTGTTCCTGATCACGCAAACCAGTTTACAAATTGCACAACAACTGGTATCGCCCCATTTAACCTCAGTACAACTTTTGCCGATCATAAAAACTATCCCATACTTTGAATTGGTTTCTCTCGGGTAGCTCAATAAACTCCACATGTTTCCCTATATTCAGACACATGTGCGGAGCATCCACCTCCAAGGCATCCCATCTAGCTGGTGCGATTTGGGGACAATTGGGATTGTCATTCCGTGCAAAAGCTGTCCACATGCCAACCAATCGTTCAATGGCCAAATATTCCTCGGAAGACTTGTCCAGCTTGGTGGCAGCCACATTGTAGAACATGTAGGAGAGATCATCGGCATGGCAGACACCTCGTATGTGGCGACCACAGGTCAGGATGCGATAATGATTAAAAGTGGGCGAATCAAAGTCAAAGCGATACAGATAAGTGGGCGTGGTGGGGGCATAGGAAAGGCGTGCCAAAACAGTCCGATGGATGGCATGCCAAAAGTTTTTAAGGGAAAGCAAATGCAAGCACTCCTTGAACTCCATGCGTCCTCGAGTGGCGTCCTCAAAGTGGCAGATCTTCAGTTGTCTGACCATTTCCTTGATTTGATTTGGATTAGCCTGTTCTCTGACTTCACTGGGCAGCAGAGCCTCAAACGCACTTAACTTATAATCGGAATCCCGCAGGGTGGACTGATACGAGAAGAGACCCTCAAAAGAGGTTCCGCCTAGCATCAAAGGTAAATCGTTACCCCAGGCCTGGGCCAGCATTTCCAAATGAGGCTTGGGTACCACACAATCCTGGCTGACGTAAGGCTCCACCACCGGAGCAAAGGCAAATAGCATGTAGTTTCTTTGCTCCTCCTGCGTCAGTATCGTGTTGCTGTGGGCAGCCAAATCACTGGCCGAGGCACGTTGAAGGTATCGAAAAACTTCCTTCTCGTTCTCGCTGCCCTCATAGCCCAGCTGACGGGCCAGGCGATAGGACCAATTGCTTTTGTGTTGAGTGGCCCAAGCGCAAAGCGAAGTACCCGACATCAAAATGGCCTTGTGGAAGAGTCCTCTCGTCTGCTCGGTGCTCATTAAGATGTGCGTGGCAGCTGATCCTGCACTCTCACCCATTAGTGTTATATTTTTGGGATCACCATTGAACTGGGATATGTTCTCGTGTATCCAACGTAGGGCCAACACTTGATCCTTCAAGCCTGCATTACCCGGCACATCCAAATCTCGATCGGAGAGACTAAGAAAACCTGGGGGGGGGGAGGGGGAAATACAATTGATTACATCATTTTAGTTAGGGCAATACTAAGGGTTTGCAATAGCTTATTAAGCTGTCATTTCAGACAGCAATTTGACTGTTAGATGTTAGACAATTAAAATGAAACGAAACTAATTACGAATGGTTTTATGAATGCTTTCAGGGGTTATTACTGGGGTCGGCGGTACTATACTATGTATTAGAGAAGACATTTTTGTGTCGTTATTAGAAGTGAACAAACTTTCCTCTGGCTGGCTATTAGTAATAAGCGGGGCAGAAATTTAGTGATTTTCTCACATGGAAAGATCATTTTATCGGAGCTCCCAAACATTCTCACAAGATATAAGAATTATTTCATAATATAGTCGAAAACAAACCAACAGAGTATTCGATGTGTCAATAAATACATGTACTTAAGAAGTCTTGTTCTTTTACACAAAATTTATTGAACCAACGCTTTCAAAGTAGTCTGGTTATTCCAATGCGTTGGAAAGTCTAAGGCTAAGGTCCCACAGGCAAATAATTTAAACAAATTTGCACAATAATCTATGCTTTCATACGTATATAATTTGATCATTTTTTGGCCTGTTTCTTGGATTATTAGATCATTAAGGCAAGCTTCGGTAAAAACTATGACATACTTGTGTTTGGAAGTTCATACGTTTTCACCCTTAGCTTCCAAAAGTTCCCTGACTAAAAGTGTAGACGTTGCCTTACTTTCTTACAATGGGAGACTTATTAAGAGGTTATTTTTTCATATTCTTTTTCGGATATCACGAGTGACTGGAGTCATTTATACATACGTACATATTTTTGTTAGATATTTTTGTTCAGGATTGTTTGAAAAATCAACATGGAAAGACTCTCATCACAACAACGTCTTCAATGGGCTCTGCAATAGCTCAATGAAGATCCGCTGTTTTCGCGAACTTCTGGCAAAATACATACGACACCAAACAAAATTGTCGCATTTGAGCTGATAAGCAACACGCAGAGACTCTAGAACTCTCGTAACATCCACAAAAACGCTGTTTAATAGGGTCTTTTTTAAAGAGGTCAATGCACTACATTTCCACAGCCAACAAATTTTAAAATCTATTATATTTGTTAAGTGATTAAATGGTACAAAAATTTGAATCTAAGAATATTTGTGTAAGAACCCCAAGAAATATAAAGAGACACCCGATTATTGTAGGTACGTTTGCTCGTGACTGTGTGATGCACACACAGCGAACCACACCACCTTCGCTCGGAGAGAAAGAAAAGAGAGAACAGACTTAAAGTATGTAGTTGTTGCTCTACGCTTAGCTAGATGCTTTGCGTGACGGCTATAAGCGCCGGCTATTCGGAGCCAATAATTTGCGCGTAGTGATTAAATAGAGAGAACACATATGAAATTGTACGTTAAGCCATAAGCTATGCGAGAGGCCTAAACGCGCTTGATTAGATTATTGTGATGATTAAATAGGTTCCGATTGTAAAAAAAAAGAAGTGAGTGTCGTAACACTCTCGACGCTTTGATGTGAAACATGATGCTTAGCTTAATGGTCTATAAATCAGCAAGGGCTCTCTTTCGAAAGAAGAAAACACTAATAGAGAGTTAAAATACCAGCAACAAGATCACTTGTTGCAGAGTTCTTTAATTTTTTCAGGTAGTCTTGTTTATTGTGCTGATCCGTAGATAAATGATGATGTTTCACTCAACGCGGATCCCTCCCAGATCCCTCTACCCATATCCCACACATATATCCCACCCAGATCTAACCCAGATCCCTCCCAGAAACTACCTTGATCCCACAAAGATAATACCCAGATCCAACCAAGATCCCACCCAGATCTAACCCATCTAGATCCAACTCAGATCCCACCTAAGCCCCACCCAGATCCCACCCAGATCCCAACCATATTCCATCCATATCCCACCCAGTTTCTACTTAGATACAACCCAGGTCCCAGTCAGATCCCAAACAAATCCTACCCAGATCCCACCCAGATCTCACCCCGATACCACCCAGATCCCGCACATATAAGACTCCACCCTCTCAAATACCACCAGATCCCACTAAGATTCCACCAAGATCTCACCCAGAACCCACCCAGTTTCCCCTCTTCAGCATCTTTCCTACCTCTTTGCTTCCCCCTCTGACCATTTTATTGTGTTTTTGTGTGTGTTTGCCGGGAACGTCCGCAAAACAACACAAAATATGAACGACGTCAGCGTCACGTGACGCTGAAGTCAAATTTTACTTCTACTAAAAAAGCTCTCACCTTGGTATACAAATCAGCAATGGCAGTTTGTCAGAAGAAGAAAACCATGATACAACTAAAACGGTTTGATGCTGCTCTCAGTGCCCTGCCTTTTCAGTACTTAGTAGCACTCATTCTCCCTCTTGCGTTTACAGCAAAAGTTGTGAGAGTACGCTCTATATTGTTCTCTCGTTGTTGTTGTGGTGGTTTTCTCTGTTTTGATGTTTTGGCTGAGCCACAGGCAAAGCACTGTAAATGAAATGTTGGGTGTGGGTGTGTGATCTTAAACTCTTCCCTGCATCTCACACCCCCCATCACCAATCTACCGTCATTCTACCAACCGTCTTATGTCAGCGATACAGTAACATAATATGGTAAGCGTCAGAATCAAATTTTACTCCTATTACAACCGTCCCTACCGAAATTAAAGATGTTTCACATCAAAATATAGTCCGAAACTGTTCCGGTACCAATGTTTTTTTCCGGTACTATCGGTTGCAATAATACCGGAAAAGGGTATTCGGTTTTAAAAAAAAAAAGTTATTTCGGCTTAGGTTCCAGTACGCGATTTGAATCGGTTTAGGTTCCGGTTATTATTAAATAATAAATAATAAAACAACAACAAAACTTGATTTCAACCTCTTATTAAGGTAAACTGTTTAAAGCTATTGGACAAATGAACTTATGAGTACCATCGACATAAGGCACTAATAACTTCTTTTGCCTAAAGAAAAGAAATTCTAAATTCAACTTTGAGTATTAAAATTCTTTGTAAATTAGTTGAAAGATGAAAATCACACTCTGCTACTCAAAATCTAATATTTTCGAATTTAAACTATTGTTAACTTTAAGTTCAAACTGGAGAATCAAAGCTGGGAATATGTAATTGGACTTTGCCGAACTCACAGATAGATAGTTGAACTAATTGAAAAGTAAGAACCAAATACTGAATGATAATATTGATGTAATGATAATATTTAAATTTAAATTTTGGAAATAAAGAATGAGTCGAAATGACAAAATAATCTTTTTTGTGGATTTTTGGATGCCACTTTGTGTCAATGCGTTTCATCGTGTAGAACTAATAGAGAATCAAGAACTCATTAAACATTTGAGCTCCTGTACTGATAATAAATCAATTTTGTAATCTTGCCAATTTACTGATGCCAAAACACATTTGTGCAATCTAGTTTTCAGATTATTTAAAGTGTCCACCATTAAGTTAGCTTGTTCAGATCTTATATATGTAATTTAATCAGCAATATTTGTTGATCCAACAAGTTTGATAACGAGAGGATGACTTTAGCATTTTGCTGACTAAGAAAAATTTTACTGGTTTTTTAAGACGTTTTTTTTAACAATGTATTTTAACTTGTAGAAACATTTCACTTTTAGCTTGCTTTAGCTTACAAAGTTATAGAAAGTGGAAATGTTTTATAATTGCAGCCATTTGCTTGCTAATCCTCTATTATCGTCCGCGTAATCTTTAACGACATTTTTGAATTTGAACATTTTTTCCTGCCTTACTCACCCAGGGCGCCCAATCTATAGTTGAGTGTGATTAGCACCACATTCTGTTTCATAAAATAATCCGGACTGTAGAGATCTCGGGTGGCTTCGCCTATCTGAAATCCACCGCCATAGATCCAGACCAAGACCGGCAGAGGCTGCTCTGACTTCAATTGTTTCACATACACATTCAAATAGAGACAATCCTCGGAACCTTCGACCATGCCCAATACAAAATGTTTCTGTATGGGCTTCGCTCGCAGATAGGTGCAATCTCGGATGCCTTGCCAAGGTTCAGGGGGTTGCGGAGCCCTAAACCGTAGCTCGCCCAGTGGCGGCTTGGCAAAGGGTATGCCCTCGAAGGCAAAGTACAATTCCTCATCGTAAAGTGTTTTGCGACCTAATCCACGAAGTTGGCCGTATTTCGTGCTGATGACCTGCGTTTGCTTGGTGCCCAGTCTATATTGTACGATCTTGTGGCCAATGAGCCTGTAATGGGTTAAAAACTCTTTATTACCGGCTTTGCCTATCTTATCAGGGGAATTTAAGCAGCCAATATTAACCCTTGCGACCTACTTTGTGCCCATTTTGACCAGATCGCCAACGCCCACACGCACATCCATATTTCACTTTGCGAGCGATTTGTGATTTGATTCTCTGAACGCGACACTTCCGCCGCTCGCAATTGACGGGCAACAACTGAAAAGTTGTACAATCTATGAATAAAGTTGACTTATTGCAGCCTCAGTTCAGTTCTGTTGGTTTAATCACGCTCGACGAAACTGAACTTAGTTGCTTATCGTTCTGATTGTTCGGGCAACAGAACCAAAAACAAAAACATATGGCAATGGGAGCATGAAAATCAAAATTGATAAGACCGGCGGTACATCATGGAGCGTCTACTGTTGACAGCTGTTTTTAATGAGGCAGTGCAAGCAGCTTGAGCGGCGGCTCATAATGAGGTACAAAGTAGTTTTTTATTGTGTGTCATCGGGTTAAGTGGGGATAATTTGGTGGATTTAATGAAGTATTTCGCATTTGTGCACTGACATCAAGCCAAATGGCATTTGGGGAGTAATTTGTTTGTTTCCCGGAATCAAGTAGTCAAGCATGATCTTTAACTTAAATTCATTTAATTTTGAATGCGCGCGCAACTTTGCACTGCTTGTGCTCAGCTAACAGTGAACTGCTTGCACTGCTTGAGAGACAAAGCAGGCAGTGCAAATGTTAAACTGAGCAGTTCAAAGTTACGCGCGCTAAGCTTTCAGCGTGACCAGTCTGGCAAACACCAAAATATAACAAATTTTAAATTTTAGTCAAAATGTAATCGGGGTTTAAAAGTAAACTTCCTTCAAGTCAGATCAGACTATATGAAATCTGAAGTATTTCGCCTTATAATTTACAGTCTACAAAAGACGTCGAAAAGCTTTAACCGTATTTTCATGATTGTGATCGTCATTTCAAAATGCATTTATATCTTATTTTGGTAACTTCAAATTTTATCAAAGCTATATTCTCATAATATCTGTAGGACATGATTTCAATATCAAAGATATTTCTGGAAAACAGAAGAAATCAATATCCCAGTATTTTTTTTGTGACAGGTACTGCCAAAGCAGAGCATACGGTGACTCGTTTGGCACAGTACCCCAAGACGCTCATACAATTTTAGTCAACCATCCGGCAGTTTGCTAAGGGTTAGCCATCGGTCTGGACGATCAGCACAGCAACGCCAGACGTTCCCACATAAAATGCCAACCATCCGCGGTTGTGTAAAAGTTTTTATGGAAAGAAAAACTTTTTATTAGTTGTTCCGAGGCGGCTTCGAACCCCAGACCTCCCGCACAGAAGGCAAACACACTGCCCGCTCGGCCATATTTTTATTAACCTTTTGGCAATATCTAAAGTTCGCAAATTATATGTCGTTGATCCCCGAAAATAGAAAAGAAGACATTTACTGATTTGGAACCGCCATGGGAATGGCAGAAAGAAAAATAAGGTATTGTTAAAAACGGACAACTTTTAAATTTGGCGGGATACTTGTTTTTTAGTGTTGGTACACCTGCTCTCAACATATGTACCTATGACGAAGATCCGGGTCATACCTTATGAATAAGCATTTGTTTACGCCAAGACCAATTCAAGCGGCAAGATACTAGAACGGTCAATAACGAAACCTTCGTCTACCCGACTCTGCAGACTCTGAATCAACAGACGCGTTAGTCCGTCGAAACGAAAATATTTCAAATATAAATAGCACATTTAGTTCGACTATTGATCTTAGCAAAAGAAGCACTGAGCTAGAGCATTCGACTGTGAAGCGTACGGTTTCGAGTTCAAATCCCAGTAAAGGTATGTTTGTAAAAAAAAAAATTTCAAAGAACTTTCAACACATTTTGAATATGTGATGTTGAGGTGGTTGGTGGCAATGTATTAAAACAAATGTATATGAAATTGGAAAAACCAAAATATCTTTTTTTTCTCTTTTGGTCTTTTGGGTGATATAACCGTTTGGTCGATGTGTAGTCCATACCGCCCGCCATAAGGCTTTCTCAAACAGCATGCCGCTCGGTAGGACCCTTTTGTCTGACCGCTGCACACTGGGCCAGCGGCCCAAAATTTTGGCCAAAATACCCATTTTTTTTTTTGAAATTGGACAAAACGAATGTCGGCAATGATTTTAAGTAGATATAGCTATTTTATGGCAAAATTTGGAACCGTTTCTCGAAATGGTTTTCGCGAGGCAGCCGTTCAAAGTAAATTTTTCTTAAAATCGATGCAAAAAATAATTAATTATTATTGGAAAAATGGAATGCAACAGCTGAAGCAGTTTGATTTTTTATTTTCGGCTACGGACCAGATATTAATTAAAAAATATACAGAAGCTTTCATTCGTAAGCGTTTACATAATAACTGGAAAAAATCCTAAATATATTGGGGTTTTTTACTTTTTTCTATTCTCAGTTGAGAGTACCCCTTAATACCCTTCGCGATTCCCTTGCAACATGGCAAAATATTTTCTTTGAATATTGCACTATAGCTGTAGGTATGCGCTTTTGCGCGGTTTTGCTTTGAATTTTTATAAAATTGCATTTAAAATTATATTCCTATTTGAAATCAATCTTGTTCTGTTATACAGCCTCCCCAGATGTATGCTTTTTTTCAACTTCGGAATATAACACACGCATTCTGTTATAAAATGCTTTGAAACGAAGCCAATTAGAATGTGTCAAAATGTGTAGCATACTCTTAGACGCACTGAAGGTAAAGTGTAATATATTAAATAAATTAGATTTTTAATTAATTAAATTTTTATTTTAATTCAGTTGTTTTAAATATTGAATTTAAAGAGGAGGTAAAATTGATAGAAAAAACGGTTACAGTCGTCATATTGACTGAAAATCCTCGACAGGGTGGGCTGTCAAAGTCAAAAACTTCTTGGGTCAATATCTCACAAATCATTAAAGATATCAAGACACATACATTTTTTTTAGTTTTGTGGTACTTATATATACCTCTATGCAAGAATTGGGTCAAATCCAATTACAATTTTTTTTTCTATAATTATTTAACGAAAAAGTTGAATTATTTTCCGACTTTGTTTTGGATTATGAATATCATATAAAATTTTTTTTTTGCTTTTTAAATTATGTGACTTAAGACTTAATTCAATAGCAGTCGTATTTTTCAAGCTATCCACATGAACTTTGTTCAAAAAAATTTCCCAAAGAAATTTTTGGACAAAAAGTTAAAGTGGGCGTGGTACCTTGAAGGGCGTAAAGTAGGTAAAAACCAGAAGATTTTCATTTTTTTAACATACAATCCGCAATAAAAACAAGAAAAAATTTTTTTTCAAAAAAGTGTCAGGTTAGTATTTTTTGTTCTGATTTTAGCCAATTTAAAAAAATTATTTTAAAATTAATCATGAAAAAAAAATTTTTTTTTTTTAAATTTACGTCTTTTGTGAAATGTTGATGCTTTTGCTTGTAAATTCAAAGGTAATTCATTTGTTGAAAGAAAAAAGCGATTTCCATATTTTTCAGAATTTTTTTAATTAAAAAAAAAACAACTCAAAGTTGATCAAAAGATTAGGCGAAATTTTTTTTGACAAATTTATTAAAAATCTGAATTTAAATCACAATTTTTTTCACTAGATTGATCAGAAAATAGTTTTATAGCTCTTTCGATGCGGTTTGAGGTTGAAGGCGCGACATCAATCCTATAGCATCGCCTTTTATTTTGCCCTGAAGCCAACTTGCATTATCGGTCATAATTCTGGACTTATCTCTCCTAGATTTAGTCCACCTCGACTCAAATGCATGGCACAATGTGTGTAATGTAAATGCAAAATCAACTTTTTATGATCAATATCATTGCCAAAATGATCGCTTCGTGCTCTAGGAGCGATTTAAGCTTAACGGTTTTTCGTTTCTTACCCAAACCTCGAAAAACTCTGCCCGTTTTATTTCACTCATTGCTTAATTGAAGGTCTTTGGGCAAAATATGGGCAACTTTTTATTTCTGATCCTGATTCAGAATAGTTTTCTGCAAAATACGTATGTTTTGGTTGATTTGAATGTGATTGAATGTTGTTAGTTTTTTTCCACAAAAAACAAAACATTGTAAAAAATATACCTACTTTTTGGCACTTATATCGAAAAAATAACAAAAATGTTGTATGCCACTTATGAAGTCCCTTTATAGCGCTAAAAATCTATAATGCTTCCACACTTATGAGAAAAATAAGTTCAACCGCTCACAGTGGCCACACGATCCAATTGAGAACACTAAACTTTCTCAACTGATGCTCGTTGTGCAATGCAATTTTGCATGCATTCCAAATGCACCGGTTTAAGTACCGTTATCTTCTGAACACAAATTTTTTGTTTTGTTTTGGGCTTGTTTTCGTAACATTTGAACATATCTAAATTGACTCCTAAAAGCTCATTGACCTTAAAAATAATTTTTTTTTTCAATTAAGTCCCCCTAGATTGGCAAAATCTTACACTGTGCGCTGGCGGCAGTGTCCGGATTTCATGACATCCCATATAAAATCTGGTATGAGAGCTGGTACGGGGGCCGGCAGCGGGAACCAGAATCTGATCCTCTCAGAAAAAAATCCAGAAACTTTGTACTTGAATCAAGTACGAACGGTGTCAATAGTACGGAAAGTACGAAAATGCTTGATTTAAGTACAAAATCCTTTTTTCAAGCATTATTTTTTTAATCCCATAATACTTATTCTAAGTCTATTGCGCAATATTTAAAGTAAATTTCAAACTATTATAATTTCCCTAAAACCCGTCAAAATAGTGAAAAGTGAATTCTCACCAATGCATTTGTAAATCTCAGGGGGGGTGTGTTAACCCCCAAACCCCCCCCCCCCCCCTGCGTACGCCACTGGCTAACAGTAAATACGAAATGTTCTTGATTTACGAACCTTTGTTCTCATTTAAATAGTTTTAACAGTCGTTTTTCAATTTTAGAATATTTCGCACTTAGTTTATGTACTGGATGTACATAAAAAAAATACTTTAAATATCAAGTACAAAAACGGTCTAAATTTTATACCGATCGTTCTACAACTCTGCCGGTCGCTTTTTTTTGAGTAAAAGAAGAGAGAAAATTTACCAAAAAGAAGCTAGAAACAACTTTCCAAGCAGGCACTGTTTTTCGAGCTTGCAACGGCAGAGATATGAGCATTGTCTTTGCCTTTTTCAAGAAAGACTATAGGTGTCTTCCTTTGATTACAAAAACTTTATCGGGGATGCCACAGAAACCTCTTCCAACCAAATTTCAACCGAGTTCGAATTCTTTGGTGCCACAAAATTTTTTTTGTTTGGTTTCAAACCTCTCATGTTTTGTTAGGAGATTTTGAAAAGCTCTTTTCTCACTAGCTCCCTCTGACGATGTGGCGCTCTCTACATGACCGGACACAATCAAAAAATTTCAGTTCAACTAAAATAAGGGGTTTTTTGGCGAGAGATTCAGCCCTGTTTTTAGAGATGGAACATCAGTTCGAACATCTGGTGTTGTAACTAGATTTTTTAATTAGAAAATGAAATCTCCAGAAGTTCTTTGGCACCAACGAATTTTTCGAGTGATTTACGAACCAACCTTCGGTAAAATATCTAGAGATTTCTGTGGCATCCCCGTATTCTGCTTTCAGAATTTCAATGTCTTCTTTGTCACTTTTATCATTTTACATCTCAATCTAATAATCTGAATATCAATGTACTACTGCAGGTTCGTATTGATATTAAATAGTTTCACTTTGATATGAAAACAAGGTTATTATTGAAATAATATTGAAATATCATCTTGATTTTCGAATTAATACCAAACTGAGCACAAATGACACAGGCGTTGCCAGATCTGACCAATATATGACAGTTTAAACTCAAGCCTTGTGAACAACTGAGCAATTTGAGTATAATACGATGCTTCTGCTTTTCCAACATAAAGTCTGACCTAAATTCATGTTCGGATTTCAATTTGAGCAGGTTCTACCTACCTCCCCTCTCCCACATACAAAAGGAGAGCTGGTTACCTCGTCAGAAGTCAGCAAAGCGTAAAATTTCAATTTTCTTCTATTAATAAACCCGCCAGCAGAAATTCAGCGAATTCAAGCCAAACAACAAAAAAAGGCAGAGAAGACAAATAGACAATAGACGCAAGGATTCTCTTATATATGTGCATAGTTAGCCAGGACTATCTTTTGGCGGCCACAAAACAACTTTGGACTACATTTCACAAAAGCCACACACACACACAGAGAGAGGGAGACCACGCCCAGAATTTAGACAATTTCACACAGCTCAAATGGGCAGTGGGAGAAGGGACGAGGCAACACTTCCGTTTCCGCTGGCTTGCACTGATTGTTTTATATCCTGTCAGAGGACACGATGCAGTTGCCGAAAATTCACAAACTTGTTTTGCGCTGTCTTGACTATTTGACTTGACTAAGAAGCAGGCAACCAGGAGGCGGTTCCCCCTTGTTGCATTGTTGCGGCATTTTAATGCGGCGCTCCTTGTCTGTAGCAATAGTATCCTTGCATATTTAATCAAAGTGAATTACAAATGCCAACCAGACGACAGCGCCAACAATGACAGTGGCAACTTGGCAAAGTGTTTTATATAACACGAATAACGGCGTTGAAGCAAGCAAATTTGTGAGATCAAAAAGCACTCGCAGTTAATATTAAGACAAGAGCCGAGTCCATTATTTAGTCATTGATGATGAGTCCTCCTTAGTCCAACCACTCTGAGCCAAAGTTCATTTATTTCGTTTTTCTTTTCTTTGGCCCTTTGGCTTCCTCTTCACAAAGAAAAAGTTTCACCTGCCTTTTCTGCCGCTTTTGTTTGAAATAATTACTCATTTGCGTTTTAACCAAATTACTTTGTGAAAAATGACAACAACAAAATGAAAAGTCAAAAAACGGTAAGACAACAGGAAACCCTTTTAAATAAGTATCAAATTGTGTGGGCTTTGGAAGAGTTTTTTCCTTTTCAAAATAATTCTTTTTTGGGGCTTCTTGTTTAATTAATAAGCAAAGTGTTGAGGGTTAATTAAAAAATGGGAGAGGAATATTATGCCTGGTCAATGATTTTCTACAATTCTGGACGCATCAACCTAATCAAACTTCAATTAATTAATTGACAGACATTTTAAACGCTTATCCAAGCACAGACAAAGACAGATCTGTGTCTCTCCAAGCATAGAATAAAAACCAAGAAAAAAAAGCGCAAGAGAAATCAAAAGTAAGCTCTTGGCAGATTCAAGCTGACTGCGAGGAAAAGTTTCTAAAAAAAAGAAAAATCACCTCCCCACGGACCAAAGCTGTTTCCCTGCAATAAAAGAAGAAAATTCATTGCAGAATTTTGCCATTTTTCCCCTGATGTTGTTTGGGATTGTTGCAAAGAAGTCCTTTTCCCGACTCACAAAAGCCGCATAATTTTCTACGCATAGAAATTTGTTTGCATTTTAAATTCAAAATAGTTTTATGGCAAATCCCTTGGGGTGCAGCAATAAGAACCCAAATTATTTTTATAGACTTTTGCAGAGGGTCTTGTCCTTGGCTGTGATTTTTTTTTGTGTTTAACAGCATCCGCAAGGATGTGCGTGTGTGTCCTAGCGGTATTTTCAATTAACCCTTTTGACATTGGAGATTAGAGGCCGCTTAAGATTTAAACCCTTCGTTCTCTTTTAGAAATTTCATAAGCCGCTCAAGGCGCCTTGCAACCAACTCTCCCCAGCCCCATTGGCATGTTAAGCCCATAATTTACAATGTCTTGACTTTTCATCCCCGCCTCCCCGCCTAGGCTCGAAGAAAAAATTAACATTTCTTTTTAAACTGGAAATTAAAGTGCGCGCAAGTGTAATTAAGTACCAACGCAAGTTGTATGAAAATCCCTGGGTCTTTGTGCCCTTTTTCCGGCAGCACAATTTCTCACCCAGCAAGTCAACTGTAAATGGGTTAAACTCTGGAGGATTTATGACAAATTTTAATTAGCAAACGATTTAATAAAAGGACAACTTGAGCGTAAATATACATAACTTTTCGCTTGCACCCCAAACAGTTTTTGGCATTAATTTGCAGTTGAAAGTTTGTACGCTTTTCATATAAAAAGTTGATTGATTTTTTTTGTGCATTGATTGGAAATTGTCAAATAAATTGAAAAAGGTAACGAAAAATATGTGGAAACCCAATTGTGTTTGGGGAAAAAACTTTTCATATTTATAAAAATACTGTAAAAGGAAAAGATAAGTTAACTCCGTATTCATGTTGATCAAGTTTCATAATCAAATTGTAATTTTATTATAGCAGCTGTTCTCATGCGAACACATTTCGCTTTTCACACCGACACTAGTCGAACGCATGCCGTTGCCATATCTTTTCAGCCGCACGTGTAATGGTCGATTTGTGTTCAAAAATTAATTCTCGGAAAATTGTTGAGCTGAGCATTGAGCAAGACACAGTTCCTGTATCATGCATCAAAGTCACGGCAAAGCCTTTACACAACGAACAAGGCATTATACAACTAATGATTCTTTATATTCAAATACAGAAAAAGAAAGTTTTTTGAGAAAGGCGATCGCGAGCAATATGTGTGAATACCTACTAACTTTTTCATTCAAACAAATTGGCAGTGTGAAGCCAAATTTACACAGGCAAATAACACTAGTTTACAGCCAAAAAGACCCATTTCTACTGAAAATTTTTTTTAGTGTAGTTTGGATGGTGTCAAAAATCAATTTCAAAAAATTTTTCATGGCTCCGTTTTTTAAATATAATTTTTTTTTTTTTTGGTAGGGCCACTTACATTTTAAGCCATATCTCACTTTATAATTGTCAAATAGAGTCAAGCAAGATAAAAATCGAAAGGTTAATCGGTAATCGAGTAGAACATTGTTTTTAAATCGGTTTATTAGTTTGACTACAATATCATCAAAATATTTCAAAAAAATAAATTTTTTGCTCGAAAATTCATTTTTGGTCGCCTGGAAAAAATATAAAAAAATCCAAAAAAATTATTTTTATTTTTTCTACATAAGAACCGCACTTCTACGAAGAAAAACAGATATCGATGATCAAAATCTGTGAACAAACACAGGAGCTGTAAGCAATTTAGTGCAAAAAAATGTGATATTTTCCTGAATATTTTAAAATAAATTTTTGTGTGCTTCGACTTTTGTTCCGTTTTTAATTTTTATTTTTGTTCTGGCTTTTCGTTCACTTTATACTTTGACCAAAAAACGAAGAAAAGTACAATGTTAATTTTTGAAAACACACAATATACTCAAATTTGACTGTTAGTTCCTCTACTCAATTTGATCCATCTATGGTACGCGTTACACGATTTTCCTAACCAATACCTTATTTTCTTCGTAAAAGTGCGATTCTTTAGTAGAAAAAATAAAAATAATTTTTTTGTATTTTTTTATATTTTTTCTAGTCGTTTAAAAATTAAATTTCTTGGATTTTCGAGCAAAAAATCGATTTTTTTGAAATATTCTTGGTTGTTAAATTTAAACTACTGAACCGATTTAAAAACAATGCTCCACGCAATTATTGGCAGCTCCATTACCTTCCGATTTATTTCTTACTTGACTATATCTGACAATTATGAACTGAGATATGGCTTAAAATGTAAGAGTACCTACCAAAAAAATTTTAAAAATTAATATTTCAAAAACGGAGCCATGAAAAATTTTTTGAAATCGATTTTTAGATCACCATTCCAAACTATACTAAGAAAAATTTTCAGCTGAAATGGGTCATTTTTTTTTATTTTTGTAAACTAGTGTAATTTGACAAATGTTTAAAACCAAAAACCATGGAAGTTCGACAATTTGTCAAAATATTTGCGTCTGTAAAGCTTAAGTTAATGTCGACCTTGCCGGACTTCGCTTATGAGGTTAACATTAATATCAGCATATTAACATATTGTAAGCAGACAGCGCATGCTGACTTAAAACATATCGCTCACTTACTTCAATACTGGCATAACTCAAAATAATCCATTTTGAGAAAAACACGTTTGAAGTTCTCAATGGATTTAACCTAAAAAGAAATGGTTCTTTTATTTTCAACTCAATTAAGTAAAATATTATAAATTTAAAATGCTTATTAATAAACATTGAAAATATGATGTTTTAACTAAAAGACAAAGTATGTTTGGTCAATATCGACAGCAGGACAACTGAGATATGGCCGTTCTTGCATCAACATGAAAATGAACCTAGAAAATGATATTGCGACATATTCTCATCTCACATGGAAAGTAGAAGAGATAGCAATACGAAAATTTTTGCATAAAATAGTACAGTAAAGCGCGCAGATTTCTGCATCATTAAGTCAAAAATCGTATTTTTTGAGTTATGCCAGTATTGAAGTAAGTGAGCGATATGACATAAGTTTGCATTTATTGACCAGCCTAAAAGTACACAACATATTTTTATAAACGGCTCCCGAAATATAAGACAAAAGATGATTTTCCTATAACTATTCTATTTATTAACCGATCTTTATGAAAATTTAAGAAATCATAGATGCTGAGTTCATAAATGTGATTTGTAAAGCACAGATCGATATCTTTAATAGTGTAGGAATAATTCAAACTTTTTATACTCTGTGCCAAAGGTACATAGAGTATATTAAGTTTGTGCAAAAGTATGTAGCAGGGAGAAGGAATCATTTCCGACTATATAAAGTATATATATTCCTGATCAGCATCAACAGCCGAGTCGATATAGCCATGTCCGTCTGTCCGTCCGTCTGTCTGTCCGTCCGTCCGTCCGTATGAACAAACAGATCTAAGAGATGGTAAGAGATAGAGGTTTGACGTGTATGGGACAAATGCTTCTTATAGCTTCAGGCAGATCAAGTTTATTTTCAATTTTTGCCACGCCCCCTCCCGCCTCCGAAATTTGGAAAAAACGTTATATCTCCTACAGTTTTGAAGATAGACGATTCGTAGCTTTTAGAGAGTAACGGGTATATCGAAGTCGGTTAGAGCCGACTTTAACTAAGGCAGATCATCAAAGCGGTTTTCCCAGAGGAGGGTGACCTGTTCAAAAAATAAGTTGCCTTACACTTAAAATAAGAACTTTGGGTTACGGTTACTGTTTTGGCCGATCGCTTTTTTCCGGTTACGGTTATATTACGGTTGTGAGATATGGGTTACGGTTATGGTTACGGTTATTAGTATACAATATTACTTTGACAAATCTTGCCCCATTTGGAATCTCATTTATTCAGGAAATGATCTAAGTTCAAATTACTCCGAATTTAAAATTTGTTTTTTTGCCGATTTGAAACATTATGAGTTATACTACAAGAGTTAAGTTTAAATTATTGGATAAATATTCATTGGTCAACGTATATACTATTTTTCGTTATGTACCTTTAAATAACAAATGGTAATTCTCAGAAATGACATCTTAATCGAGATTGTTTTTATTTTTATTTTTTTATTTTAACAAATTTAATCTAGTATACAATACTAAACTTAATAATAGTTTAACGAGCACTAACTACCAGGACCTTCGACTCGCAATTTTGGGCTAAGGCGCCATTATATAATATATTAAGTTTGGATTCTTTAATGAATTTGTATATTTTATAAATGCTTCGTTCTGATGCTATGTCTAAATAGTTAGATGGGAGCTGTGTTCCAAAAAAATCAACCCTAATGCTCTCTATAGTTTTCGGCAGAAGTCCAGAATGTGAACTATGGTTAAGTTTCCCCGCAGAGTGGGCAAGGAGGCCGTGTCGTACCGTTTAGTAGGTGTTGATGTGTACATTCAGTGTGTCCGATGCGCAAGCGGATAAAAGTTTCACATGCTCTTCTCCATAGATTGGCGGGAAGAAGAATTTTTGAGCAGCTTGGGTTTATTAAAGTGTATCTGTGGATAAAGAGTCCCCATGCAGTCTGTTTCTTTTTATTATGATGTAGTATAAATAGATTTCTTATATCCTTTGCGTTGATGGGTGTGAGTTGATTGGGTACAGCGGACCTTATATCGTTAGCAGCCTTCATTGCCAGGGATCCCTTGGTGATTGGGAGCCCAGAGAATGGTGATTTTTTTTTTGATGAGTCATAGTTTAATCGAGATTGTAGTTGCATCGAAATATCATAATAGCATATAAAGTTTGACTGTCCAAGCGAGTCCTGCGAAGCGACATTATAAATTTTTACTCTCAACTAACCGTGTGAGGCTCAGTGGTTAGTGTGCTGGACTGCTGGGCGGGAGGTCGTGGGTTCGATCTCGCCTCTGAACATCTAATAATAAAAGTTTTTTTCTTTCTTTAAAAAATAGCTTTTACACATACGGTCACCTTCACCAGCTATATAAACTTTGCCGTTTGGACTCGGCGTTAAACTGAAGGTCGCTTTCTCTTGTGCGAAAAATTAAACGCACACACGCCAAGGGATGGAGAGAAGCTTGGCTTGGCCCCGTTGTAGGAGCTGTATAGCCAACATTTACATTTTTACATTTACTCTCAACTTGCATAACTTTCGACAACTCAAAAAGTTGTGAAAATATTGTTGTTTTTTTCCCACCATTCCAAAATGTCTACCTTCTTTTATTACAGAATCATATTAAATCAAGAAGTGAGATTGTTCATTGAAACTGTTTAATTTTCAGATTTTTTTGCACGTGATACCGTGATCATTTACGCGTATACTGCACTGATAATTCAATCGAACTAACTCGCAAGTGTGATTTTTTTTAACAATCAAACATGTTCAAATTCGTTTAACTTAGCACGCACCGTGTGCAATTATCAAGGCATATGTATGCCTAGCTTCACCTTATTAATTCCTACATGAGCACGCATACGACAAAGGAAGACAGAGTGCTACGCAAAAGCCACAACTGGCAATGGCCTTCGCACTTGTGATAGGGAATTAAAAAACGAACGCGCCGAAATTAAGCAATCTCTGCTCAAAATTCTTTAGAACAAAGGTTCTAAATGTTCCTGGAATGAGTAAAGTTGTTTTCAACCAAATAATATTTGCTATAACACAAACAAAACCCGTTTTCAGTTGGCTCTCTTTTTGATCTCTCTCGTGTCAGCTCAATCATAAGTTGCCCTTAAATGTGAATCTGCAAAAGTGTGGAACGGCGGAATGTGCTTGCGCGTTACTCCAAACGTTAAGTGCATAAGGTATCGGGTTCAATATCCAGTCAAGCCCATAAAAAAATTTCCAATGCTCTCGGGTTTTTCCCCTCTGTGTAGATCAGCCAAAACTCTCCAACTTCCATGGCATCCATAGAGGATGTCAGTTTTCTTGGAGAGTTGATAATACATTCGCTCTACCTTTCACTATAACCTGGTCTACAGTAGACTTTTTTAAGGTATTAATAAAGTAATTGTTTCATTAGGGGAGACTTTAATGCGAAGCACAGTTCCTGGGAATGTTGCTGAGCAGATGAAAGGGGCTTAAGTCGGGAAAAAGCCATTAAAAAGTCGTCTGGAATTTTTAATTTGTAATAGACTTAGACGGGATTTACACGATGAAGCAAACTACATGAAGTTATCTCAGTAGGCGAGACATACACGTGTGGTTCAATACATTTTGATTAACAAATCTAGTAAAATTCCTTTGATTTTCAAGCCTACTAAGAGAACTTCATAAAGTTCGCTTCATCGTGTAAATCCCGACTTAGAGTTCAGGACCTTACAATAGAGACCCACCATGCTCTGAGTTAGTAGTTGAATTGGAAGGATCAAAGACAAACCACAGTGCCCAGGGTCAAGTTGCTGCCACCTGGAACAAATTTTAATCCTTTCGAAGGGATCTGGACCACCATGAATTCATGGTGAAATGGCAAACCTTACTGAGCAATTTTGAAGTTGCCACCTGTTAAGAATCACTCGGGATGTTGAGAAATCAAATAGCCTTAAAATGTACTTCTACTTCTGAAAGTAGTTATGAAGATTAAACAGCTTTATTCTCGTTTCTTCTTTGCAGTTTCGGACCAATCTCTTCTACTTCATTATCATGCACCAAACAAACTGATTTCCGTTTTCATTTCCTGTTCGTGCAGGAATTCATCTCTGCGCTCTCTTTTTACACTTGACCGCAAAATAATCATAATTGAGTGAAAAAAGTTGTCCAAGTGAGTTAGTCACCCAAAGTTTTCATCAAATTGAATTTGGCCATTAATGCATCACTTATTCACACATTTTAGTTTTACAATTTCCAGGCTTGGTGGGTGGCTTAAAAATGTGGGCGTGGCACAATGTCAAACACAAAAATTGACTGACAAACTTTTACTTTCTCCGCCTGGCAGTTGCGGACTTGCCATTTTCGGTTCATGATGACAGCTGTCAGGCCTCCTCCTTCTCTCTCTCAGGCTGCTGCTGCTGGCCGGAGAAAAGTGCAAATGCAAGACAAGAAAACCAAACAGTTTTGTGGTCTTGCAACGGAGCTTTCGTTCTGGCCGATGTCGTCGTTGTCGTCGTTGGTGGTTATAAATGAAGGCAGTGGTAGTTGCTCTGCCAGTGACGTCGTTTTCCTCCATCTCTTGTTTGTGGGAACAAATGATAAACTGTTCTTTGGACGCCTTTGGGTCAGGGGCATTTGAGCACTGGACACTGCCTTGGGTTCATTTTGTGTGCACTTTTTGAGTTTTAGGTTTGGTTTTTTGTATTTTCTTTTCCATTTACTTGTGTATGTATGCAGTCATGGGTGGTTGTGGTTATTTCTATTTCGATATTCATTCTGTATTCGCCTCTTTTTTTATAGAGCAAGTCACTCTCCATTTAGCAAATTACTTTGCAGCTGTTGCTCATTCTTCATTCTATTTAAAAATTTAATATCTTGTCTGTCACACATTTCACAGCTTTTCATTTTGATTTTACCCCTTTTCGCCCATAAAAAGACAGCCATCACTCCGACTGACTGTCTGTCTGTCCGTTAGTGTCTTCCTTTTGGACAAATGTGAAATCACGAAGCCACTCAACAAAAGCCAATTTTCTTGTAAAATACATTGTCGCCATTTTAGATACTCAAAGTTGTTGGTCACATCCAATTCATTCCGTTTTGTTGACTGCGAACAAGTACGAATTGTTCTGTGTAGAGGAATGCTGGCAAATGGTGCGGTATTGAAAAGGAACGTATTAGACAGTCAGTCTCTAGCTCTAGAAAGAAGACTAACCGTTGTCAGCAGTTAGTCTAGAATGTGAGAACTTTAAGCGGTCAGAAACTCCAGTTTTACCTCTGATTGTATAATAATATTATGCTGCGGAGATTATGCTTATCTTCTATCTATATATATAAAACTGTTCAACCTGACTAATTGACTGACTGACTGGTGACCGTCGCACAGCTTAAACCATAAAAGATAGGAAGATGAGATTTTCACAGTAGTTTTATCTTATGCTGAAAGTGAGTACTAAGAACGGATTTTGAAAAATTCTGTCGGGAAATGTGGAAAATTCGCGTAAAACTGTTGTATGAAACTTTTATTTTATTTTATCCGATCAAGTTCAAACTCATTTTCAAAGATCTATATGAAAATTCAACAACTATTGCATACCAATCTTCCGGAAAATTCACCCCCCCTGGGTGTAAAGTGGGTGGTCAAGGTTGTATGGGCGAAACTTTAGTTGCAAGCGATTAGCGCCAAACTCATTTTCAAAATTACGCATAACAAAACATAAAAAAAAGTGACACTCAAATTTCGGAAAATCTATCCTCAAAGTCGGAAAATTCGCGGAAAACTGTTGTATGAAACTTTTTATACCCTTGCAAAGGGTATTATAATTTTGCCCAGAAGTTTGCAACGCATAGAAATATTCATTTCCGACCCTATAAACTATATATATTCTTGATCAGGACGACAAGCTGAGTCGATTGAGCTTTGTCCGTCCGTCTGTCTGTCTGTCTGTTTCTACGCAAACTAGTCTCTCAGTTTTAAAGCTATCGGGCTGAAACTTTGCACAAAGTCTTCTTTTTACTGCACACTGATAATATGTCGGAACCGACCGGATCGGATGACTATATCTTATAGCTGCCATAGGAACTATCGGTCGAAAAGTGGGTGTTTGTGAGAAAAACTTTTTATTTTTAATTTAAACGCCTCCCGCTTCAGTAATTATTAGTTTTATACGCTTTTACACAGATTTGGAAGTTTTGGTCAAAATCGGATGACTATATCTTATAGCTGCCATAGAAACTATCGGTCGAAAGGTGGATTTTATTTAGAAAAATTGTTTGTTTAAATCAGGGATGCAAACCGGTTCTGAACCGAACCGGTTTTGAACCGAACCGAACCGCTTTTTTCGCTCGTGAACCGAACCGTAAACCGAACCGGTGTGTTTTCTAAAATGCTGAACCGAACCGAAAACCGAAAATAAAATGGTTCGGTTCGGTTCACTTCAGCAAGGTATTGAGTTACTGGCGAATAGTAAGCAAAATCAGCAACTAGCTATAAAATATTGCGAAAATACTTGGAAAAGCAGAGTTGTTGAAAAAAAGCTAAGAACATAAACCTTATTAAATTTGCTAAGGACCCAAACTTGTAATAAGCCAAGTCTTGATTGTATTATCCGTGGGGGTCCACTTACTTAAAGCTCATGTGCAATGTACAAAAATAATTTTTTGAATTGTGCTCTGGACACTTACAGCATATATTAAACCCATCCAAATCGGTTAAGCGGTTCTTAAGATAAATGACTTTTTTGATTTATCTCTACACCCTCATAACTCTACTCCAATAGCGATTAGATGACTACAAATTTAGGAGAGTGACTTTCTCATTGATGGTAACAACATATTTAAATTTGGTGCTGATCGGAGCGGGGGCATATTTTGTATGTTTATTCTGCTATGGCCCTTTTATTGTATAATAGGGTGTGTTTCACATATCGCATATCGATTTCGAGTTAAAATTGTTTAAGTTTATATGTGCCAAATATGTCAGAGATTACTTGATCAGGTCAAAAGATAATTGTAATTATTTGACTATTTTGATCCGCTTGGCTTTCAGTAGTCGATTTCAAACCGTCAAAGTTTCTAAACAATATGAAGTGACCATAGATGTTTTCGTCACTTGATATGTAAAGTTGAATGATTTCAAAACGAAATGAGAACTTTTATACGGGAATTGCCGTCGAAGTTCTGTAAAAACCCGATTAACTGAAAACCTAAGTCTTTGTTAATGAATAATCCGAATACCTGTTGCAAAAATATCTTTAGTTAATTAAATGAATAAAGAGCGAACCGAACCGAACCGAACCGTAACCGCGGTTCAGTAAGCCCCAAAAACCACGTAATGAACCGAACCGGCGGTTAAAAAACTGTGTGAACCACTGAACCGAACCAGTCCTTATTTTCAAGTGGTTTGCATCCCTGGTTTAAATGCTAACGTTCGTAAACTATGATGTATTAAAACATTTGCAAGGGTATAAAAACTTCGGCGAAGACGAAGTTAGCTTGGCCTTCTCGTTTGCTTTTCATCCGATCAACTTCAATCTCATTTTCAAAGATCTTTATGAAATTCAACAATAACTATGTTCCAATTTTCCGGAAAATCCCTCCAGGAAAAGTCGGAAAAGCGTCGGAAAAGTTTGCGTGGTAAATATTTTTTTTCATCCGATTGACATGAAACTTGGTTTGCACGCATAGTACGCAAAATATTCGACACGTGTTTTCCCAATTTTGGAAAACCAGCCCACGAGGAAAATGGCCGGAAAATTCTGCAATTAGGCTTGATACTCGGTTTGTGAGAATAGTAAGTGAAATAAATTGAGATGTGATTTTCCGATGTTGGAAATTTCACCCAACGGCCGGAAAATTCCTGGAAAGCTCTGCATTTAAGAGACTATTTTTCTTCCGATTGACTTGAAACTCGGTTTGTCAGGATGAAATACTAAATAATTAGTGATAGCATTTTCCGATGTTGGAAATACCGTCGGGATGCCCACTGGGAAGTTGGAGAATAGTGGGCGGGATGTGGTTGGTAAGTGGGTGGGATGTGGGCGGTAAGAACGCAGCAGCAAAGTCGTAACGGTGAAAAAAGGTAGTAAAACGTTAATTTCAAGCTTATATATGTATGATTTGATTTCTGGGCTCTACAGAGAAAACAAATTTATAAAATGTTTTTTAAATTTGGTAAATATTTAACTCTCACGATTGACTTCAAACTGATTCTGATGTTGGTTCTATACTGTTCAGTATTTTGATTTTTGGCGAAATGAAAAATAAAATGCGTTTAAAAACAAAAAAAAAATTCTTAAAAATTTTTTTAAAAAAATAGTAAGCCAAATATCGAAAAAATCCTACGTGGATCGATAGCCATAGGTATTTCCGATTTACTCTTAAAATTTCAGATCGATCGGTTAAGATTTGCTTGAGTTATGTGTCCGGCCAGCTGAAAAATAGGATCAACGGAGAAATGATACACGACCGCCATTTTGTTTTTGATACAAAAAACCCGAAAACAATTTCGAGTGAATGTATCACACTATAATACCTCATTTACAAATTTTCGATTGGCCCTTCCATTTGGCCAAAAAAAATTCTGAAAGTCCACTTTTTTTATTTTTGAGCTACTTAGATGTCCCCCCTTAAAGCGATAGGCAGACTAATAGCCCATTTTTACTGGCTTCATTTCTTATCATTTCTATTTCTAAAAATTTTGCCGTTTCCATTGACAAATTGTCATCTTTTTGACATTTACAACGATACGTTGTCAAAACCAGCTGAATAATTTGATTTTAATAACAGGCGCCACTATCAAACTCACGTAGACTTATTGGAATATTTAGCAAAAAAAGACATGAATTATCAGCAGAAAACTTAACGCTTTTGACTAATTGATATAAAATTCAAATTAGAAAATACTTTTTAAAAATATACCAATTTCTTTCGTGGGGAACGCCATCATTTTTAAGAAAGGCAAACCGTATAGAAATTATATCATTTTCTTCATTTCTTGTCTTTTTTAAGAAATGATGCTTCGTTTCTTCGGTGAAAATAGGCTTTAACTTGCAATTCTTAAACTAATTAATTGCTTGTTGCGGTTTTACAACGATTAATCATTAACCATGTGTTAGCGACTTTACTTCTGAGCTCATTCGTTGTTCACACAAAAGCGGCAAAAGGCTAAGAATTACACTGTGCAACGCTAAAAAGTTGATACGGTCGAGACTAAAAAATTCTGAAAGGGTATGATAGTAGTACAAAAACCTTCCCTGGGTTTGGTCTGGTTAGCTGCCGCTTTCTTTGAAGTTTTAAGCATATGATTGGGACTTATAACTCCCTATTTTGTACTGTTTTTCAACTTTTTCTTGAAAACTATAACGAATTTGACCAAGCAATGAAGGACGAAAAAGTAGCATAGACTAACGTAAACAATCGGTTGAAACATACCAACTTCATTCGAATGGTCCTTCTTATAGTTAAACCCCCTAATAGATGAATAATTTCAACCAATACTCGAAAAAGTACAGTTTTTGGTAGAAATTGGCTCAACAAATCAAAAATTTCGATTGTTTTGTATTAAATCAATAAAATTGTCAAAAAATATAACTTAAAAAATTTAGATAAAGAAATTAAATTTATTTACTTTTTTACCGATAAAATTCGTTTTTTCGAATTTTTTTGACAGTTTTTCCTGCTTCAAAGAGTGCTGAAATGAAGTGTGTTCGTACTAACGGTTTGATTATTTTGGTCTAAGCAACAACTTTTACCTACATTACTTATCCAAATTTGTAACGGATTTCAGGAAAAAGTTGAACAACTAAAAAAAGTTGTGAATAATTGATTTTTTTGGACATGTTTTGTAATTTTAAGTACCAAGACGTAATTTTTTTGATTTGCTACTAAGAAATGTTTTGTAGGCCAAGCCAAGAGCAACAACTTTGCTAAAGACACAAAAGCAGAGTTCAATATAGCTTACGAGATATGAAATCATTAATCCTACACTGAAGCTTGAAAGTTCAAAGGTCAATAAAAAGAAAACGGCAGCTAATCAGACCAAACCCATGCAGCGTTTTTATCCTACCATCACACCCTTTCAGAATTTTTTGGTCTCGACCGTATCAACTTTTTTGAGTTCAAAAATGTGTCACAGTGTTATCAGAAAGTGAACATGCAAAAACAGAACTAAAGAGAGAGCGCTAAATATATACACACTTTCGAAGCTGTTGGCTTAGATAGCCGCTCCAAATATAGGGATGACATTAATTGGCGTATTACATCATTGACGCAGATCGCAGCTCTGAATATAGCGATGACAACTTGGTGGCAACCAGAGAATTCCATTCAGTTCGGGTGATTTGATCGCTTGCTCGACGACGATTATTCTGAGTGAACGAAAATCATCTCGTATGAATAAAATCATGCAAAGACGCGTATGTTGAAGCAGTGGCGCCCATGACCATTACGCCAGCTGTGTTTTGTTGTTGTTGCGCTCTGACCAGCAACAACAACTTCATATGTGTCTCTCTTCTCACTCTCTCTCTCTCCCCTATGTCTCTCGCAATGCGTTGGCCTGAGTTGGCTGAATGTTGTTCGATCGAAGACACAAACAAGTGTCGCATCAAAAACTCTGGCACAACCGTTCGATGCCATTGCGGTTTGAATTGAGTTGAGTTGAGTCTAGAGTGTCGTGACATGAATAAATGTGAGTAATAAAAGCTAAATTTAGCTTGACCTTGGAGCTTGATATATGCCTGCCAGTTTTTTAAATGGCAGCTAAACGATTTATTCATCAATATATTCATAACTGAAAAGTGTAAAGTTTTTCTCACTAGTACTATCTTTTCGGGTTTTCGTTCCTACGGCAGCTATATGTTATAGTCATCCAATTTAAATCAAACTTTGCAAAATTGTGTGGTAGCATGTAACATTGATCAGTAACAAGTTCGGCTGCGAAAGCATTGGAAACAAAAAAAATGTTTCCTACTTTAAAACTGACGGAGGAGATAGCATAGAAACAGACGGACATGGCTATATGAACTCAGCAGTGGTCGGAGATGCTTCCTTCTCTCCGGACAATTTCAATATACCCTCTGCAAGGATATAATAGAGCGAAGCTAACTTCGGCATTAAAAAATATTTTTAATTGGCAGCTATACCATATATTCATCCGACTTTGATCAAATTCTCCAAAACTGTGTTCAAACATATAATATTCATAACAGAAAGCATAAAGACCATTGAAAACTAAAATGTTTCTCTCACTAAGACTATTTTTTCAACCTAAAGTTCTGCTTAGATATTAACTCATGCTGATCATATATATAAGTTAACATAGGACGTTAACACGTTTTCAAAATTGGACACTTGGCATTTGTTTCTGCCCAAATGCTGACAATGTTGTCCACAATCGGTAACTCCGTCGCCACCGCTAAATCCAGTCTCCAACAGAAGTCGGAATCTGACCTTGCAAGAGAAGCAATGTCAGCCTTCCAATGAACGACTGCAGCCGACGTCGCCAGCAGAGAGGGGAATAGAGTTAAGCTTTAGGTTTAAGAAGCTTTGAGTTCAGTTCGATTTTGGTTCTGACAACGCACAGACGATGCTTGTCAAATAAATGGATTATAATTCAACTCAGCCGCAAGCGCACCATCGGGTACATCATTTCATTACCCGAAACAGCAACTAAACATAATTGGCGCCCAACTATTTGGAATTCACGACCAAAGACAAAAAGTTATATTGTTATCAACAAATCAACAAATTCGCACAAACCACATGGTGGGAGACTAGAAGCGAAAAGCAAATCGAGAAACGAAGTAAAAGAGGAACACCGAAGAACTGAACGTGGAACAGTTACAAAAAGTACAAGCTGAACGACAAAATCTAAAATCAAAACTCTAAACAGCTATAAATAAATCCCAAAGTAAAAGCCAAGGGTAAACCAAAATAAAAAATATATTATAAAATTGTCACCGGAGCCGCGGGAGAAGCTCTTCGGGCAGCGGAATCACCAAGCCAGCAGTAGTCACTTGGGCAGCGAAAGAAGATTCCAGAAAGTGCAGCGATTGACTTCAGGAGCAAATCATTTCCTAATATAATAAGACAGTTTTTCACAAAAATGTAAGTAATTTGCATGTTCAAGCATTGTATGTTAAGGGATGAAAAAGTTCATTTAGTTAATCAGCATTTCACTTTTGAAAGCCACGGGCACGTGGTATACCATAAAGCACACTGGGCAAAATTTTTTTTTGCCAAAGAACGGAAATAAAAAAAAAAAAAAATATATATTAACTCTAAAAATGACTTTTGATGTGTTTTGCGGTACCTTTTCTCTCCAATGACTACTAACAAAGACACAGACATTGACAGTGAACTAGAAGAACTTTGTGCGGGGTTAAATTTGGTAAAAGTGAATCGGAAAAAACATAAAATGGAAGCAGAAGATGTTCAAAAATTAATAGAAGCCGCACTGGCAAAAATAGAGAGCATGACTCCGTAAGCATGCAGAATCTTATTGATGTCAAATTGGCAGGCGCAATGCAAGTGCATGATAGTATTATTAGGCGGGTAGGGACCGCAATGGATGAGGCACTACTTCTTCAGAGACAAGAAATCAATGAGAAATTAAAGCAATTATCAATCCAGTTAAGCAACACTTCGCTGGCCACACCTGATATTGAGTCTTTCGAGGAAATAACAATCGATGAAACAAGCTGTGATGAACCTCTTGATGCTGTTAAGTCTCTACCGTCATTCAATGGCTCACAAGAAGCATATGTTTCCTGGCGGAAAGCGGCTCATGTCGCTTATAAAATATTTGAGTCATACAATGGCAGCTCAAGACACTATCAAGCGGTCGCAATAATTAGAAACAAGATTACCGGGTCAGCTGATGCTGTCCTAGCTTCCTATAATACAGTTTTAAATTTTAAGGCGATAATTAACAGATTAGACTTCACGTATGCGGACAAACGTCCCCTTCACACACTAGAGCATGAGTTGTCTTGTCTCCGGCAGGGCTCTTCGACGCTTTTAGATTATTATGATGAAGTGGGAAGAAAACTAACACTTCTCACTAATAAGGCCACTATGTCCTACGACGCGACCAGGGCACGGTGTATGAATGAAAAATACAGGGAAGATGCACTCCGAGTATTTATCTCTGGCCTTAGGAGGAACCTCACAGATGTTCTGTTTGCGGCTCAACCGCGCGATTTACCATCCGCCTTAGCATTGGCCCAAGAGGTGGAGTCAAATCACGATCGATATGCCTTTGCAGCATCATATGCTAAGAATCTTGAGGATAAGGCTCACAGGTTAGAAAATCAGCGACCAAACCAAGCCAGTCGCCAAATCCAAAAAATTCAGGAAAATAAAAGAATAGCCCAGAATGGACATGGTAAGAACCCTTATTTCAACAAAGGACAGGGAGGGCCTCCAAGAGTTGATGCTCCGAGATCCGGTACACAAGAAGCCGAACAGGTTGAGTATATGGACGTGGACCCCACTTCATCAAAGTGGAAGCAGCCAACTGCCAATCAGTCACAGGGCTTTGCAGAGACCTCGAACCGAGGATTTGCTATAAAAGCACCAAATAACTCAGATAGAATTCCTTGGCAAAGAAGACAAAGGGTCAACCATATTGCACAGGCCACAGCCGATCAGGAAATCGATGCGTATAATGCTGCAGCAGCTGCAGCAATGGCCGAGAATGATCAGCAATATGAAGCCGGCTATATGTCTGATAGCATAAATTTTTTAGTGGCAGATCCCTGCTTCCGTTCATCGAACGGAACATTGCAGGGAAAAAAGTAAAAATCTTAATTGATACGGGGTCAGCGAAGAACTACATTAAACCAATGCAGGGATTGCAGAATGTAGTTCCAGTTAATACCCCATTCGTCGTTACCTCAATACACGGGTTTAATGACGTTACTGAGAAGTGCATTTTGTCCATGTTCGGCAAGATGACACCATTTTTCTTGTTGCACAATCTTTCGACTTTTGATGCAATAATTGGACTAGACCTACTTACGCACGCAGCGGTGACATTGGACTTAAAAGCAAAACGGCTTTTTTATGATATAGGGTCTGAGCCATTGCAGTTCTATAGGTGCGAAAATGTTAGCTTTACAAAAGTAGATGACATTGAAATTCCCAAAATCATTAAAGCCGACTTTTTGAAAATTATGGGAAGGAGAATTAAGGTTTTTGCAGATTCTAACGAATTCTGTTCAATTCGAACAGAAAATTCTGAGCCAGTTTACTCAAGACTATACCCTTACCCCATGGGGGTGGCTGATTTCGTTAAAGCGGAGGTCCATGATCTGCTGAAGAATGGCATTATCAGGCCATCGAAATCACCCTACAATAATCCCATTTGGGTTGTTGATAAAAAGGGTATAGACGAACTGGGTATTCAACTGAAGCGAATGGTAGTAGACTTCCGGAAGCTGAATGAAAAAACCATCGCTGACAGATACCCAATGCCAAGCATCTCAATGATTTTGTCAAATTTGGGAAAAGCAAAATATTTTACAACCCTCGATTTGAAATCAGGGTTTCATCAAATTATTCTTGCAGAGCAAGATCGTGAAAAAGACAGCTTTCTCCATAAATGGAGGAAAATATGAGTTTTGCCGACTGCCGTTCGGACTTAAGAATGCTCCAAGCATTTTCCAAAGAGCAATTGATGACATCCTCCGCGAACAGATAGGCAAGTTTTGTTTTGTTTATGTAGACGATGTTATCATCTTCTCTGATAATGAATCTGACCATATCAAGCACATTGATTGGGTACTGAAAAAGACTCCTTGAGGCAAATATGAAAGTATCAAAGGAAAAGTCTCACTTCTTTAAAGAGAGTGTGGAATATCTTGGCTTTATAGTCTCAAGGGGTGGTTTGCGAACGAGCCCTCAGAAGGTAAAAGCAATACAAGAATATGTGGAGCCCACAAATCTGTTTGCACTTCGATCCTTTCTGGGACTAGCAAGTTACTATCGATGTTTCGTCAAGGATTTTGCATCGATAGCTAGACCATTGTCTGATATTTTGAAAGGGGAGAACGGAAAAGTAAGCAAACATCGATCTAAAAAGATCAATATAAAGCTGAATGAGACGCAACTCCACGCATTCCACAGGCTTAGAAATATATTGGCATCCGAAGATGTAATGTTGCTCTACCCCGATTTTAAGAAGCCATTTGATTTGACCACAGATGCTTCATCCCACGGCATAGGAGCGGTACTATCGCAGGGTGGAAGGCCAATCACAATGATTTCCAGAACATTAAAAGATAGAGAGGTTCATTACGCCACAAATGGAGAGAGCTCTTGGCAATTGTTTGGGCCTTACAAAATTTACGACAGTATCTGTACGGAGCAAGAGGTTTAAATATCTACACAGATCACCAACCTCTTACTGGTGCTGTGTCGGATCGCAATCCGAATGCAAAGTTAAGACGCTGGAAATCGTTTGTAGACGAATATGGTGCAAACATTTTGTATAAGCCCGGAAGAGAGAACCATGTAGCAGATGCCTTATCTAGGCAAAACATTCACGCTCTTGATGCTGTACCAGAGTCCGATTGTGCCACGATAAACAGTGAAGCATCACTGACGTACACGATTGAGACCACAGAGACACCCTTAAATTGTTATAGGAATCAATTGGTGATTGAGCAGACCCCATTCCCTCTGACACGAAATTTTATATTGTTTAATGAAAAAACTCGCCACCAAATTCATTTTGATGACTGGGAATCCCTTATTGAGATCGTCAAGGATAACATAAATCCTAAAGTGGTAAATGCAATATTTTGTGAATTACCCGTACTAGCTCACATCCAGCATGACTTGGTCAAATCATTCCCAACAACAAAATTCTGGCACTGTAAAAACTTTGTGGCCGATATCTTTGACAAAAGTGAACAAAAAGAGATTGTGACCACCGAACACAATCGTGCACATAGGGCTGCACAGGAAAATGTGAAGCAAATTCTGTGCGACTATTATTTCCCTAAAATGTCAAAATTGACTAACGAGGTCGCCAGTAACTGCAAAATTTGTGCAAAATCGAAATACGACAGACACCCTAGAAAGCAGGAGCTCGGCATAACTCCAATCCCTTCTTATTCAGGAGAAATGTTACATATTGACATTTTTTCTACTGATAAAAAATATTTTTTGACTTGCATCGACAAATTTTCGAAATTTGCAGTGGTTCAACCGATATTATCCAGAACGATCGTGGATGTAAAGGCACCAATAATGCAACTAATCAACATCTTTCATGGAACGAAGACCATATTTTGCGATAATGAGGCTTCATTTAAGTCGGAAACCATAAGATCTATGTTGAAAAACCTCTTCGATGTGGATGTAGTAAATGCACCACCTCTCCACAGTACATCCAACGGGCAAGTTGAGCGCTTTCACTGCACTCTATCCGAAATTGCAAGATGCCTTAAATTGGAAAGAAAAATCAACGACACAGTTGATCTCATTTTGCTAGCCACTATAGAATACAACCGATCCATTCACTCGGTCACAAAGAAAAAACCAATAGATGTGATTCAAGCTGCATCTTCTGAATTTAAGGAAGAGATACGAGATAGGGTTCATAAGGCCCAAGAGGTCCAACTGGGGAGAGGCAACATTTCGAGGCAGAATAGGGTTTATGAGGTTGGGCAGAAAGTTTTGGTGAGGTCCAATAAGCGATTGGGAAACAAGTTAACCCCTCTCTGTGAGGAACAGATAGTTGAAGCTGACATGGGGACAACAGTTCTGATAAAGGGGAGGGTGGTTCATAAAGACAATATTAAATAACTGGCATTCTGAAACATGACAACTTGGACTGAACTGAAGTCTCATCCCATCCCATCAAATAAGTGACTAAACAAACACATCAAAACATAATATTTTTATAAGTCATAATATTTTTATGGTAATAATACTATACGAAAAAAAATTATGTCCAGAAAATTTAAAAACAATTTGGAAAGAAAAAAAAAAAAAACATAAAAATAAAAATTTGGAAAATTAAGCAATCCCTTACAAGTTTGAGCATACAAATTGCAAATTATAGTAAAAAAAAAAACACGGTATTTAGTTTTAAGATTATTCAGCATAAATTTTGTAATCAAACATTCTATAGATGTAAGCACGCCCATCTCTCTGAATTCCCATATTAGCATTACCATCCAGATCATCAACATCATAGCTAAATGCGCAAAGAAGCTATGTCTGTAATCAGTTCATCACAACCAAGTCATCTATCCTATGCAAGACCGAGGACGCCCTTGATTTGAAGCAGGGAGGAGTTAACATAGGACGTTAACACGTTTTCAAAATTGGACACTTGGCATTTGTTTCTGCCCAAATGCTGACAATGTTGTCCACAATCGGTAACTCCGTCGCCACCGCTAAATCCAGTCTCCAACAGAAGTCGGAATCTGACCTTGCAAGAGAAGCAATGTCAGCCTTCCAATGAACGACTGCAGCCGACGTCGCCAGCAGAGAGGGGAATAGAGTTAAGCTTTAGGTTTAAGAAGCTTTGAGTTCAGTTCGATTTTGGTTCTGACAACGCACAGACGATGCTTGTCAAATAAATGGATTATAATTCAACTCAGCCGCAAGCGCACCATCGGGTACATCATTTCATTACCCGAAACAGCAACTAAACATAATTTATATATGCTTGATGTGGTCGGAGAAGCTTACTTCTTTGCGTTACACAACCCCTCTTCAAGGGTAGAAAAAAACCTCAGAACCCAAACTGTCCCGGTACAAAGCTCAGGTTTTTTCTGGTCTTTTAGTCTCTAAAAATATCGGTTCCGGCTCAGATTTTAATTGCTATACGGTTCCGGTTCGATTCCCTGATTTCGAGATCTGAGTAAGAAAGGCCCAATACATAATTACCCTATGTTGACGCTGGGGCGAATGACTGGATTTCTAAAGGAGGAGTTTTCCGTCAAACTTACTTGTATGGGGTCTGGCCTCTAACTGCTTCAGCATTCCTAAAAATACAAACCATTATTTCAGCAAAATTTCGCCAGATGCGCAACTAAAATGTTGATGTTGGTAGAAATGTGCAAATGTTTTAAAATATTTGCGCAAATTATTTGCCTTTTGATTTGTCGTAACTTGAATAAGAAAATAAGTTAAACGAAAATGTTCATTCTCCTACGTCTTAATGCCTCGACGCACGACAGCTCTACCCCAAATTTGCAACTATTATCCACCATCAAAATAATAAAAACTTACAACTTTGTTCTCTAATAACCTGGAAATTACCCACAAAAAAAAATCCATTTGCAACGACTCAGTTGTTAAATAATAAAGTGTCCAAAAATGAAAAATTCTTTTCGACACGCAAACAATAAAATTGCGATAAACCTAACATAAACACTGAAAATTTGCAGAGTGAAAAAAGCACTTTTAATATTAGCACAAATAGAAAATAAACAAAATTGCATTTGTTTGTGTTTGTGTGGTACACACACACCCGGAGGGGAATTTGCATAATGAGGCTATTATAATTTCAATTAAAATTTCTCTTTTCACGATTTTTGGAAGCTGCACTTATGACAAACGGGGTTTGAAGCCATTGCTGTAATTATATACAAGTATTTTAATAATTGTGAGTGTAAACAAAGTGTGGGAACTATTCTTAGCTAGTCTAGGTGAAACGTGGACTGTCTCCAATTCACAATACAAAAACAAGCCCGACCTCAATGTTGTATCGAATGTGTACGGGGAAGTTCCTTCCCTCCGCAGACAGAGACGCAAAAATACAGTCGGAGCTTTGCCCCAGCCATATTTCCCAGCTGCCAGTGTCAATGCAACCAACCCAAATGCCATAAATTTCGCATGTGAGCCACCAACGCCCAGTCGAAGCCAGCGCCAGCGCCAGCCACTCGCTCACAGTTGCAGTCGCATTTTCTCCACCCTCCCCCTCTGCCTGCCTTCCTTGTCGTGGCATAAATTTTATGCCAATAAATTTAAATTAGCAAAATGTCGTCGTACAGACAGTCGGCCATGTCTGCTGCACACAGTATTTATGACACCACTTCGAGGGCGCTGGCCCATTTGGCTGGCTCCTGCAACAAGGGTGTAATGAGAACAGAAACAGCGTCAGCCCACACCTTCTGAGCACGTTATGTTGTTGCCACTAATTAGAGTTGTCTTGCGAGAGCCGCAGCTAATTGGACGAGAAAAGTTAAGAGGGACCGCAGCGGTGGAGCACGATTTAATACAAAAAAGAAATCAATGGAAATAGTTTCAAACGCAACCAGAACTTTTGTTGGTTCCAAACTGTAAATTGTTAATTTTCGGTTACCATCTCCGCTTGCCCTGCACACAGCCCCATTTGCATTTAAAATCGCGTACAAAAAACCATAAATAATGTAAAATGCAAACAAAGTTTGTTCCTCGCACATTTTCGCACAACTAAATACGTTTAAATGGAATTGCCGCTCTGTCACACTTTGGTCCACCAGTTCTACCTGTTCACTGTGCAGTTCACTGACCGACCAACCATATACTCGACCCTCTTGAATAAGCATAAAACGTGTGAGTATTACAATTTAATGGCATTACTCGGAAATATGTAAAACAAACAAACTGAAAATAATGGACAGTCCCCAATGTGAAATTGACTATGGCGAAAGTGTTGAAAATTAAAAGGTATTGAAAGTAAACAAAAATTGAATTGAATAAGCGAAAAATAAGCCACTCTTTGATACAGTTTCTACTGACGGTAGAAGGCCTTGAAATGGTTGTGTATTACTCATACGCAATGTTGCCGTTGGAACAATTTGTATTTAATTTTCAATTCAGTTATGTCAGTCATTTATGGTACATTCCTTACAAAAACTATTTTCTGATATGATGTCTTCGAATTAGCTAAAAATTGGTCCAAAGGGAGCTCAATTTAGAAGAAGCTTAATCCAAAATTTCAGCTATTTTTGAGTTCTTATTCTAACGAAAAAAACCCATCCTTAAAAAATTCTCCCAAAACTATTTGTAAAAGCAGGTGTAAGTGTAAACAACAAAAAATTGGTTTTCCAAGCAAATACTTCAATTAGGGAAAATAAACCTGTTAAGTCATGTATGGCATGTTTAAAGACCTAAGTTTCTTCTTTCCAAAACTGGAAACAAATCATAAATGAAAATCAGTGGATATTTGACGAAGCTATGGGCGTTAAAGTAATTAAAAATTTCAATGTAATCCAAAAAATTCTAGTATGCCACAAAATTCTATTTAACTATACCTAAAACATACGCTATGTCTCGTTCCAGAAGTTTTGTTTTGACTTTTTTTCGTCACAGTTAGTAATTTTTACTCTCACAAATTGAACTTGGTAATTGTTATGGCATTGTAGCGAGTAACCAATATTCAGCTATACACAGACAAAGGTATCGAGCAGTTGCACGTCATGATATCCGGCTCTAGCTCGTCGGCTTTGGGGGTGGAGGTCTTGCTGATACCAATATGTCACTTTGTTACATTAATATGATTAGAATAATAACGTGCTGCGACAAAAATAAGAATGCTAGAGAAGTTAAAACCGGTAGATAACAGACATCTTGAGATCAATTCCAAAAGAGTGAGGGAGATTGAGAGGAAAGGAGAAAAGAGAGAGAGTTATGGTGTGCGAAGCCACAGGTGGAATCGTGGTCGCATATTGCCCACCCTACCTTTGATCACCAGCCTCAGAATACATCTGGGTGATCCCTTTGGAAAAATACCCTACGACGGTGAGAACGTTAGCTTGAGTTCAGACTCCATTTAGTTCAAATTCATTATAAACTTTAATTCAGAGTAATCTTTGAGATAACATAAGGATTCAATTTTGTGGTTCGATAATAGTTTAGATAATACGAAAATGTTTGACTAAATACTAATAGGATTGAATTAACGCTTTAGATGAGAAGGTATACGTTTAATAATAATAAAGTTTAAATTACTTCAACTAATTCTTCTAAGTCTTTCATTTCTTTATATTCAATTTACTTTACTTCAAATTTAAATTTGCTTCGATTTCATTTACTTTCTAATCAACTTTCATTATTTTTGGTTTTAAATTGATTTTAAAATTTTTTTTTTAATTTTTATTTAATTTAACTTCAGATTATTTTCAATTCTTACTTTCATAATGGGGGTTTACTGTACCAATTAATTTTCTTTGATTTTTAGATATTCATTCATTTTTCTTTGCAAAAGCGGAACGATAATTTAGGATTTAATTTCTCTCGAGCAAAAGAACGAAAATTCGATATTCAACCAGGTCGAGATGTATAAATGCATATTTCACTCTTTTATGTATGATAATAAATCACTTTATTTTCTTGCAACACTCACTTAAATTTCCAGCGACGAAAGATCGATCTCCCGTGGATGAATCCTGTAACTAAAGGTTAAATTAGATATATGCATTTCTACCTGTTTGTATGTTTTCATTTCTTTTCATTTCTCATTATTTTCTCTTTTATAAAATCATACTCTTGAGATTCTTTTCCTTTTCACTTTAACAAACTATTCTGCTTTATTTTTCTTATACTCTCATTTTAGTTAAAAAGCAAATTTAAAAATCAAACAAAAGAAAATGAAAACGGTAATTAAATTCCAAACTCTCTAGAAAATTTCACTCATCAGCTTTCCGTATAGTTTCATGGAAATAGCTCGCGCGAGATCTTTAATGTCAATCTGCTCAAAATAGAGACCCAATTAGAATGGACACGCCCGAGGAAAGACTTCTTCAATGTTGATCGCTCGGCTGAGGCTTCACTGTACTTTTAGGTCAGCATCTCAGCCGCAAATATGGACTCTTGGTTGCTTGGGTCTGAACGGTAGGTTAGGCCGAAAAGTTGGTTAGGGCCGAACCCTGATGATCGGGCCGGTAAAGATGATTAGGCCAAGCTCAGATGTATATTCTGCTTCCTTTATTAGGCTCCTAGTGGCTGGTTAAATACACATTTAATGTCGACTGTGTTTGGTGGTTAGGTCCGGCTTGGATGTGGCAATTCTGCCTGGAGCCGAGCCGCTGGATCTGCACTTGCAAGCACCTATGGCTGTCCGCAGACTCAATCCGCTTTAAACAATCCGAAATATAAGCCAAAATGCACTTGAAATCAGGGAGCTGGCCACGGTGAGACCTGGTACACAAACTTTAATCAGTAAGTGTGTGGGCGGACGAAACTGTAACTCACCCAAAGCAATTAAAACACGCGCTTAAATATATATGTATTCTAGACTTTCACACAACTCTTGACGGGCACGCACTTCTGTTCTGTTCGCCGATGTAATTGTGAAAGAGCGAGAATACGAACGGAAGCGTCGATGTAAAAATTTTGACAATTGCAAATGACGACCAAGTCATGCCTTTGATTACTATCGATACTCGATCGAGTACTCGATCACCACGCAATCAGCTGTTTTAGCTTTTTCTAGCTTGTAGCTGAATCCGCCAAAAGAACGAATTTTAATCTGCTAAAAGACAATTATAATTGCCTACTTTTAGGCTAACCCTTCAATACATATTCTCAACTTAATTTATGTGTTTAAACAAACTCAAATAATTAGAAACGCTTCAGGCGCCGCTACAGCATCGCTGGCGAATGCAAAACTATAGATTTGCTGAAAATCCTGTTTTACTTTATCCTTACAAATATCATATTTTTCTTCAATCAATTCTGACAAAGACGAGACAATATATTTTACATTTACCGTTGATGAGCTGCATTTCAGCCAAGCATCTCCATGCTTTGCTTTTAAGTGCTTTTATATTTGTTGAGTTTCCACTGATCCTTAAAACTTTATTGCAGAGTTTGCACTGCGATTTCTGTGCATCAACTTTAATTCAATAAGTTTGAAACATTTTGTCTTAAATGTCCAGAGCACAAGAAACAGTCATTCGCAACAGTGCAACCGAACGCAAAAACAACAAGAACGCAAGTTAAAGTCGGCTCTAACCGACTTCGATATACCCGTTACTCATAAAAAAAACATGTTTAACAGTGTTCCTGCGTTCCTTAGGGTGAACATCTGTAAAATACATTTGCACGACTTTTGTATAGCCTTTTTACTCTAAGAGTAACGGGTATAAATATATTCGAATATTGGAAAGAAGCTTAATTTCTTAATTTGCAGTTTCAAAACTTTTTTTGTGCATCCCTGGAGTTTTGGCACGGCCTTGAAGGTGAGTTTTTTTTTCAACAAAAATTTTATTGCTCTGGTGCCATAGCAAGATCTGTTCTTTAAATAATAACAAGTGAGAGAGTCGGTCAAGCCCGACTATAACATACTCTGTACCTGGAGTATAAGCTGAATGCAGTGCTGCTGCTGCTCTTATCTCTGTCTCTCTCTCTCTCTCGCTCTTTCTCACTCTATCTTTTTAAGATTGTGTTGTGTTGGTTGTGAAAGGGTGGGAGGGGGGTGGCGGGTGGTGCTTTGTTCACTTTTTTGCTCATAACTTGAGAACCGCTCATCTGATGTTTATTATTTCTTCAGCAAATCGATACATTTCGACAATTACTATTTCTAGAATGTACAATCCATCTATCTACAAAACTGTGGAAGATATAACGTTTTTTCGTAATTGCGGGGGCGGTAGGGGGCGTGGCAAAATATAAAAATAAACTTGATCTGCCTGCAAGTATAAGAAGCATTTGTCCCATACATGTCAAACCTCTATCTCTTACCATCTCTGAGATCTGTTTGTTCATACGGACAAACGGACAGACAGTCGGACATGACTATATCGTCTCGGCTGTTGATGCTGATCAAGAATATATATACTTTATATGGTCGGAAATGATTCCTTTCTCTGTTACATACTTTTGCACAAACTTAATATACTCTATGCACCTTCGGTACAGAGTATAAAAACAGCTATAAATGTACAGAGCAATTAATGTTTTGAAATGTCAAAATGTTGTTAAAGATTCCCAAAAAAAAAATATATTTAAAAGAGGACAGAATAGATTTGAAAAGCCTAGTATGAAAAATTATATTTTAATTTGCTAAATTTTATTTAACACAAATTAATTTTCTATGCTAAATGCAGCACTCATTGAACTTTGGCAGTTTATCGACCTCCACTCCCATAATGCCGAGAACTTGCTGTGAGGCGAATATACCCGTCCGTATACAATAATCGAGTGGCATTTTCTGCACCCACTGGGATAGGAAACCCCCAACGAAGGCATCGCCACAGCCATTCGTGTCCACAATATTTTTCTTATCGACCGGCGGCACCGGATACTCCAATATCTTTTCATTCTCCTGGAAACACAGTACCGGACACTTCGCATCGGTGATCATTATCATGCGAGGGCGTCCATTCTCCTTGGGCAGACTCTGCAGCCGTTTGCCTACCTCGAAAATATCCTTGGTTTTCCAATCATGTGAATCGGCGTAAGCAATGGCCTCCTCCTTATTACTTATGATGATGTCCACATAGGGTATGATCTCGTCCAGCTGCGCTTTGTATGTGTGTAGAACAAAAACGGCGCTGAAATTTAGAATAGCGTTGCGCTTCGTATCGCTGCTGACTTTGGCTATACGTTGTACCGTTAGGGGACTGACGGCTAGGAAAAACCCGGTCATATAAAAATAGCTACCACGCTCCATTAAGCAACAGTTCTCCTCGGTTTCCATCCACTCGGGAGTGAAGGTGGCAGCAGCACCTAAATTGGCAACCAGGGAACGGTTTTGGCCACTGATGATGACGGCACAGGTGCCTGGCCAACGAACAGCCAATTAGAACTTACAAGCTGTGGGAAAAGGACGAAGAACTTTACCTGTGGATATCTCCTCATTCACCTGATAATGCGGTTCTACGCCATCGGCTCTTGCTCGCTTGGCTATGGTCTCTCCAAACTTGTCCTTACCCACAGCTCCAAAGAATAAGGCACGAAACGGTGTACCCACGATCCATTGAAAGATGCGCATGGAATTCTGACAGGCACCTCCAGCTGAATAGTGCACATTCTCTTGGTTGGCCAGCTCTTCGAAGAGTGGCACATGCTTCTCTTCGGCAATAATGGCAGCATTAGCCTCCAGACCATACTTCTCCAGCAGCATGGTGTCCTCGATCAGTATAGTCATATCCAGCAGGGGATTGCCGAAACCCACTAATATGCCCTCTGGCAGTTCCATTTTCTTTTTCTCTATTTTCTCCTCTTTATTTTCGTGGCAGGATATTCCGGAAGACTGTCGAGGATGAACACACTGATAATGCTTTTGGGTGAAAAGGAATCTATTGGCCGGTAAGGGTCTAACTGTAGCTTTCTGCCACAGTTGCATCAAAATCAAAGAGCAGAAATTACGTGTCATAGCATTATGATGTGTACGAAAGTATTTCTAAAATTTGGAAGTTTTGCACAATTAAAAAGAATTTAATAACAAAAGCTGTTGACTTATAGTTTGAGTTAAAACGCGCATGAAATTGAGAATTTATTTGGAATTAAATTTGAGTTTATTATTACAAAGCTAAATCAAATGGTTAACAAGCACCTGGTTAAGTTTGAAAACTTATTTATTGCTCTTAAAAGTAGCTCATCCAAAAGTCATCATGCTCCAAGCCAAAGCGTAGTATTCCACAAAGTGCAGCCAATTAATCTGCCCTTGCCCATAAATGTATACTACATGCACACATATTGGGTGGATACTTTCGAAATGTGCAATGGTGCAGTGTGTATACCATAAATATTTTTGCCAGCGATGCATTAAAATTTATGCAAAAACAAATTGCAAATTTCTGATCATTCCCAAAATGCAATTGTCCGGCACAACAGAGGCCTTAAAGACAATCTAACACCAAAAAGCTCTTCAAATGGGCGGCAATTAAAACGATTACCGAGTATCGAGTCCACCCACTGGCAATTTGCATTTTGGAAAACATGTTCAAATGTCACATTAAAACTGGCTGCAGTTTTTGCATTAATTAAAAGTGTTCCCGGTCCAATCGAGGGATTATAAAACAGCAAAAAATGGTCATAATAATAATAATAACTGGGGGGAAAATGCAAAATGCTTTTCCCATAAATATGTATAGCACTCATATGGCTGGAGTTTATACCGTTCCAGCTGACCGTTCCACAAACGGCAGTCAATAAAAATTAATTGTTATTTTAATGATTCATTTTCCCAGTTTTACGGTTAATTGAAAAATGCATTAAGCTTAGCTCGACAGCGTTGAAGTGTTGTCGAATAATTTTTGAGCAGCCTCAAAATTGTGACAAAAAAATTGAGAAAGCCCTCATAACTGATTTCTTTAAATTAACATTATGCACACATTGCAAAAACAATAAAAAAAATATAATTAAACTACGAAAGATAAACATTGTGAAATGCACACGCAACGGATTCTAATGCCAAATTGTTTACTGAACTGAAAACACAATGAAAAATTAAGATAGAAACACATAATCAAATGGCAAACAATAAACGCAAATAAAAAATAATGTGTGTTCAGTCTGTGGGTGAGTTAGAAAGAGTAAATATTTACATAAAGGCTTTAAAATTCTATTTATTATCATGCCTTTGCAGGCTTAAGCGCCTATCGGAGTTTGGTGAGCATTCAAAACAATTAAATTCCGCCAGATGCTTAAACAGGCAGAGGGCATTGGACCAAGGAGTGCGTGCAACAGCAATGTATAGAATTTTTAATTATACTTTATGGCATCAGCAGACCTAGCTTTGGTTTCGTTTTTTTTTTTTAATTTGTTCAAGTTTTGTATGGGCATAGTGTATTTTGGGACTTATCTAAATAATCTAATGCTAGGGCAAAATTTTAAGCCCAAAGTCGTATTTGCTATACAAATTATCCCTCTCGAGTTCAGAGTAATTTTTGTAACGATCCAAAGAGCTTTTACCAATTCGTTAATTCTAAACGTCGTTCTAATACCTTACACAGAGAAAAAAAAGGATAGTTTCTGATGATCCTCAGGATATTTTCGGTATCGATTCGGACTGGATAGTTAACTATCCTTTTTTGGGATAAATTGGATATTTTCGAAATCGATTTATTTTCGCTTAAAAAGGATATATCAGAGAAAATATATTTCGTTGATCTTTTTTCTCCATCCAAAGGAGCTGAAAAATGTGAAAAGGATATTTAAAAAAATGGATCTTAAGTGGATATTTCGAATATCCATTCTACGGGGATCTTTTTTTTTCTCTGTGTGCCTTCTTCCCTGTTCTATAAACAGGAAAATGCCTCGTCTGATATTGATATTGCAAATCTCTTCGCAAAATTCTTTCAATCAACTTACTCGTCGTCCGATGACAGCAATAGCTATTCTTATCATATTTCCTCGTATGACTTCGTACGCTGCCCCACGATTTCTTTTCATTAAAATCAAACCATTTTCCTGGCCCTGATAATGTGCATTGTGCATCTTAAAACAATGCGCAGACTTGCTTGCCTACCGTATCCACATCGTGTTTTCCAAATCACTTGAACAGTTAAAATTTCTAGAAAGAATCTTTCATCATTCCCTTACAGAAAAAGGGTTGACTTTCTGACATTTCTAACTACAGGGGCATTGCGAAACTGTCTGCAATACCTAAACTCTTTGAGCATTCTTGTCCACCTTTTATATCACCGAACCAGCATGGATTCGTTAAAAACAGATCTATTACTACAAATCAACTGGAATTTACTTTTTCAGTAATTCATGGGTTCACTCAAGGTAAACAAACAGAAGTTATTTTTACCGATTTTAGTAAGGCTTTCGACAGTGTTCCTCATTGTCTTCTGATTCTGAAATTGCATCTGTTGGGATTTCCGCTGGGGCTTCTTAATTGGATAATATCTTTTCTTAAGTCTAAAACTCAGAAAGTTGTCTGTAATAGTTGCACTTCTTATCCGGTTTTTGTGTCCTCTGGAGTTCCCCAGAGTTCTTGGACCTCTTCTTTTCGTGTTAAGCATAACTCGCCCAACGAGTCTGCTTTGCTTCAGGTGCTCTTACAATTTGTTGCATTTGAACAGGGACAAATGCAAATCTACGAAGAAGAACAGAAGAACCCCTTTTCTGATTAACTATTTATTGAATTCTTATCAACTTGAACGTGTTGAATCTTTCTATAATCTGGGTATTACCCTCGACCATAAACTTTTTTTTGGCACTCACATTGAACTTTCTGTGAATAAAGCCATGGGCTTCCTAGGTTTTATTAAACGTTGGTCTAAGGAGTTCAATGATCCCTCTCTTGTTTATATCTCTTGTGAGTCCCATTTTGGAGTTTGGTTCGTGTACTTGGAATCCTCATTCGCATTGAATCTGTCCAGAAACTCTTTTTTTATTTTTCATACTCTTGCACAGCTTATAGAGTTTTTTTTCAATTCCTTCCGATCATTAACGCTGCGAGCAGGGGCGCAGCTGGTCATACCGACAAAGTAAATTACCCCCACCGAAACGGAAGAAGTTTCATTTGTTTGCTCTTAATGTGTTTTTTTCTACTCCCTTATTTTGTATCTCTTTCAATTCTATTATATCGTAGCTTTGTAGTAAAAACAAATAAATAACAATTAAAAAAAAATAACATACTCTGTACTTGGAGTAATAGCTGAATACAGCGCTACTGCTGCGCTCATCTATTGCTCATACCTGGAGTGGCTCTCATCCGATCTTTAGCATTTCTTCGACAAATCGATACATATCAATAATTACTAAATAGTAACATCCCAACGCTGCAAGTCAGGGGAGACTGAATAAATAAACGTAAAATCTATGAATTTATACAAGAAGGTTATTTCTTCGAACAAAAGAACAGAATCCACAAAAGTTACTGAATATATAATTCTAAATTTAAAGAAAATTAATTTAAAAAAAAAAAAAAATTAATTTATATAGGAACTCTTTTCCTTTCTTTCTTAGGAGTCTACTACATTTTGCAAGTGTGCTGTAAGTTGTACCAAAGACACTACATATTATATATACCGCATTTCATACAAACTTTTTTTTTGGGATCCAATATCAGATCCCAAGACAACACTTTTTTGGCGTCACATGTGACATCTATAATATCTATAAATTTTTGCTTTCAGTCGTATAGCTAATTCATAAAACGTATAGCTAAATTTCAATAAATATATCCTCGTAAAGGCGGCGAGGACCAAAAATTGGGATCCAATGGAAGCTTCCAAAAACAGTAGTTTTTTGTTTCACATGCGTGATCTATAATATCTAAAAATCTTTGGTTGTACTTTAAACTGCGTGGCTTCTCATATGGCACAGAATTTCAACATCTCATATAGATAATAAGGTTCATTTGAGAAAATAATTTTTTGTAGCATTGTAGAGAGATCGAAAATTCAGATATTCTATCAAAGCAGTTAAACGCTACTTCTCTAAAAGGCACAAACCAGTTTATTAAATTGCGGGGGCGGTACCACCGAAAACACCAGAAACATTGAGGTACGTCTGCTTGATCATAACAAACGTCTCTGTCGCAGATTTACCGATTTTCACACAGAATTTAATAGCGCTTCATTTCCGGCGTGCACTACTCATAGAAACTCGTCGCTCGAAAATGTCTGTCCTGACTCTCTAGGTGCTCGGAGCCAACTTAGCCGGTCGTTCATTAGGAAGGCCCGCTACCGAATCCAGTGGCTCCGAAGTACAGACGCGGCGGAAGAAAATCAATCCAATTTTTTCCCGGACAAACCCTTTAAGTAAACTTATGTCAATAAGGACGAGAGGTTTTGAAGTTTGGAATTCAATATATAAATAAACGACCGAGTGGTATTCAGATTGCACGAAAAATGTAAAATTATTTAGGGAAATAAGCTGATTTCATTTTCAAATGTTGTGTAGACTTTGCCTTTGCCCACGCAGCCTTTTTAGCCTCTACACACCGCGTGTAGCTTTTCTGCCCGCCGCGTATGGCTTTCAGAATTTAATTGGATTTCGTGTAGAATATACGTTTCTACACGCGCCGTTCAGCCATTTTTGTTTTTCTCTCTGTGTATAATTACAAATTCCGAGAATCATTTCTGCTTTCAGAATAAAATAATTAAGAATCCGTGCTAGTAATTTTCACAATACCCACTAAATATATTTTATGTGCAGAAGATCAGAAAGCAAACATCTCCTGATAGTATACTGTAAATAAATTCAAAACTTTTCCACATCTTTGCCATAAATGGTTTTAAAAAATTTTTAATTAAAAATTCCCAGCTGCAGTGCAAAAAAAAAAAAAAACATATTTGTGATTTATTCCAGCAATGCACTTTATTTATGTGGCATAAAAGAAATTCCAGGGATAGGAATTTGTTTGCTTCGACCAAAATTCTGTTGAATTTGCAATTTAAAGTTTTAGCACTGGGCAAAGGGACGAGAGGGACGAATTGGCAAGTTTGCTTTTATCTGCTTACTCGTCCAACTAAAAGTAAAGAGCATTACTTGCAATTTAAATCCGCATTCCTTGTGTCCTCCGAAAAAGTGTCAAATCCCAATTTCTTGGCCGCCACAGCAGCAGCTGCTTGGGGATCAGCATAACACATGCCCTATTGAGCCGACAATGCCTGAGTGAGTGAGTGTCCTTGTCAATGCAAAGGGGCATCCCACGACTTGCGGTTTATTTGCATAAAATTGCCCCATACGCCACGTGGTCGACACACACACACACACCCTCAGTGCAAAAAGTGCAGAAAATTGCTTTATTTGCCTTTTAGCTAGAAACTTGACTGCAGAGAGCGGTGAGTATTTGAAATATCCTTGAAGTTGGCTTGAAATGCAATCATTGAGTTTGAGCCTTTGACTTTTTTACTTGTAGAATTCTGTTTAGTTTTTCTTAAATTTAAAACTTGTACTAGGCAGAAATGTAGAAATGTGATTTCAATATGTAAAACAAAACTACTGCACCTCTTCCTTAAAATGATCGAGATGGAGAACCAACCTGTTCTGGTTTTCACTTTGTTATGAAATCGAAAAAATATTTGAAAATCAAAACAGGCCTGATAGAGAACAAAACAGCAAGTGTACGTATATCAGAGTCCGGCACGTTTCTTTCTACTGTGTATACAAGAACACTCTGCGGCAGCAGCGTCGACACACCGAAAATATTAGTAAAAGTAAACTTTGATTTCAGCGTCACGACGTAAATCATATTTTGTGAAGTGTAAAATATTGGGAAAGATGCTGAAGAATGGACTGACTGGGATCTGGGTGGGTTCTGGAAAAGATTTGAGGATAGGCTGAGAGGGGGGGGGTCTGGCTGGAATCTGGGTGGGTTCGGCGAGGGATCTGGATGGTATCTGGGTAGGATCTGAGAGGGATCCGGGTCCGTTGAGGGTGGTATCATGATACAACTATATCAGGGATGGCAGTCAGCATTTATCAAGTACTAACCGCTTTTCCTTCACAGCTTTCCTACCCTCAGATGGAATTTGCTTGTCACCTATCAAAAGAAGCCTGCGACACAATTTTTTAAGCCTTCTGTTGTTCAGTGTCTTTAACAAATCTTTCGCAAATTTTACAATATTATGTAAGGGTCAACACTTTTCTCAATATTATGTTCGATTGTTTACATCAAAGTTCCCAGCCATAGTCACTGGGGCAGGAACATACTCGCCAATTAATACCGAATGCTTGCCGAAGTCATGCCTTACTATGTGTAGGGAGAGACACGGTCACATTTTTGCGCTCTATTCTTGGGGAACCCTGCTTACATCAGTGCCGGCCAAATGAAGCGAACAGAAAAGTGTGCTTGAGACGAGAGAGCTCTCTCCAGACCACAATCGTTTAACTTTCAATTGAGTTCGGCTCGCGTTTGCATAAAAATAGGACTGACTTCGGCTTCTGGTAGCTATGTGTGGGCGGCACTGCTTTACATCGACATAGGCAACATTATTGGCTCGACATCGTTAAAAACTATAAATTAAATAAAAATCCCGTCGGCAAAAAAAAAAAACTGCAACACACTAAAACTGTGGAGTCCCGAAAAGAGAGCACTCGCGCGCGACCGCTTCCTCTACCTCTTACCTGTCATTGTTGTTTCATGGGTGGTATGTGGATGGGATCTCGGTGGGTTCCGGAACGGCATTCCTTCCTTTCCACAGTTTTCTCTAATTTCTGATTCTTTGGTAATTTTTTTGTAAATCTTTTTTGTCATAGATTTAATCACTCAGTTTGGTCTGTAAGTTAACCTTAGTTTCAAGTTGTATTTTTGAATTCACAAACGTCTCCCACAAACCTCTCATCTCTGATTGCATTTCATATTTTATAGAATTTTATTATCAAAGGACCTTCATTTGGTCCATTGGCAATTCTGCAATTGCTTCTCGTCTGGCCTGGCTGACAAATGAGCCAAGTCCCCCGGGGTCGACACAGTTCAATAAATTGAACCTTTTGCGCTGTGTCTCGTGTGTGCAGCTCTTGTTTTTTTGTTGTTTGTTTTAATATTTGTAACGCTCAAAGTGAGCAGCTTGAAATTGTGCGATTTTTCAATTAATTTGCAATGACATTGAGTCTCAATGGGTTGAACATTTTACGCTCGGTTGGCATCGCTGGCGCTTTGCGCTTCACGGGATTTATATACTCTGGGAAAAACGGGGTAATCATGGTTTTCGGCCAGCAGGATCTTTGGCCGGTACTTTTGATCGGAAAGCGTATCCGGTAGTCTTGACTTGACTTTTTTCAAATATTTTTTTATCTTTATATTATTTATGAAAGAAGTTTCAGCCTTGGCTTGCTTACGTTGCCATTAATTACCAAACTCATCCAAAGTAATTCCATGGGAAAATTAGTTTAAGCGGGACGAGGCTGCCGCTCCTGTTCTCTGTTGGAGGCGCCGCTGCAATTATTATGCAATTACAGGCCTGGGCGGATAACTACATAAAACTGTTACCTAAGCAACCTGCTGCATAAAAGTTATGGGCCTGGTGCCCGTCTCGTCCAGGAAGGCAATTTAGCGGTGGCAGCCGAACAACAACAGCGCATTGCCTTTGTCTTCTTCTGGCTGTGTAATATTTTCATTCATTCCTTTGTGTGTGTGTGTAAAGGAAAGCTCATAAAACTTTTTCAATTTCACTTTAATTTCGCTGGCGCTCATTTTTTTATCTAGCGCACATTTGAAACTGCGCGGCCTGCGTAGGCATTTTTCTTTTTTAGTTGTATGAAAATTCAATTATATGCATTACCTTCGCACAATGTATTATAGAAGGAGCTTCTCCGTCTAATGACAATCAAATTAGCGCAACCAAAACTTTTCCCATTAAATGGGAAATTTTATTCAGATTTTTTCCATTTCTTCCATTTTGTTTTTGTTGTCAATAAATTGATTGCTTAAGCGAGTTTGAGAGCTTAGCGCATTTCTCTACATTTCCAGCTTTGCAGCATTAATGTTCCACTCTAATTGTAGTTCCTTGTTGTTTCGGTTTAATTTATGTTAATAATCCCCCAAAACACACGCACACACTTAAGTTTGTGTAAACTTCTTGTTGGAGCTAACTAATCAAATGTGTCTCTCCTTGGATTAAGTGTGGAACAATCATTTGAGTGTGTGGGTAGGCTTTTAATGGATAACGTTTACGTTGTTAACCTATAGGGGGAAACTCTAACCTCAAAGGGTGTCAAAGGCATTTGCACTGATAGTGGTCAGCTATTCCTAAAGCTGCGACATATTGGCGCGGATTTTAAAACGATGCGCCAGTGATGCATAAAATTACTTAAATATATGAATTCTTTGCTCTAATTGTTCATAGAGTTCTTTTCGGCAAGTGGCGCCACTCTGTCGCACAAGCAATTGCTTCACTTCGAAGTAGGCTACATGATCAAAATGCATGCCGTACCGGCGCCACACAAGATCAGCAAGCTTTGAAAGGATGATGTTATTCCTTTAGGCCCGCCCTCCTATGTTATCACGATATCCAAAAATACTGAGCTCTAGAAGTTAACGTACATACTAACTTCGAGAAGTTTACGCACATAATGCAACCGTCACAAGTTCTTCACACTAAGCTTGGAGATGTCTTTTCTCACCTGGTCGTACCATTTTAGTGGTTTCGCCTTCCTCTAGTAGACCATTTTTGCTGTCCCAGCTAGGGCAGCCGCTGTTGCCTTATGCGCTTGACTAGACTAGAGTCCTTATAGAGTTCATACAGGACCGTTATGCAGGACTGGGAGGATTAGAGACTTGCATAGCGCTATTTTCGGTTCCACGTCTATTCAACACAAAACAATTTCAACACGTCAATTCAACACACGTCAATTCAACACACGTCAATTCAACAAACGTCAACTCAACACACGTTAATTTAACACACGTCAATTCAACACAGCACAATTATAACACATATACCATTTCATCAAAAAAAAAATTTTAGCTGCAGCTGGTGTCCCCCATCATCGTAACTCACTTTACACACTTTAGGTTCCACGTCTATTCACCACAAAACAATTTCAACACGTCAATTCAACTCACGTCAATTCAACACAAAACAGTCTTCACAAAAAATAAACTCAACACACGTCTATAAGTCATTTCACCCAACACAATAATTTAACACTTCGTCAATTCAATTCAAACCAAATTTAAATTTAAAAAAAATTAATTATTTTGTTTTCTGTTGAATTGACGTGTTGAAATTGTTTTGTGTTTAGTTAACGTGTGTTGAATTGTTGTGTTGGGTGAAATGACTTAGTGTTGTATTGACGTGTGTTGAAATTGTTTTGTGAAGACTTTGTTTTGTGTTGAATTTGTTTGTGTTGAATTGACGCTTTGCTAAATGTGTTGTTGAGTGAAATGACTGTGTGTTTTATAGACGTGTCACCCTATTTTCGTTCATCGAGTGGGGTCGCTGCTCTTCAACTCCGTACTGAGCCCGTAGTAGCATCGGCTTGCGAGCTATTCCAGGCTGATTTTGTTGTCACTGGCTATCATCGTTCCTAGGTAGACGAGATCCTCTACAACTTAAAAGTTGTATTTTCCGATTGCAACGTATTGTCCAAGTCGCTTAGACTCCTAATTCGAAGATCCTAGATACTTCGTCTTGTTCTTGTTTACCGCTTAGCCCATCAGATCAGACTGCCTTACAATCTCTGAAAACGCCCTGCTTACCGAGCGTTGGGTTCAATATCATCGGCTTAGGCGAATAGCATTACATCTTTATTAAAAATTGTGCCCGTTCTCTTAGCATTTAGGCACTGGCGCGGTACATCAGCGAATTCAAGAAGTCACACGATAAGGTATCATCCTGCCTAAAACCTCTTTTGGTATCAAAAGGCTCAGAGGGGTTCATTCCAATTTCTCAACGTCATCATGCAAAGTCGAACATTCTTTGCTGACATACCAAAGAAAGACAGGGCTTCACAAAACCTTTTCTTATTGGTGTGTCGAAAGCGGCTTTGTTATCGATTTCTAGGTGTCCTCTTAGTCTCTTTATGTAGTCTGCAGATTGTTGGGATTTTGTTCTACTGATGATCCGTATAATTATCTAGGGTAGGTGTGTTATGTAAGTACCTTGTTCTGCTCTCTGTCTTAGTAAGAATGCTTTTGTCCCCAAACTCGACCTATACTAATATTACATGATTTTAAACAGTTTTCGTATGACTATATCTTATAACTGCCATAGGAACCATTGGTCGGAAACATGTTTGAGTTAGAAAAGTTTTTGCATTCTTGAACTCTGAGATTTCAGAACATTTCCAAAGGTAGCTAAAGAACCTTTGGTTGCGATCTAAAAGATGCTTGATTTTCTTTTTGACAAAAGGAGCTTGAGCTCTCTATATATCTGAAGCCACAACTGATAACGGACAACTGTCCAAAAATTTCTTACAAATTAACCTTCTCCTCTATAAAATAATTAATGCGCTTGAAGTTTCGTATATGCAAATATCAATACAAATTCGAATTGGTCCAAATAATATTTGCTCAAAACGCAACTTTGAAATTTAAGCAAAATGATTTCTAGACAGCTGATAAATAGTGAGGAAGGGAATATATTACCCCACTTTGTTAGGTTAACGGATATGTTTAATATCAAAGCTACTTAGATTGGTTCCATTTGCCAATCATTAGTTGACCTAGATTTTGCTTGGCATAACTTATAATACAGAAGCTTTAGGCAAGTCATACAGCCAAATCAAATCGAATAACGAAAGATGCTTCACATCCGTTGCAACTGCAAACACACTTTGGAATATTGAGGACCAGGTCGCTCTCGCCCTCTCGCTCCCCTACTCACTCGCACTCTTAACTCGCTGGCTGTCAATGGTTCAGGAGCAGCTCCAGCAACTGGACCAACAACTGTCGTATGTCTAATGTTAAGCTACTTTTCATGTAGCGTGAATGGCAAAGAGGGGAGCAAACTTGCGCACGAATGAACAGGGCGCCGAGTCCAAAGTCTCCTGAGCTTTCAACGCCCGTTAAGCAGGGTAATTATTCATGTTTATGATGCGATGACGTTTCAACTCCAACCCTCTTGAATTTGTACTTAATAATCAAAGCTCTAATAAACCAGTCATGAGGGTAGAGAGGGTGGGGGCAGAGTGGTCTGATTGGTATGGTTTTGGCCTTATTTGATCAGGGAGTTGGGACGTTATCACAGGTCTTTCGCTTCACCTGTTGTTGGGTTTAAGTAAGGGTAAACTTTTAGTCAAGTTTCAGTTGTCTCTGTATGGACTTGAGTTGCCTTTTTACGTCTTAACTTATCTTTCTGATAAAGAGGTACTACTTAAATAAGGCGGCAACAACACATCAGCATTTTTTTGACTATTTGGTTAATTAGCGTTTTCTACACTTTTTCTAAACTAATGAACTTCAAGTTGTGTGGTTATTATAGATATATAGTTTTGACAATTAGATTAGTTTCCCTTCCTCTCCTTTTCTCTCTCTCTCTCCCTGTGTGTGTATTTTGCTAGAGCAAACTTATTTCAACAGTAAACTTTTGTTTTTGCCAGAGACATGATATTGGTCAACAACTAATAAAACTTTTCTGTGGCATTCAAAAAGCGTAGAGCACCCCCTTCCCTGTTTTTTTTTCACCTGCCAGGCGTATATAAATATTTAAAAAGTTCGAAAAATACAGCCATCCAGCAACAAAGTGCAAAATTATACAAACTAATTGTTGAGCATAAAGTTTTGCTACGTTCCAAAGTGGTATAATGTGTACAACAGTTGTTTCTTTTGCAATTCGATTTCTGTTTCAACTTTTTCCGCCAGCCTTTTTTTTTCCGGTTGTCCAAAAAGTTGCACAAATTGTGCGGAATTTAAAATATATACAAAAAATATCTCCTTTTTTTATTTTGTGTTTTGTGCCACTTTTTACCGCATCAATTTGCGAAAGAGCAGCAATTGGATTTTGTGTACGGACTCAATTTTTGGTTTGGATTATCGCTGATGTGCAATAAACTGGAAAAAGTTGTAAAAGTCCTTTTTTTATCTTGGTCAATTTAGAAGTTTTGCTATTTAGTTGAGTTTGGATTGAACATTGTGAAAAAAATGTGTGTGTAACAAGAATCAAACTAGATCAGAGGCGGCTAGCTATAGCAAGCAGGAGCCGCAGTAGTCGAACTTAGTCTAGAGAGAGCTCTCTTGTTCAACTACACAAGCACACTTCTCTGATCCTCTCCATTTGTCCGCCTCTGAACAAGATGCTCATGACTCTACACTCAAAACAACTCACCCTAAAAGGAGCCATTTTCGCTCCAAAAACGATTGAACATATTTTTCAGAAAAGCTTTTCTAAAAATTTTACAGAGTAGTTATCTTAATATCAGCTTAAATGCCTTAAAACCCTGGAAAATTACAAAAAGACAATTAATGTTTGCAATTATTAAATAAAACCAGGAAGAAAGTCGATCAAGACTAACTGTAATATACTCTTATAATATAAGATATACTTTGGGTCATAACTTAACAAATGGCTCCACTACTTGATTTTCAAAGCTGATAAATAGATGGCGGCACTACTGTAACACCACGAGCCTGCACATAGACGAGTTTGTATCTGCACTGACTGCTATATCAAATGACATGATTATTGCTGGTGACTTTAACGCCTGGGCCGAGGAATGGGGCTGCTCAACGACGAACTCTAGAGGACGTGCACTACTGGAGATATTTGCCTCCCTGGATATAGCGCTACTAAATGTCGGCTCCCAACATTCATTTAGCTGAGCAGCACGTGGCTCAATCATTGACCTTACGTTCACGAGCGCCTCATTGTATAATGGTGCCCAGTGGAAAATCGGGATTATATATATTGCTGGTGACCACGAAGCCATTTTATGTTCAATTGACTGTCGTGCAGACGAAAGACCTAAAAAACCAACGAGGGAAAAGGAGTATCGGATCGAAACGTTAACCCCCCACGTGTTCGCAGATGCTCTGGTACCGTTTACTTCTTGCGAAAGGGTCTGTGAAAGCCTATTGGTGAAACGAGCGTATGCGTATTGCCGATGCCCGACGTAAGTGCCTCCACGCCAGGAGGCTCTACCAGCGCTCACGTGGAAGAGAAAGCTATTGATCCGGACAGGCAGACTACCAGTCGGCTAGCAAGATGCTGAAAGACGAGATCAGAGCGAGTAAACGGGAGTGCTTCCTTCAATTGTTTGACTCCGCCGACCATGACCCTTTTGGACAGGCAAACAAAATAGTCGTTAAACGACTCTATGCCAATAAAAAGGCCACACCAAGCGAAACGTGTGAGCTAAAAAACGAGAGCGCAAGTTAAAGTCGGCTCTAACCGACTTTGATATACCCGTTACTTATGAAAAAACATGTTTAACAGTGTTCCTGGGTTCCCTAGTGTGAACATCCGAAAAGTATGCAACCTTTTTTAACTCGGCTATTTATCACTTGTTGGCTCATAACTTAAGAACCGTTCATCCGATCCTTATCATTTTTTTGGCAAATCGATTCATTTTGCTAATTACTAACTATCTCTAAAAGGTACGAATCGTCTATCTTCAAAACTGGAGAAAATATAAGGTTTTTTCCAAATTGCGGGGGCGGGAGGGGGCGTGGCCAAAAATTGAAACATCTTTGATCTGCGTGCAGATAAAAGAAGCATTTGTCCCATACATGTCAAACCTCTATCTCTTACCATCTCTGAGATCTAGGTGTTCATACAGACGGACGGACGGACGGACAGACGGACAAGTCTATATCGACTCGGCTGTTGATGCTGATCAAAATTATATATACATTATATGGTCGGAAATGATTCCTTCTGCCTGTTACATATATAACTGTAGGCAGATTAAATTTTGTTTCAGATTTCCAAAATTTCCCCCCTCCCCCCTTAAAGTGTAAAAATCTGTCAGAGCCACAATTTAAAAGTTACAACATCGTCGCTTAATAAATATTATCTTAGGCCCTTAATCTGTCTATTCTGAAACGCACAATAAGATCTGTAATTCACGAAACAATTTATTTTTGCACCACCCCTCCCCCCACGCTTTGCTTATTACGCATTGGTTGCAGCATGCGCCCGCGTGTGTGAGCGCGAGTTTATGTGTATGTGTGCGTGTGTTTTTGTTTGTGTATGTGTGTGTTTGTCAATTGTACAGGGTATTTCGAAGTCGAGCTCCTCGACTGCAATGGTCTTACTTGTTACTCTACGAGTCGAAAATCTCTTTCCGACTCGCTTGCCTGAATCACCAATGAGACCTTTTGCTTTCGATCCAAACACAATAGAAGCTATCACAGACCGAAATACTAGCGGCCGTGAACCTCCAGCCCAATAAGGCACCTGGCTCGGATGGTGTTCCTAACCGTGCTCTGAAGCTGGCCATGACATTGGATTCAGTTCGGTGGAATGGAATGCCATGTACGACGGGGTCCTCCGCCAGGAGTTCACTTAGTCGGGTTGTTGCTGTAGGCAAAGTACTTCGAAGGACAGAGGAGGCTTGCAACGCTGGCATTGAGCGTATCCACCAATGGCATAGCGTGGCGCGCCTCGAGCTAGCGGCGCAAAAGATAGAGGCGGTGCTAATAAGTAAGAAGTAAGAAGGTGGAATCAGCTTATATTGCACAGCAATCAAATCCAAACGATCCATTAAATATCTTAGAGTATTGCTGGACACAAGGCATCTAGCGTACATCGGAGAGAAGGCAGCAAAATCATGCAGTGCCTTAGCTAGAATCATGCTGAATACATGCGGACCAAAACAAGGACGAAGGCGACTGTTGGCGAGTGTCACTAGGGCCACAATCTTATATAGGGCGCCAATCTGGCATCGTTCCATGGTGTTCGCTAGCTACATCAGAGGCGTTTATGGGGATCACTCAGGATCTCTTCTGCGTACCGTACGGTGTCAGAAGATGCTGCATTGGTCATTGCCGGGATGATTCCACTTATCGAGCTGGCCACAGCGGCAAACGAGAAGTACAGGGCTTCACGGTTGAGTGGCGCATTTCAACCTACAGGCTTATACATCTGCAGGAAGAGAGGCAGCGGATCATTGAGAGGTACTAACACCGTTGGGACCTATCCACTAAGGGGCGCTGGAGCCAAAGCCTAATCCCTAAGTTATTGCCATGGCTGTCTAAAAAACATGGTGAGGTGAACTTTCACCTAACTCAGCTTCTTAGTGGCTAGCTACCTGAAAAGAGTGGGCCATGATGATAGCGAAGAGTGCACATACTGCGAAGAAGGCCCTGCGGAGGACGCCAGGCACGTCTTGTTCGAGTGTAAAAAGTTTGAGGCTGAAAGGGCGGAACTAACCAAGGTGATGGGTGGCCATATAGCTGAAGATAACTTAGTCCCATACCTGCTGATGTCCAAGGAAAACTGGGAGGCTACTTGTGAGTTCGCAGCTACCATTATGGCTCAGAGACTGGATGTGCAACGTAGAACCAGGGAGTAGGCGGGTCATGAAATCGGCGAAGCAATGCCTTGCAGCCATCTGCTCATTCTTAAGCTCTACTCCTGCAGAGGAAACGTGAATTGTCACACAAGATTGTGCAGTCGAGTGACGCCATTAAAGTTAAGATATTGCTCAGATTTGAAATGAATTGAAAACCAAAATAGGAACTTTGAATGAAATATCTAAATTGGTATTGACATCCCCTTCACTTTGATAACCTCAACTGGACACTGCACATTTAATTATATTCATTCTTCATAGTTTTCTGTAACCTCTTGGCATCACTCGTGTCACCTTTCAGTAAGTTGTGTTTGTCTTAGGAATACATTTATAAGCGTAAATGCAATCTTTAACAGCTTTGCCAGCATAAATTATCAACCTGCCAGAGATTAGTGTCTGCTGCTGTTTCTCACTTACCCCTTTTTTCCCTGACTCGTGACCTTTTTGGCAGCATTAAAAGTGATAATTTTCACTCACACAGCCACTTGGAAGACTTTTATTATTTAATTTTGCAGCTTGTGCTAATAAATTAAAAACAGCAGGGCAAGTGCCACACCCATCACCCCCCACACTCACACACACACACACTGTGTGGAATTAACACAACAACATATGCAAAACTAATCTGAAGGGATTATGTGCCAAAAGTTTTTTGGGCCAATGCCTGGGAATCGGATTTGCCAGGGCTAAAAATCGCAACTAATAAAAATCAAGGGAATTCTTAAGCCAACGAAATGTTTTTATTCAATTATGTGAATGGAAGAAGGGCTTACACGCTCACATTCTTTGCTCTACTTTACTATTTTTTTTTCTTTTCTTTTTATAAATTAAGCAGTTTAGTCTGGCAAAGTGTAAGGCAGTTCGTCCGGGATATGTGCGCGAGTATTCACTTACGCTTTGGCAAATTTGCATAATAAATCTATTTTCAATGGTTTCGCTTTCTCTTATTCTTGCATATGCGAAAGTTTTATCTCTTGCTTCACTATAACGTATCAATAGAAAGCAATATTATACTTTCGGTTCTTCTTTTCCCCCTTCTAGGGCATCGGCAAGAAGAGAAGTTGAGGGAGCATATTTGGTTAGCAGCAAGAGTGGGAGTGTGGATTTCCTAACCCCACATTTAAACATATACTTTAGGACCTCTAGAAGTCTACGCTAAAGCCATTTATTTACGCTTGCCTTTGGCAGCGAGCTTTTAATAATGATTCTTTATTTTCTTTAGTTTGTTTCACAAGTTGAAGTCGGCTAAACTGTTTTTATGTGAAATAAGTTGCAAGAAAAAAAATGACGGATTAACATTAAATTTCAGTTCGATTTGTATACCTATGTAAATATTACTTTACACAATTAGAGTGTTCACTTTGTTGAGCAGGCACTTGTGTAAAAGTGTAAGTATTTCCACACTTAAAGAAATGTTATCAGCCCACACGGCCAGCTTCTCACGATCTCTTGGCGGTGCTTTATTTTCGCACGAGAAAGGGACCTACAGTTTAACGCCGGATCCGACGGCAGTTGAGCTTTTCACATGGCTAGTTCACTTAGCTGGCGCATTGGCGCTATTGAGCTGGTGAAGGTGCCGTATGGAGCTTTTTCTAAAGAAAGAAAAACTTATGGCCAGAGGCGGGTCGCCCACGCCTCCCCCCCACATCGGCCAACAACAATTTACTCTGAACAAATTGTGCAGAGCTTGCTCGACCCAGACCCTGACTAAGAAAAGTCGGGCACTTGTACCTTAGTGCTATAAGTGTTATACAAGCTAAAATCAAATGTGTGATCAAATATTCATATTAATTGTATGGAAAAAGCGCCAACTTTGAATGAACCATGGATTATTGCCGAATCATATCTCAAACGTAATTTCGTGCACAGAGGGCTGCTCACAATACTAGTTAGGCAAAACTGCTCAAGTGCCTATGTGCTCAACAAAGTGAATACCCTAAATATATTTATTGCATTCCGATTCCACAGATTTGCTTAAAATAGTCTAAATTAGTAGTTATGACCGCCGTTGTAGTTCATTACATGGTTTTTGGTTCTTTACCCTTTTCCGTTCTCATTTGGAGCAACAGAAATACAATTTAATTCAACCATAAAAATAGAATTTCAAGTGTACCATAAAGTAGGATCATTGCTGCCAATGTCAAACAACCCATATACATTTTTACAAATCTACTTTATGGACGGTGAGAACGTCAATCGTGTGGAGGCACGTTGCGGCTACAATAACCTCAATACGCCTAAGGCCAGGTGCATCGTCAGCGAGCTGGACTCCCTTTTTAAAGGGCATCTCGACTTGCAAAGCGAAAATCACGCAATTGTTCTTAATCCTGATTAAACACCAGCTGGAGAGCACGTGCGTAGATTTAATACGCCTGCTGTTAACGACGTTGCTGAAATAATTTTTGGCGACCGCAGTTATCGCATGAGGGAGTTGATCGGTGATGCCACAACTCCCCTTGCGGTGAGGACTTTGTGTAGCCTCGTGTTGAGGGCTTCGTTGTGCCTCGCGTTGTGAACTACCTCGTGCCTCGCCTGCCTCCACCTCGCGTTAAGGGCTTCGTATTGCCTCGCGTTGAGGTCTTCCTTTTACCTTGCGTTGAGGGCTTTGTGTTGTCTCGCGTAGAGGATGAGCAGCTACTGGAGTCCCACAAGTTAGAAAGCGAGAAACGTTGTGCGCACTCTTTTTGTGCTGTGATTCGTTGGAGTCCTGATAACTTCGATAAGTACTCCTAAATAGATGCTCTTGTTAAGCATTGAGATGGCTGAGTCTGAGTCCATCACCATCATCGTACATTGGTAGTCCACGTCCTATGCAAGAACACATACAGGATGCTATGATTTTACCGATTCGATAAGACAGACTTCAAATCATAGATGGAGACGGCTTTCAAGTGTAGAAAATTAACGGATTATTGTGGTTTTAGTAGATAAGCAGTCCAAATGGGAAACGGAGACTTTAATGCTGTGCTATTAAGTTGATAAATTAGTTCCAAATCACACACTAACCGAACTTCAATGCTTTCCCTCTACGGACTTCACTTACCTGTCGACTAGCTTCCAGCGCAAAAGAGCTCTAAAAGCTTTCATCTAGAATAGGAAATCTTAAATTTGGTGTTCAAAATTGAGTTAATTTCTTACCTTTTTCCTTACTGCTTTCTTGGTCCATCACAGCCGGCGGCGTCCGCGCCGTCCGTCCCGAACCTGTCTCAGGGGGGGACGGACATGCTCTCGCCCCCCTCCCGCCCCCGCATTTGGAAAAAACGTTATATCTCCTCGTTTTAAGGATAGACAATTCGTACCTTTGAGATAGTTAGTAATTAGCAAACGATAAATTTGCCGAGAAATGATTAGGATCAGTTAGCGGTCTCAGTTATAAGCAAAAATGTGAAAATAGCCGAGTTTAAAAGTGTTGCTACTTTTCAGATGTTCCACCCTAAGGAACTCAGAAACACTGTTAAACATGTTTTTCATGACTAACGGGTATATCGAGTCGGTTAGAGCCGACTTAAACTTGCGCTCTCGTTAATACCAAAATTTGGCCTATTCTATGTAAACTGGTTCTGAAAATCTCCACCGTGCCTGTTGATGAATAAATAGCCAATATTGATCACTTTTTTATAATTTTTGCAACTTTATTATTACTTAAATTTCATGTTTATCTTCTTCAATTTGTTATCATCGGACTTTGGTTTGTGTTTTGTGTGTAACCGATAAATTAAATTGTCCAACAATTTTCATTTGTTGTTTTTTTTTTTCATTTATTATTTAGTGAGAGTTTTTTTATTTGCTAATTTCTTTCGCCCATCTCGCACTCGTACACATTTCTAATGCAATAAATTTTATTTAATTTCTGTTTTTATTTGCATTTTTCTCTCCACTTGTTCAGTTATGCAGCACACTATATAGATTTATGTATATACTTTAAACATTATTTGTTTTATGTTGCTAGTTTTACATCATTACAGTTATCTAAGTATGCCATACATTGGCCATATTTGGTTGTGTTTTTCTTTTTTTTCTGTTCATTTCGAATGTTCTACCTTTATATAATTTACAATGTATTTTCACATGCGTCCAGTTAATTGTTTGTAATTTGCGCATTGTTTCATTTTAATGAGCTTTTTTTTCTGCTCATTTCAATTTCAGTTTTAATTACACTTTGGGCAATTGTTGGTAAATGCACAAAACCAAAAGGAAAATTATAAATATTTTGCCATGTTCCAATTGGCCGTTTCCTAATGGAATTTTTAACTATTTTTCTTTGCGGTTGGAATTGCCTGTTTGTGTTTGGTTTTTTTTTCTATATGCATTTTAATTTTAATAGATATATAAATATTTATTTAGTTACATAACAAAGTAGCTGCATGCTTACAATTAACAATACATTTCATTAGTTTAAGTTTTGGTTTCGTTTTACTAACAGTTTTTCGTGAAATTTAAGTTTTAGTTTAACTTTCTATTGCCTGATTTTTTGAAGGTGGAGTTGAGGGGGGGGAGTTTGAGGGGAAACAAATTTTCATAAATTATGTTTTGTCTTTTGCTAATTCCATTTGGATAGAATAGTTCGCTTATAGATTTTCTTGTCACTAGTTTTATTTACACACACATACACAATTATAATTCAGTCTTTGGAAGAATAACATTCATTTTCTTTGGGGGTTAGGTGAATTTTTTGATTTCTTTTTTTATAGTTTTTTATGCATTTAATGATGAATTTTCTACAGTTGTTTTCTTTATTTATATAGAACTAGTTTAACAAAACAAAAGAAATGTGTTTGATAGTAGCTTTTGTTGGTCCTAAAAGATGAACGTTATGAGAAATGTATAAATTGAAATTAAAATATAAATTGAGAAAGTTGAGGTAACATTTAGAAATTTTTCCTTTTAAACTATGATTGAATTACGAAAATCGGAAATTCCGTTAAGAATTCTTCGGAACCTGATAGATCTGGCGGTAATTGCTTGAAAAGTTGCAAGCTCTCTAGCGCTCTCAGCAATTACTGTGCAAGCTTTAAAAAAAATAATAAACTTGTAAAAATTAATATTAAAAATAGAGGCAAGCTAACTTCGGCTCGACCGAAGTTCATATACCCTTGGAACTTGATATATGCCTGACAGTTTGTATAGCAGCTATACTATATAGTGGTCCGATTTCGAAAAATCTTGTTGAAATTTTGTAAAATTATTGAACACTTATAAATACGAGCGTTGGGAGCGATAACATTGAAAACAAAAAAGTTTTTCTCACTAAAACTAGTTTTTCAACCGATCGTTCCTATGACAGCTATATGCTATAGTCATCCGATCCGGCCGGTTCCGAAAAATGTGTAGCGTATTTATACCTTTGTGCAAAGTTAGGTTAAGATAGCTTTAAAACTGACGGAGGAGATAGCATAGAAACAGACGGACGGACGGACAGACGGACATGGCTATATCAACTCAGCTCGTCATGCTGATCAAGAATGTATATACTTTATGTGGTCGGAGATGCTTCCTGCCCTGCGTTACAAACATCCGGACAATTTTAATATACCCTCTCCAAGGGTATAAAAACTATCTTAATGTGAACCCGATTTTATATGCACAAGGCTACAAAGCTCCAAGCCCCTGAAATTCGTAGAAAAGCGCAGTCCAAAAGTTCAAACACATTTTTACATAAAAACTGAGCTGATATTAAAAGCTTTATACTCGTGGTGTATGGTATGGTATTCGCCACTTTCTTCTGTAAACTTGATATATGAGGGGGGACATTCGATGTATGGAAAAATATAAGGAAATACAGATACACCAATAAACGATGCGTTTTCAGTAAAAAAGGCCTAACAAAAATCAATTTTGTTAAAATGGGTTTTACTGAATTTAAAGTTCATCACTCAAAAGTACTGTAGACCTTGCCTACATTTTTAATTTTGAAGTAGTTGACTTGAACTTGGACTAAAGTCATAATTTAACCAAGACAATATGTAAATAATATTTACTAAATATGTATGTATGCGAAATGCTATATTACTGCAAAAGCTTTACCATTCTGCGAAATTTAAATTTTAGAAAAAAGCAAGTTATGGCCGTCCATTAAAAGTTTATTAGGGTATATTTGAAGTGCGACCGTATACGAGCTGAACTGAAGTGCTACGCATCACGGTTGCGGCCGTTCCTGCGCATTGTCTAGTTTACTGGTACTGGTTACAAAGACCATTGTCCATTTGTTGATTCCCATAATGCGGGTTAATATACTACAGTGGGCGAAAAATACCGGAAAGCGTGGATAAAATAAATCTCATCGTTGGAAATGGGCTTGCTTCGTCAAAACTATTTCTAAGTTTAACGACCAAAAATACCTTAGATTCCTGCTTCATATTTCTTTGTTGCTCTATTAAATACAAGTAATACGGAAACTTCGAAGTCTTTCTGCAGAGGTTAAAACTTTAATAAACATTTTATGATTTTTTAATCTATTATGAACTGTGTACATTGTTTTCTCAGATATTTTTTTGACAATCATTTAATATAGACTTAAGTCTAAGCTGAAGAGGCTTTTCTTAAATATAATAAAAAAGTAAACCAAAACTTACACCAAAACCTCGAAACTTAAATTTTCGAACATTAATGAATAGCAAATTTTGGTTTAAGCCCGCGAACTGAAAATTTTCAAACACTTTGAAGTCCCTACATTCTCACCCTGCTCTAAGAGATTGTGATTTTAAGCTATAATCTTTTTGGCAACACTGGTTAAAAAAGCTCACGCACGTTTCGTGTTTCGTTTCACTGTCAAACATCTTCAGTTTGGTCTTTAATTTAACCATAAATCGTCCTACAAACGATCAACGCTTGCAAATTATAAAATTTTATAATTAAAATGCGTGCTCTGTTAAGAAAGTTCATCGCGTGGTTCTTCCATTTTTTGGTCTGTTCAATCGACCCACTGAAGCGGCTATTCGGGCTATTGTGACTAAGTTTCGCAACAAATTTACATTGTTGGACATTAAACCACCAACACGCTTACGTAGAGTGCGAACTGAAGAAAATATCGCAGCTGTATCGGCCAGTGTTAATAATCGATTCGTCGCCGTTCGCAGCAATTGGGAGTCTGTTACTCAACAACGTGGAAAATTTTGCGGAAGGATTAAGGTGTGAAGCCTTTCAAAATACAGCAGGCGCAAGAATTGAAGCCGAACGACCTACCGCAACGTACAATTTTTTGTAAATGGGATCTTGGAAAGTTTGCCGAAAATCCATTTTTTTTACCGAAAAATTGTGATCAGCGACGAAGCTCATTTTTGGCTCAATGGGTACGTAAATAAGCAGAAATGTCGATTTTGGAGTGAATATCAGCCAGAAGCATTGCAAGAGCTACCAATGCATACAGAAAAAGTCACAGTTTGGTGCGGTTTATGGGCTAGTGGCATCATTGGACCGTACTTCTTCAATTATGAAGCGAATCGTAACGTAACTGAGCGCTACCGTGAGATAATATCCTTTTTTTTTTGTCCAAAATGCAAGAGCATGACATGTGCTTTCAACAAGACGGTGCCACACAGCACGCGCAACCAGGGATGCAAACCGGTGCGGAGTTGAAACGCTCCGGAGCCGGAGACTCCGGGATTTTTGGCAAGTCGGAACCGAACCTGAACCGGAGCAGAACAATTTTTATCTTCCCGAACCCGAACCTGAACCGGAGGAAAATATAGTAGAAAAGGGTTCGGTTCAAAACACGTGTTCTATTCAATTTTTTATAAACGCTATTAATGTCAAGATTGCCATTTCCCAATATTTGTAAGCCTTGAAATAACAACAGCTTACAAAGTTACATTTTGCTTCATTGTATAATATTCAAAAGAAACTATTAATTAGAAGCTTTAAGAATGATAAATAAAATAATAATTAATATTTCTTAACCATGATTATATTTGAGGAAGATGAAAAGCAATCTCTTTGCTTCAAAGTTTTGAAAAAACTATCATTGTAAAGAACTTAAAGAGGTCACATTTGTTGTATCAGCTGTTCCTGTATCACAAGTATGAGTCTAGCATACTCTCCTACTCTATATTTGATTTATCCAGCGATAGAGTCATTAATAATGAAAGATTGATGAAGACACACTAATCATTAACCTATACCAATTGTGTTTAGGACTATTTCAGTCAATTTGGCATTGTCTGTTGTTGTCACTTCTTGCACTTGAGTAACCTTTGCAATTCCAAAGAAGTTATTGCAATGGGCTCTGCCGACTTGCAGAAGATAGGAAATCCTGCTAATAATAAAACCGGGAGTTTCTTGAATCAGTTGTACAGTAGAACATCCTTTTTGGTGGTGTTTGTGTGTCTTGTTTTAAAAGTTAAAATTAAACATAAATATACAGGCCTGATTCCGTTTTCGATTTCGATCAAATCATGCAGCATCGGAATTCTTAAATGTTCTCACTTCCAAAAACCGACAGTTCTATTGGACTTTTTATCTAAAAACCCCACCTTCTTGAAATCACATTTACCAATTCCGATTAATCGAACTCACAAACGGGAACAGGCCTGATATAGACTGAACGGTTGCGATGTCGACACTAGATCCAACCTTGAATATGATATTATCAAGCCTCTAAACTTCTAAACTTCCACAGAGAATAAGATGTTTAAGGGCCGATTTCTCATCTTATGTTTCTCATAGAGCCACAAGTCGCATAACCCTGCAAAGAGCAGAGTAAATTGTAATAGCATAGCAGCTATCTGGAAAAAAGAATTCGGCACTAAGTATGTTTCAAATTACTTAAATATAATATAATATTTTCTCAATTAGAGAAGAATAAAGTTATTCCTGAACCTAGGTTCAGCGACCTTCTGAACCTGCTCCTTGAACCCGAACCCAAAAAGTTTCGCGGGTTCGAACTCCGGAGTGAACCCCTCCCGATTTTTAGGAGGTTTGCAGCCCTGTGCGCAACAATGGACTTATTGAGAGGCGAGTTCGGGGAACATTTTATTTCACGTTCGAGACCAGTCAATTGCCGCCTAGATCGTGCGACTTAACGCCTTTGGACTATTTTTTGTGGGGCTATGTTAAAGCTCATGTCTATACAGACAAGCCCGCTTCAATTGACGCAAGGTATCGTGAGATACCTGCCGAAATGTTAAAAAGAGTTTTCCAAAATTGGACTAAGCGGATGGACCATTTGAGGCGCAGTCACGGTCAACATTTGCATGAAATAGTTTTCAAACATTAAATTATTTGGACCGTACTATCGATTCAAAAAAAGATTTCATGCATTTTTCTGAATTTTATGGGTTTTTTAAAAAAAAACTTTCCTGTGTTCATTTGTTAGACCGACTTCAATTGTTTCACTTAAATTTGTATTTTCCGAAACATCACAAACAGTAAACCGATACCGAAATCTTCTAAAGTGGTGCCGGCGGACTCTTTTGTGCTGGGGTAGTGGGGCCATATTTCAAGATGTATGCAAGTAATTTGGTCACATTGCCAAAAAATATTTTTTGTTAGGATTCCCGGAATTTTAAATTTTTTTAGCATGAAAAATCTAGCCTTTTTCGGGTTTGGCTGTAAGACACGCAGTTTCCGTAAAACCCAAGCGATTTTAAAGTGAAATGTTAGGAATCACAACTTAGTTTTTAGCTCTTGATGCTCAAAGCTAATGGTTTTCATGTTATTTAGCATAAGGCTTTAAAAAAAATGTTTTCTTGCAATTAAAGGAAAAATCTTAAATAATAAATCAATTTGGCTTCAATCAGCCATCTTGCCTACCTGCAGAGAGCGTGAGAGTATGCCCAATTTAAGACAGTTTAATCCTAGTTCGAAAAAGTCGCCATTTAAATTTTTATTTCAAGAAAAACTGTACAAAATTATGTAAAAAACTGAGAAGGTGAATAAGGTAAACATTCTTGATGAGTTAACATTATGTTCTAACTTAAACTAAATTCTATACAAAACAATGTTCATTTAAAATCAACTTCACAGACACACACATTTACTGGCTAGTTACACTCACCCAACTGAAACACGTAGGAGCAGACGACTCTGTTGGTTGGACTGTGCGCTTAGAGATCACATTTGAAACGCACGGTCAATTAATGTCACACTCGCAACTCATCCATCAGCGGATGTGGCTGCTGCTGGGCCTGGTGCTGTTGCTGTTGCTGTTGCTGCTGCTGCTGTGCGCTGGTGCCCACAATTACGGGCACTGTGGGTGGCGTTGGCACCACCAATCCTCCGGCTGTGGTCAGCACGGTGGTCATGCTTTGATTATGATGATTCTGCAAATGTTGCTGATGACTGAGCTGCTGCTGTTGCTGCTGCTGCTGGCCCGGGGAGTGCTGCTGAGCCTGTGTCTGTTTCATGCAACTCTTTTTGGTCAGGGTGCCACATTGATTGCCCAAAACTTGCAAGGCATGTGGCGGTGGCATCATGCCCGGTCCCGTTCCCTGCCCACCGCCGCCGCCACCATCTTGCAGAGATTTCATGTGCTTGGGTGGAGGCGGGGCCCGATGTGGTATATCGGCAAACTCTGGCGGCGGCAGCTGATGATGCTGCAGGGCATGATGATGCGATAAAATGGTGGCCGGATCACTTTTGGCATGTATAGTTAGGGTCTCCAGATCTCCACAAATATTGTTGGGCATTTGCCCATTCTCCTGGCGCTTCAATTTGGTCTGTGGCCGCGGTTCACTCAGACGTGTCTTATCCCTTTGATAGTAGACACCGGCAAAGATCAGCACATTGAGTATGAGCAGGGAGCAACCAATTGCTATGGTCACACTCAGGGCAGTGGAATAGGCAGCAAAACCATCATTATCCTGTGAGGCACTGGCCGCTCCACCACCACCCGCATGATCTGCATCCATCATGTCATCCGGATAGATTTTATTGCCACCATAACGAGTGCCATTGCGCTGCAACGAGGATGAGGGCGAACTGAGATTCAGTAGGGAGAAGACTTGATTCGTGAAAATGGTAAAGTTGCCCATGGCAGCCGCATTGGCCGCACGCGAAGTGTAGGGCGGATTGAGTGGCTTCACTGAGGCATCGTTGGGTATGTTGTTATCCTCGTCATCATTGTCATTCAGTTGATGATGAGCAGCGGGCACATTATCACCGCCCGGCTTATGCAGATCGGGTATGAGATTAAGCCAAAAGGACAGACGATGGGCACGATAATGATTTTTCAGCTTGGGTTTCGTGTCTGCAGGAAATAAGTGAAAGGAAGAGGATACGAGATTAGATGAGAAAAATTTTACTGGATGGGAAAAAGTATCCCAAATAAAAGGGATTAGTTTCAGAACTAAATTTTTGTTTTGCTTTTCGAGCTATCAACAGTTTCTTTTTCAACATCCTGAAATAAACAAAATCTTTCCCCTTGATTTGTTAATTTTGTGGCACTTCTAGTTTGTCTAGCAAATTATTAGAGGTAAACAAAAAACACATTAAGCTCTGTTTCCGTTTGAATCTGAAATTTTTAAGGCACGACAGAGCTGATTCTTCCAGGGACCGAAAATAACTGTTATGATATTAAACTTTAACCAAAAAATCACGGTGAAGGGAGTGAGCTACAAATACGAAAAATGTACCATTGCTCAAGTCTTTACAAGCACTTTGGAATAAGGGCATAAACTTTTATGCATAACTTAAAAAATAAAATTTTTTTTTAATTGTTATTCTATAATTTTTATATAAAAATTTGTAAATAACAGTTATTTTTAACTTTTATTCAAAAAAGTTGATTTTAAGTGTTGTTTGTCAACGTTTATTTTAAAAGTCAAAAATAACTGTTATTTTGCAACGTTTATTTTAAAAGTTGAAAATAAACGTTGATTTGCAATATTGGCCAAGTTATTCAAGCTATCGGGACATAAAGTTGCATACGCACTTACCTTAAGTCTTTCTACCACCATGCTAACTTTGGTTCAGATCGGACTACTGTAGCATATGTCTGTAGTTCAAATCTGCAAGAGTAATTCCGGCTTCGTATGATATCCGGTAAAAATAATCATTTTTATGATGCCACGTTACTTGTTCATACTCATGTGTAAAATTGTAATGGTTTTGGTGCCCAGTATTAATCTGGATTGTGTGGATCGTACGATTATTTTCGTAGCACCAGTAAATATATGAAATAATTAAATAATATTGGGAAGGAATACTTTTAGGGGCACCGAAGTTAACTAACAAGTATTTTAAGAATTTCGGGGGACCCATACAAAGTTAAAGTGTGCAAAAGTGGAGTACGCGACTTTCTTCACAGCCCTGTGTAAGTTTTGTTTTTCTTTTGTAAGATTTTAAATTAAGAAAATAAAGGAAAATCAAGTATGAAATCGCTGAAGGCCGTCAGTAATATTACTCTGTACGTGCAGTAGCAGCTTAAACCAGCCCTGCTGCCTTGCTGCCGTAGCGCACATTCCTTGGCTCATAACTTGACTATGGTTTTGTCGATATTAAGGTTACTGTATAGTATAGTGAACAGCGATAAATACCATGGATGACCAATGAGCACATATCAAAGGAAGTATATAAGTATATCAGAAAGTGTCTGAATTGGCGTCACCCATAGTAAATGACGTTTGCAAATATTATTGAATAAGGCTTATGGACAACATCTGCCAGGCTCTTGCGCTAAATTACCCGCATAAATGGTAGAACTGAGACATTCTTCTTGCTTTATCTATGTTCTTCAGCACTGGTCATCCATGGTTCGGGGTTTTTTATTGTCAAAATCATGGATATGTAGTCATGTGTGGTCATATGAGGTGTTGAAAACCAGGGTCTTAAATATTTAGCGGTCTTATTACCATGGAGATCCCCCAGCTGCGAAATGCGCTTTTCCATTGATTTTGGCATGATTTTGCACATTAAATTGTGAGTAAAGTTTGATTTACATTATTATATTTCTTGATCCTCTTTGGTATTTTTCCGCTATTTAACGATTTGTAAGGCACGGAAAGTTTTTTGAAACATTCTTTATAATCTTCACTAACTTATTTACTATTGGTCATCCATGGTACAATTTTACACATGAGTATAAACCATTATCGTGGCATCATAAAAATTGTTATATCAATCAAATGCTGCTGGTTTCTGTACTTAGTTGCAAGCGAAAATAGTGCACCTGATGATATCTTATTTTCTAATCGCAAATTAATAAAACATTCTGTATGCTCTGGTCCATTCTCTTCGCCCTTGATCATTCATGGTATTTTAAAGTGGTTCGGTAAGATGAAAATCATAGTAATGCAGTTATTTGTGGTATTTAAAAGCAGTTTCTTAAGGAATTTCCATCTTAATTTAAGTTTGGTGTAATACTTCTTTTAATCTTCATTATGAAAGACGGACATGGCTCCGTCCGATCTGCGAAGGAATGATAAAGATCGACTAAACCATAATGAAGTTATGAGCCAAGGAATGTGCGCTACGGCAGCAAGGCAGCAGGGCTGGTTTAAGCTGCTACTGCACGTACAGAGTAATATTACTGACGGGCTTCAGCGATTTCATACTTGATTTTCCTTTATTTTCTTAATTTAAAATCTTACAAAAGAAAAACAAAACTTACACAGGGCTGTGAAGAAAGTCGCGTACTCCACTTTTGCACACTTTAACTTTGTATGGGTCCCCCGAAATTCTTAAAATACTTGTTAGTTAACTTCGGTGCCCCTAAAAGTATTCCTTCCCAATATTATTTAATTATTTCATATATTTACTGGTGCTACGAAAATAATCGTACGATCCACACAATCCAGATTAATACTGGGCACCAAAACCATTACAATTTTACACATGAGTATGAACAAGTAACGTGGCATCATAAAAATGATTATTTTTACCGGATATCATACGAAGCCGGAATTACTCTTGCAGATTTGAACTACAGACATATGCTACAGTAGTCCGATCTGAACCAAAGTTAGCATGGTGGTAGAAAGACTTAAGGTAAGTGCGTATGCAACTTTATGTCCCGATAGCTTGAATAACTTGGCCAATATTGCAAATCAACGTTTATTTTCAACTTTTAAAATAAACGTTGCAAAATAACAGTTATTTTTGACTTTTAAAATAAACGTTGACAAACAACACTTAAAATCAACTTTTTTGAATAAAAGTTAAAAATAACTGTTATTTACAGACTTTTATATAAAAATTATAAAATAACAGTTAAAAAAAGTTTTTATTTTTAAAGTTATGAAATAACTGTTAAGTCTCAATTTTTATTATAAAACTTATAACAGTTACGGTCCCTGGATTCTTCTTATTGTTCTAAATTTTGATTGAATAAACTTATAACGATCGAAAGTTGGGAAAGTCAAACTCTGAACTCAAAATAATACTTTTATTGCATTACTTACCAAAATTTAAATATTTTTTATGCACACTCTCATAGGCTGTCCACTCGATGGTTTTATAACGACTTCGCTCCTGTCTACTGCCATGTTCCGTTTCCATTTGTTCATTTGGATTGCTAAAAAACGGAGTTTAGTCTCAGCTGCCTTCTCTCAAACTTACATTCATGGTGGAATTAATAAGGTGAAGCCGAGCGATACAGCGCCTTTCTCTCACAAGCAGAGACAAACAAATGTTCCGCCACAAGCATTCATCAACTGGCCCTCTACAAAGGCTGAAGGCTTCACCTTGTTAATTCCACCATGCTTACATTTACATTAACCCACTTACCCAGTGCGCACAAAGTTGGACCAGTAATACATGACAACTTCTGACAGACTAATTTCGGTTTTTGTATAATTGCGTGTAAAATGATTGAAACCACCAACAAGAGGGGCACCAAATATATAAGGTAAGTCTTCACCGTGTATGCAGCCCTGGCGCTGCAAAAATATATAAAATTTTCAAATAAAAATTATTATTAGATTTATTTCAACTCACCTGTGGATAATCCCCGAATCGTGTCTGATAGTCAAACACATACAAATATGAATTTCGATGATCTGCCGAATGTAAGTCAACTGTTTGAGCTGCCGGTGCCACAACCTGAGCATCACTTAATGCCTCCAGTGTTTCATCGCTGTACAAAGGAGGGAAAACAAAAAATCAGCATTAAGTAACAAATTTCGTTGTAATTTTCGGTTTAATTTCCCCCACCCATCGAGAGTTGTGTTCAAGTGCCCCGCTAACAGGCCACTTCAAGTGATCCCTTCAAGTGGTCTCTGTGCTTTTCGTTAAGCCTACTTATTTGGCCATATGAATTTTGACTGATTTTGCTGCTTGTTTCGCTTTTTCCCTTTTCAACTTAAAGTTGTCTATTTTGCTGCTTTATGCATCTAAAATGCACTAGCGCAAAATTTGAATAAAAACCATTTGCCGCATTTGCATACGTATCTTGCTCGATGCAGAGGGACCTCAGAGCGGGCAATAAAAAAGCAAAAAAAAAACCAGCTGGGCCCAGTAATACCGAGCACAGCAACGCCAAAGAAAAGCCTTTGTGTTCTGCTTGTTTTTGTATATCATTTTTTTATGCTCGCACATACATATTTAAAGGTAAACATTATTCTTTCGCCTGTGACAGCAGACGTGAACTCGGCGTACGTTGAGCAAGGTCTTAAAATATTATAAACTGGGACCAACAAAGAGTTGTTGTTAAATAAGAATATTATAATATTTGCAAATTGATAATGAAGCGAAAAGGGGGAAAGCATTTAGGGAATTGGGAAAGTGAAGCCAAAAGCCCCGTCTGGCTACGATGCACGGTCATGAACTATATTCTAAGGGACTGAAACGCACAGTACCTCTCTAAAAACGTCAGCCGAGACATGCATTTTCTTCTTGTAAATGGAGCAGAATTTTGCTTCGTTTTCGTTTTCGTGTTCTCAATTCTGAATGAAATTGCTCTCTTATCACTTTTTGCAAACCCTCTATACATACACAAGGGAGAAATCAAAAATCCAACCAAAATGATCTAAAATTGAACAGTCGGGAATGAGAAAGGCTGTCTTTAAGCTTTCGTTTGCACGCTAAAATCTGCAACACATTTCACCCAAAAATTCACACTAAATTAAATGTCAAGTAAAAATCGCCAACTAAGGCTCTTTAAAAAACTAAACAGTCCTTATGGGCAAGGTTTTAGCTCTCGCTTCGAGCCGAAAGCATCCGATTGAAAGCCGGGAGCTCTGATCGACTCTCATCACGTGAGGAACAAATCCCAGCTATGAGCTGAGAGAGACACTTCGTAAGCCCTAAACCAGAACTCAAACGAACCGAAGTCAGTCGTAGTTGCATAAAAACGCTAGCCGAACTTAAGGTTGTGTGTGTCGGGGAACAGTGCATTGCAAGTAAAACGTCTGGAGACTGGAGAGACCTACACAAGCACACTTTTCTGTCCTCTCCATTTGGTCGCCTCTGCCGTAAACCAAGGCTTACGGAGCGAACTGTTTGTAGCTCCAGAGTCTGACAAAAGTTGTTTTCAAAACACTTTAAAAAAATTGATTTCTTAATTTTGCAGTCTACTATGTTTTCTTTAAGGAAAATATCCCTCTAGTACGGCCGTCCGACGCTATATCAACGTTCCGTCAACGATATTGTGACAGTCGTCGACGCACGCTTATTTCCCTCACAATGAGCTCGACTGACGTATTTTGCAAGGGGATGTCCGCTCAATACGTTAACGACTCTCCAGGCCCGCTAGGTCGACGCAATGCCAGCAGAGAAGCTACGTAAACGACGCTCGTTCGACCCAATGACATGCATCTTATCGACACTCGTTCGACCCAATGCCATGCAGAGAAGCAACATAAGCGACGCTCGTTCGACCCAATGCCATGTATGGAGCGACATAAGGCACGCTCTTTCGACCCAATGCCATGTATGGAGCGACATAAGGCACGCTCTGTAGAACCAATGTCATGCATGGAGCGACATAAGCGACGTTCCTTCAACCCAAGAGAGGAAAAAAATTAGAGCGTACGCCACTCTCCCTCTCTCTCTAACAATTTTCACAGGCGTCACGACTCATCACCGTACAAAGAGCAACGCTGGGTTGACGTATATAGACTGACTGACCCCAGCCGTACTAGAGGGATATAATAGAAATATTTCACATGAACTCTTCCTCATAAATTTTAATAACACTATGTCACAAAATTTGAAAAGTTTTTGTATCCCGCACTTCTAGCAATTGATTCTAATGTAAAATTTCACGCTGAATTCAAATCTGCTCTCAGATATGTCAAAAGTAGAACGGTTTTTGAGATATCGCGAAATTTTCAATTTTAGTGTTTTGAAAAAACGTATGTCTACTAAAATGCCATTTTCTCTGATTTTAGTCCACCGATATGTATAAAGTGGAACAAAAATTAAAGATAATAAAATTATTTCTTAAAAAAGCGACAGTTGTTGTAAATCCAACCATAAATGACGAAGTTATAGCACTTCAAAGTTGGATTTTTGAAATTTTTTGATAATTTTTAATTTTTTGCTGCCTTTCACTAAGTTTTTTTCAATCTCACCATAAAAACTGCACAGGTCTCAGATATTGACAGAATTGGGTAATCTTTTACGAACATTTTTTGGTCTTGGTCATCGAAATCGGATCAAAAATAAACGCTATATTCACAATTAAGTAAACATACCTCTTTTTAAGAGTATTTTTTTACTAGTTTTTTCAGTATAAAAATCACATCTTAAGCTCCATTTACACGACCTGATCGCTCAGATGAGTTTTCGTCAGACGAACACTGTAACTCGATAAATGCCACTCAGATGAGTGCTCAGGGCAAAAAGAACCGGTTCCATTTCGTCTGATCGCTCATTTGAGTAGCTTCAAGTCTACTCAGACGCCTTTTTACACGGTCAGACAACAAATCAGACGAAAACTCAGATGAGTGATCAGGTAGTGTAAATGGAGCTTAAGCAAGCCAAATAAGAATAAACGTTGAGCATTGGCGAGGCAGAGAATTTTACTCGGCACTATCAGCAGACGAGGCTAAAGCATGGGAATCATATTGCGCAGTAGTGTCTAGTTTTTTCGGAAACAAAAGAAGTGAGGACTACAAAGAAATTGTTGATGATTTATTGGAAAACTACAAAAAAATTGGTATAATCTCAGTCTGCTTTTCATCGAGTTAGTATATTTACCAATTTTATTTATTTTTATTTTTTAAAGGTGTAAATATGTCCTTAAAAATTCACTTTTTGCACTCCCATTTCGATTTTTTCCCGGACAACCTAGGCGACGAAAGCGACGAGCATGGCGAACGCGTCCATCAGCAAATGCAGCAGATGGAGTTTCGCTACCAAGGCAAGTGGGATCCGGCAATGATGGGAGACTATTGCTGGTTCTTGTTGCGAGAAACACACAGTCTGCACAAAAACAAAAGCGGGCTACATCATTTGAGTACTTTTATCCAACCTTGAACTGCAATACAAACTCCCAATGCTCAACGTTTATTCTTATTTGGCTTGCTAAAGCTGGAATGACACTTGCAATTTTTAGAGACAATTATTGTCGCAATTTTTTGTTAATTGGTCAAATTTGCTGTTGTGTATCATTACAGCCTCTTCTAAAGCATTTTGCGGAGAATTCAGGCATACTATGACTCGCTTACACCAACGACTTTTGCCCATAGATGAAAAATTGTGACTTAAATTGTTCCTAAAAATTGAAAGTGTCATTCCAGCCTAAGATTTTATTTTTATACTGAAACAACTAGTAAAAAAAAATACTCTCAATAAGAGGTATGTTTACTTAATTGTGAATATAGCATTTATTTTATATCCGATTTCGATGACCAAGGGCAAAAAATGTTTGTTACAGATTACCCAATCCTGTCAATATCCGAGACCTGAACAATTTTTATGGTAAGATTGAAAAAAACTTAATGAAAGGCAGCAAAAAATTAAAAATTATCAAAAATTTTTCAAAAATCCAACTTTGAAGTGCCATAACTTCGTCATTTATGGTTTGATTTACAAAAACCGTCGTGTTTTTAATAAATAATTTTATTATCTTTAATTTTTGTTCCACTTTATACATATCGGTGGACTAAAATCAGAGAAAATGGCATTTTAGTAGACATACCTTTTTTCAAAACACTAAAATTGAAAATTTCGCGATATCTTAAAAACCGTTCTACTTTTGACATATCTGAGAGCAGATATGAATTCAGCGTGAAATTTTACATAAGGATTAACTATTTAGAAGCCGGGATCAAAAAATTGTTGCATAGTGTAATTAGTGCGCATTGCAATGGCACTTGCATGTTTTGAAATATATTGGTGATAAGGTGTTTGAGGATTGATATACATTTTTTTCAAATCCTTTCCTATTCTTTGCACACGCTCTCTCTCTCTCTCTCTCTCTAACAATTTTGACAGGCGTCACGACTCATCCCCGTACAAAGAGCAACGCTGGGTTGACGTATATAGACCGACTGACCCCAGCCGTACTAGAGGGCGGCTACGAGTGTCTGAGTGGCTCATCAGGATCATGTACGACTAATTCACAAATAGAGTATTCCTATACGATACTGCAGCAGGAGAAGATTTCAACGGTGCTAGGGCCAACTTTCTGAAATGTAATGCTACCCAATGGCAGTACAACAGTACACATGCTCATTTTGACATTGCATGTAACACACACAAGACCAAAAAAAGTGAGATAGTATTGGTGTGCGGAAATAAAGCGACGAGAATTTGCTTTGACCTAATTGCTTCGAGCTCTGTCGAGCGAAGGACAACTTTCTGCTCTTTTGCTCTCAGCTTCGGTAAGCGTTCGGGTCATGTACGTGTGAATAGCGAAATGTTTTCGCCCCCGGGGCAGAGCCAAGGACCACACGCTAGAGCGCACTCATTTAACACTTGTTCGTTATTGCAAAAGAGAGCAGTGTTAGCTCGCATAGTGTCGGTGTAGCGACGTCGCTTCTTCAGAGAAAATTGAAACGCGCCATACAGTGCTGTACAATAATGGCGACGACATTGCAGTTATTTCAGTCGCTAAACATGTGGAAGAAGTCAAAGCCAACACAAATGTGGTCATCTGTGGGGTTATCTCAGGGCTCGGAGATAACAGACTGAGTTTGGCAGCCCACAAGACGGAAACGGTGCTGGTCAGTAGCAGGAAAATAGTGGAATCTGCCACCATTGAAGTTGGAAGTTACCTAACCTTCAAGCAACATCTTGAGTACGTGGACGAAAAAGCTGCCAGAACTTCAACCGCGTAAGCTGGAATGATGTCGAATATTGGCGGTCCCCGACAGCGAAGCATGATGCTTTTCGCAATTGTGGTGAAGTTGATCATACTTTACGGATCACTGATATGGGCACCAGCAATAATGGAGGTGCTTTCTCATACGGCCGGGACTGCTCCTTCAAACAAGCAAAAACTAATTCAAAATTTTGAGCGGTTCAGAAGTGACAGAATTATATCCAAGTCAAAAAGATTTTGAACCACTGTGAGCTGTTTATAGGCCCGACTGACTGACATATTATCAACCCACAGCCAAACTGCTTATCCTAAAGATCTAAGATTTGGCATAGACCTTCGTTTGGTTATGCAGACGCGCACTAAAAAAGAAAATTTTGAAAATTTGTTGCGTTCTGAAAAATAAGTGCGAGAGAGAAGTGAAATCTTTTAAAAAGCTTTTGTTGAAATAGCTTTTGTTGTAGTCACACGTACATGACCCGAATGCTTGCCGAAGCTGACAGTGAGAGAGAAATAAAGCGTCATTCGCTCGACAAAGTTCGAACATGGAGCAAAAAGAATTAGAGAGGAACTGTACGCTGTCACTTACGCTCTCCAGATACTTTTTGGTCAGCTGTTCGCTCTCTCTGGATACATTTGGGTTATGGTTGTTTCGCTCTAACCACAGTGATTTCTTACTGGGGTGACTTATATCTAAGTTTTATCCAATAATATTGTCTTCTTAATTTTTGTGAAAGACTTAGGAATCTAAACATTCTCCATTATAGTTCCGGATATTTCGAGCGCCAAGAAAGTTCGTTTGGGGATGGGAAAAATTGTACATGTGTACAGGCCACTGCATTTACCACATTTTAACCATATTCAGATATTCAGTTTGACCTCTTTTAAGATATTCTTAATCTTAAAGAGAATTTTAGCACCTGACTCTAACTTTCCATTTCTGTCGACTCGACTTAAAATCTCTGCTTATAGTTCCAAAGCTGAATATTAATATTTTATTTTGATTGCATTTGGCATATCTCTGTTATTTTTGTATTTGTTAGCGCAAAATCCATTTAAAATATGCGCACGACTTTCTCTGCATGCTCGATTCCAGCATCCTGGCAGAAGGCGGCGCGGGGCTTGTCCCTGATCAAGCGTGAAAAGTTTGATGCTTCATTGCTGGCAACTTAACGCACGTTTGCACACTCGAGCAACAACTGTGAGAGGAAATATTAAGCATACGACGACGTGGCCGCCACACAAAACGGAAATCAAATATTTTTTGCACAAATTGTATATGCAAAATAAATTATACAAACAAAACTGAAATGCCGAGGAAATTGATTTGAACTGCAGTTTGTTTGATGGGCCAAACGTGGCGGGAAAGAAGGCGAAACAATTTGCATTGCAATTTGACCCCCAAAAGAGATTGTAATCAAGATTCACTTAAGCCGCTTTAATTGGAATCCGCTCGTAGGGGAGCATTTAATTAAGAACGAAATATTTATTTGGCGGGGAACACGCCCACAGACGCAATTACTCACCGGATATTAATTGGATGCTGCACCGGCCGCTCCCAATCCGTATACTCATTGACAATCGTTGCGAATATTTCATTCAAATGGAATGTGTACGTGTTGCGTACGTAGGCCTTTAAAATTCTTGAGCGTCGATCCGCCTCGATGCCATATTGCACGTCGCCCGAATTGAAGCTGAAAAAGGCTTCGGCACGTGTCACGCCGGCCATCAGGTCGTATCTGCGAAAAATGCGAAATGAGAATTGAGAATGGGGAATGAGCCGGGGGCAAAGTGCGTAAATTGGTGTCTGTGTTAAGATGTGTGTGAGTTGTCCTTTGTGAGGGTGTGTTTTTTTGGGGGGATTGGATGCTGTGGAATTATGCAGAGTTTCGTGAGATAAGGCAAAGCTGTTTGGAGCTGTTGCGATACTTAAGCAAAGGCCATTAATGCACTGAGGAAAAAGGTACGGGAATACTTGATCCAGGCCATAAATTCTTAAATTAAATTCTGTAAGCAATTGAACTATTCCAGAATTGAATTTCTTTAATTCCAACTTCTTGAAATAGAAGGTACTCCAACCTGCCCATTGTCTAAGCCACAATATGCTTGACCCTTTGGTGCAACAACTCCTTCTGCTGCACTCCGGACAAACTTCAATTTATCTCCTTGCGCTTTGTAAACTGTCAATGCCCCAGAGGCTATTAGTCAGTGACTCCAAAGGGAGTATAAATATTTCTTTGTGCACATTTAAAAGCAATTTGCTCTCATGCATTTGTCCATCTACATCTATTTCTCTACCCCAAAAAGGAATTCCATTAAACACATATGCACAAAGAGCAAATAAAATGCACCAAACTCTCAACTATTTTTGGGTGTGCGTGTGTAAGCAAATAAGTAAAAATAAACTCCAACTGCAGCTGGTTCAACTGTTGTGGAAGATGCTTTGACTGGAGAGGAAAGTTTAATATTTATCAAGTGTTGTGGTTCAACTTTGAGGGCAGTTAAAGTTGTTTAGCAAATGAATGAACCAGAAGTTTGAAAAATGACTCAGTCTACAGAATTTGCAATAGATAAATGCAAGTGACAGTGTGTTGCTGGCAAGTTGAAGTAAGTCGAGCTTTTGTGTGTCAAGAAGTTGTTATATGTAATTGAAAATTGTGTATTTTTCACATAATTTAAGAGACTAAAAAAAGTTGCGTACTTCTCGGGTTGATCAAACCAAATAGTTTGCATAACTAACTATAAACTTTTAGGAAGTAATGGATTTAAGTCAAACTTTATTTGCTCTTAAATTAAATGCAAAGTATTGTTCAATCAAGTCTTATAAATAAAATATAAATAAATAAAATATTATAAAATATAAATAAAAAGTTGACCCCAATATATTCATTAAAAAAAGACTACATTAAATAAGTTTAAGCTAAGTATGTTTTTGTATTAGGTATAATAAAGCTGGAAAAATCCAAGGGGAATGAATTATCCAAAGGCAGAAATCTACACGCACTCCTTAATTATATTATAAGAACAGATTCAATTTAAATCGATTGCATTTTCTCTTGCACATTTTTTGGAGCTTGCTTTGAAAGCCCATTTCTATAAGCGCTTGATTCAAGAACGTTTGTTCTCATTTTAGTATCGTAAATAGTCAATTCTTGATTGTAGAATGATTCGTACTTAATTGAAGTACATACAAGAATGAAACCTATTTTAAATTTTAAGTACAAAACGGTATAAATTACGGATTATATAAGTAACTAGAAAAATTATTTGGTAGCTTTAAACGAGGGATCGATAAGTCGAAATATCGATATTTTTGCACGATTTATTGTATTTTGTACGATTTATCATTATCGAATCGTATTTGTAATATGATTTGGTAATATTTTTCGGCGACATTTTTATTCTTCTTAAGGAAATTCTTGCGTTAAAAAAATTTAAGCTGTAGATTTTATAGAAATATTTTTACTTGTCAAGTAAAGCATCTTCCCTCAATCTCATTAATATAAACTCATGAATAAGTTTCCACAACTTTTTTGGTCTTAAATAATTTAAATAATTTGCAGTCGATGGGGAAAGACTACTGATGAAAGAACCGATAGGTTCTTGAAACTGCTGTATAGTCTGTGTGGTATGTGTATGTTCTGTTTTTAATATTACATGACCTGGAGTAAGCTTAAATATGCGGTTATCCAACTTGAAAAAACCTGAGAGGTATTTCCCAAAGCTTTTGTTAAAATAGATACAAATCCTAAACGCATGGATCGAAGGTTAAATAGGAATCCTGAGTTCCATTTACAATATTACTCTAGTACAGAATATACCGCTTTATTCATTTCCCCGGGGAAGCTGCTTAATCGAAGTTGGACACGGCTGACTACAGTTTACGCTTTGGTTTTTTAGTGGCGTTTGTTTATCATATTCCAATATACGTGATGTTTTTAATTTTCAATAAAATATTTACAAACGATCTCCCATTTTAATTCTTACATCTGTAGTATTGCATTCCAGAAACCAAATACTTTTGACCATAGATCGTCATATGGAATTGATGAATTTAAGCATCAACAGATTTTCAACAATTTTATTTTCTGATGATATAAAATCTTAAGCTAATGAGCTCTACAATAGTGTATACTAACATGTTAAAGCGGTGATCGATTTTATTGACCCTTAGAAGGAATTCAAATGTTTTGGAAAAAACAATTATTGTAACTTAAATAGTGTTCAGTTAGGCGCATTTTTCTACTATAAATTTGGTTTTATAGAGCCAGCATTAATAAAAGTTTACTGGAAGACATACAATACAAATTTAAAAAATAGAGGCAAGCTAACTTCGGCTCGACCGAAGTTTATATACCCTTGGAGCTTGATATGTGCCTGACAGTTTGTATGGCAGCTATACTATATAGTGGTCCGATTTCGAAAAATTTTGGTGAAATGATGTAAAATCATTAAAAACTTATAAATACGGGCGTTGGGAGCTATAACATTGAAAACAAAAAAGTTTTTCTCACTAAGACTTTTTTTCAGACCTAACTTTTGTATGGCAGTTATACTATATAGTAGTCCGATTTCGAAAAACTTTAGTGAAATTATGTGAAATCATTGAAAACTTATAAATTCGAGCGTTGGGAGCGATAACATTGAAAACAAAAAAGTTTTTCTCACCAAGACTTTTTTTCAGACCTAACTTTTCTATGGCAGCTATACTATATAGTTGTCCGATTTCGACATGGCTTGGTGAAATTATGTGAAATCACTAAAAACTTATAAATACGAGCGTTGGGAGCGATAACATTGAAAACAAAAAAGTTTTTCTCACTAAAACTAGTTTTTCAACCGATCGTTCCTATGGGAGCTATATGCTATAGTCATCCGATCCGGCCGGTTCCGACAAATGTGCAGCGTATTTGTACCAAAAGACTTCGTGCAAAGTTTGGTTACGATAGCTTTAAAACTGACGGAGGAGATAGCATAGAAACAGACGGACGGACAGACGGACGGACAGACGGACAGACGGACATGGCTATATCAACTCAGCTCGGCATGCTGATCAAGAATATATATACTTTATGTGGTCGGAGATGCTTCCTTCTATGCGTTACAAACATCCGGACAATTTTAATATACCCTCTCCAAGGGTATAAAAAAAGTGAAAAACTTGTCTAGAAGCAATCATTCTTTTAGCATCTTAGGCTCTGTGCTGAGAACAAATTAATTTTGAATTCTTGTCAAAATACTTATGTCCACTTCCATTTGCAAATTTTGATCTATATTTTCTAACCTAAACCTAAGAGAGTCAGACTAGAATGACATCTATACTGATCATGACCCCGTTTTTAGTTCTCATTTCACACAACCTGGAGACGTGGAATTGTGGCCGCCAGTACTATACCTTTCTTTTGGACACCCCACTTTGACGGCCGAGAGCTTTTTGAATAGCTTTTGCAACGAAGAAGTAAATTTTTTGTTGTTTACTTTAATCTGTTTGTAACATTATAAAACAAGTAAGAATGTTGCGGTCGAGTGACTCAAAACCTGTGGCTCCATCAATTACAGTCTCTGAGATCGACGCGTTCATACAAACAGACAGACAGACTGACGGACATCGCTAAATCTACTCGGCTGTTGATGCTGATCAAGAATATATATACTTTATTGGGTCAGAAATAATTCCTTCTCTCTATTACATACATTTGTACAACTTCATGATCCCCTTTTTCCCATTTTTAATGGGAACGGGGTATAAAAAACGGAATCGGTAAAACTTTTTTCGTTTTAAAATAGGATTTTTTAAAAAAGGGTCAAAAAAATTAGGCTCGGCATGGAGAAGGCCCGCTTAAACAAAGCTCGAATTTTATATTGAAACTACTGAGACTGTAAGCTTCCATATAAATATAACTCAGTTCGTGTCAATGCACTAACATGTTTTCTAGCCCGATCCGTAACCGTGAACCGTGCTTTGCTGGTTGAAGCTTCTTGTAGAATGCGGAATGGGTTCTGTCAGGCTTTTGAAAACCATGAAGAGTTTGACAGCAAGGCCAAACCACTCTTGCATTCCCTCTTAAAACTCTGGCTCTACTTCCTTGTCATTTCAGATATGTGAAAATCCGCCAAACTCCTGCCTGGCAAGCATTACTCTGTTGGCATCGGCTGTAAAAATACTGAAGGCTTTGATAATTCTCCTTCTGCTAGCGAACTTTACTCTAGCAGATCACTGACACGGCTTTCGCAAAGGTAAAAGCACTAACAAGACATTTTGTGAGCTCACCAGCACATTTCTGACAGGCTAAACTCCACCAGCACACAGGAGCGCACAGTGTTATTTGCGCTGAACCTATACAAACTGCTAGAGGACATTGAAAATACAGCGCTACCGAACACCCTAAAGCGCATACGTTGAATTATGCGGCATGAACTCAACTTAAAGGAAATTAAGTTAAATTTCATTTTTACCATATATAACATCAGTTTTCAAACGATATATATTTCATTTTTAAGCACTCTCCTAAAAGGAAAGGGATGTAGAGAAAATGCGAAAAAGAAAGAGACACAACGAAACTTTAAACAATGTAAAGAAAAATGTAAGTAGACTCTTAGCCATATGACCACACTCCTGTCAAATGGCGCAGTGCGGAAAAATGCCATGCCAATTTGTGGCGTGCAAATGGATCCGAGTTTGATCTTCGGTCGTGGCCATGTCTAGAAATTTTAAAAGCTTCATAATTAAGAGCGTAGTAAGTAGTATGGGACTTACTGCCTGACATTGTTAATTCATTTTTGTTCTTTGTGTAATAATGAAATTATAAAATTTCGTTTTGATCTTAAAAGTATCAATTTTATATGTTCGAAAACTTCACTTTTATATGTATCATATCATATTGGCTATTTATTGTTATGAAATAATTAGTGGTTTTAAGTCAATTTGGTTATCAAATAATCTGTTAAAATCTTCAACAACAACAAAGTCCCAGGTCATGAGAGTAACCGTTTAATTGTCAGTAATGCAGTAATTGTCAACGTTGATAAACACTTCGTTATCTTTTAGAAGAGATAAGATAAAAATATAAATGATGTTTTTAAGTTATAAAGCACATTAAGCTGTCTGTCTTGGTAGCTGTGGTGCATTGGGTAAGGTATGAGACTGAAAGTCAAACAGACCTGGGTTCAAATCCGGTAAGGCACTTACAAAAATGTTTTAAAAAATTTTTTTTTTGTACTGATCAATTATTAAGTTTTCATAATAAAGACACAAAAGAGTGTTTACGATTTGTGTCCTTTTAGCTGATGACAATAAACTCCTTTAAGTAATCGGAATTGGAATTCAAAGATTTTACTTCTTTAACCTTTCAGATAGTGTAAAAGTAAGTGAAAAGCGACTATCCAAATGATCCTGTGAAGAACAATTGTAACTTAATATGCCAGAACACAGACGGAACAGAACATTGGACTCAAGCAATAAGCAGGCATGGAAACGGCAATTTCCGACTGTTTATACACATCAAATCTGACATCAAACGAATTCTAACCTCGTTATGTCTTCGAACCATTAAAGCATCAGGTCAAAAGGTGCATTAATTATGAAATCGCGGCTAATTAGCTGTTAATAATATATATATTAACAATGTAAAACGCAAACCAAACACAAAGGGCATAAATCAAGTGGCGGTGCCAAAACAGACAGCCACGCCCACAAAAGCCCCTCATCCCAAATGGCCGCGGGCAGGTGTAAGCAAATAGAGGTGAACATGTGCATGTTTAATATGCATAAATTAATTACAGGTGTGTGAGTGAAGGTGAGTGTGTGTGTTGGCTAAACTAAAGTCATTTTGAATGCTGTTCGTGGCAAGACTCAAGATAAAATCGCACGCAAAAGTTGCACAAAAGCAAGTCGAAACTTTAAATTAATTACATGAGCTACATGTGCGTGTGTGTGAGTGTGTGTGTGTATTGAGCTGAGGTAAAAATAATTAAGCATAAAAATACAAAAACTTACCTTGACAACTTGTTAATGGCAGTTTTTCTCATTAATACTGCATTAATTAAAAAAGCCGCCACATGTGGTGCATGCATGTCAATGTATTGGTGTGAGTGTGTGTGTTAATGGCGGCAACAAACATGGCAGTTCACAAGTGCCAACCATCAGCGTCGTCGTCGTCGTCGTCATCATCAGCAGCGTTAAGAAAATATGAAAAAAAGAGAGGAAATTTAATTTATCATTGAGGTAAATTTTTAACACATTTGAGGTTTTCTTACTCACCGATATTTTCCAGCTGTCCCGGTGTACCCCATCCCCCGGCTGCCGCAATGCCCGCCTCGCCACCCAACCCATTACCCGCCGCTGTCGATGCCTGGGCCTGTGCCTGCGCTGCCGCTGAACCCGGCGGCGGTGGCACATAATCCCCCCCATCAATGACCACACCATCGATACTCGGTCCGAATGCAAAACCAAATTCAGGCGGTCGTATCGGTACACTCAGCAATTGCTCCAAAGTCTTTTCCCTCAAGCATTTCATTAGATGAGCATGTGGCAAGTCGGAGGCGCAATTCACATGATGGGCCACAATTGCCGCATATTTGGCCGGGTTGCTGACCAAGGACCAAGGAGCCAAACCCGAACCGGACATGAGTATGGCGCGATTAAACAGCAGACCTGCATCAACACAACCGTCAAACAAACGCAATTCGCAAATGCATTTCTCTCAACTCACCCTCGGGCACGGCCATTGATGAAATCAAAAAGTGGACACACGCCGCCCCCGTACCGTGTCCGGCCAAGGTTATGCTATTGGCATCACCGCCAAAGGCCGCTATATTCTCTTTGAGCCAATGCAGAGCGGCTATGATGTCCATCAAACCATAATTGGCGGGCAATTTGGAATAGCGATCCGTGTTGGCATTTAAAAAGCCTGGAAAATAGATTTTAATTTGGATTACAAATGCAACTTTAAGCGACTCCTGGCATCGGGTCGCGCGACCTATTTAAAATGTCAAACGCTTGGGCGCAACACTTTGTGCGAATGTGCAAAGTCACGCGTGCAAATCATGATGTCAGCACTTCCGTTTCCGCAGCGGCAGCAGCAACAACCAACAGCAACATCAGGGTCGAGGTGGAGGGGGGGTGAACAAGAATGCGACAAATGAGGTCACACTAATTTCGTGTGCATTTTAATTCTACCAGTGTTAGGCCCAAAATACAGTGGTTGCTAAAAAATTACATTCAACATAAGTTTAATGGACTTTTTAAAAATATGTAAACTTGAATTTTTACATGGATAATTTCGGGGGTGACCCTGAAATCTTTAAAGAATTTGCCACCGGTTGGTCGTAAGTCTCTCGAAAAATCCGACGGCGCCGCAAAACTTCGAGAGATTTCGTTCTCGTATTTAGATTTTAGTTAGAAGGTTTGTGTCAGAGTTTATTTACTTCAGGTTTGAATCTTTTGCAAAAAAAACTCCCATTTTAAGAACTTCTTAGTTTTGTTAAACTTGTAAGTCTGCCCTTTTTCACCAAAACTTGAATAATATAGCCAATTCATGACCGATTTTCGTGATCAGCGGTCCAAAAGAAAACACGAACTATTAAAAATCGATCTGAAGAAATTTCTGGGTAAACGATAATTGATTTTCATTTGCAATTTACTTTGAAGAGATTTCCGGGATACCTCCCAAAGAGCCCCTATCTGTAACATCTCTGTTGCTACAGAAGTAAATATTGTTGTCCTGTTTTGGAACCTAGATCCAACAATTTCCTAAGTCTTGTTAAGAACTTTGTACTTGATCAAAGTACAACCGGTGTCAATAGTAGCAGGAGTACAAAAACCTTATTTCAAGTACGAATTTTTTAATGCTGAAATATCTGTTTTCTGACCGTTGCGGGAAATTTTATGCACATTTCAAACTTGTATAAAATCGTTTTGGTCATACTATTAATCAGACATTTTTAAGGCTGTTTTGAGAAGTCGTAACATAAACTCAAGCATAAAGCGAGAGTAACCCAATCCTCACCTCTCGCGACGCGTCTATTAGTTTGATTTGTTCTGAAGTACTGCCCGATATACTTTCAAAATACTCTCAAAAAATTTATAGTCAGCCCCAATTCCCACAATTAAATTACATTCACAAGATTTTTATACTGTTGATCAGAAATCCACCCTTTCTAAAACCACAGTGTTCGAACCAGGAGGTTATTTTAAGAATAGATTCAACTTTAAATAGTTTGCAATTTTTAAAGCACACATTTTGGATCTTGTATTGAAAGTCTATTTTGACCTAAGTCCAAGAATTTTTGATGTGAAACATCTTTAATTTCGGTACGGACGATCAGTAGGAGTAAAATTTGATTTCAGCGTCACATGACGCTGAAGACATTCAAATTTTGTGTTGTTGTTTTGTGGAGTTTCCGACAAACACACACAGATATAAGAGGATGGGCTGATGGGGGAAGTGAAGAGGTAGGAAAGATGCTGAAAAGGGGCAACTGGGTGGGTTCAGGGAAAGATCTGGGTGGGATCTGGGTAGGATCTAAGTGGGTCTTTACTTGATTAGCTCTGGGCGAGATATGAGTGGGATCCGGTTGTGATCCGGTTGGGATCTAGAAGGGAGCTGGGCAGGATCTGGGTGGGATCTGGAAAGGATCTAAGCGATATCTGGTTGGAATCTGGATGGGATTTGAAGGGGATCTAGGTGGGATTTGGAAGGGATATAGGTGGCATCTGGGTGGGACCTGGTCGGGATATGGGTGGGATCTGGAAGGGATCTGTGTGGGATCTGTGCGGGATCTGGGTGGAATCGGGAAGATATCTGGAGGGGATCTAGAAGGGATCTGTGTGGGATCTGAAAGGGATCTGTGTGGGATCTGTGCGGGATCTGGGTGGAATTGGGAAGATATCTGGAGGGGATCTAGAAGGGATCTGTGTGGGATCTGAAAGGGATCTGGGTGGGATCTGGGCGGGATGTGGGTGTGGGATTTGGGCGGGATCGGGTGGTATCTTGGTAGGATCTGGGCGGGATCTGGAAGGAATATGGCTGGGATTTGGAAGAGATCTAGAGGGGGGATCTGAGTACGATCTGGGTGGAATCTGTGTGGGATCTACTAGGGATTTGTGTGGTATCTGGGTAGAATCCGGGAACGATCTAGGTGGGATCTGGGAGGGATATAAGTGGGATCTTGGATCTCACCTTGGTGGTATCTTGGAGGCTGAAACTGTTTCACTGAAACATCATCATTTAACTATGAAACAGCACACTAAACTTCCTGGAAAAATGAAAAAAACAGCAGTCCCCGATAATTTTTATACCCTGTACCCATTGAAAATGGGTAAAAGGGGATCATGAAGTTGTGCAAATGTATGTAACAGGTAGAAGGAAGCATTTCCGACCCTATAAAGTATATATATTCTTGATCAGCATCAACAGCCGAGTCGATTTAGCCATGTCCGTCTGTCCGTCCGTCCGTCTGTCCGTCTGTCCGTCTGTCTGTATGTACGCGTAGATCTCAGAGACTATAAGATTTAGAGATACAAATTTTGTATGTACATAGGTATAGGCCGTACGCAGATCAAGTTTGTTTCAGATTTGCAAAATTCCCCCCCCCTCCCCCCTTAAACCGCAAAAAACTGTCAGAGCCACAATTTTAAAGTTACAACATCGTCGCTTAATATATAGTATCTTAGGCCCTTAATCTATCTATTCTGAAACGCACAATGAGATCTAAACAAAAACACAGAAGTTATTGACGAAACAAATTTTACACCCCCCCTCCCCACACGCTTTGCGTATTACGCATTGCTTGCAGCTTGCGCCCGCGTGTGCGTGTGTGAGTGCGTGTTTTTAAATGTGTTTATGTGTATGTGTACGTGTGTGTTTGTTTGTGTATGTGTGTGTTTGTCAATTGTACAGGGTATTATGAAGTCGGGCAACTCGACTGCAACGATCTTACTTGTTTTCTTCTTGCGAAAGTGTGCCTTGCTGATTTATATACCATTGAGAGAGCTTGTGATTTGAAATAAGCTCTTAAGCTAAGCGTCATGTTTCACATCAAAGACCCGTGAGTGCTAGCGACAGTCACACCATTGTTTTTCTGAATCTAGATACGATCTTTTCTTAAATTTAAAGGCAAACTGTCAGTACGAAATGTTCTTGATTCAAGAACGTTTATTCTCTTTTAAAAATTATTAAAAATTGCTTTTCTATTCCAGAATGTTTCGTACTTATTGTAAGCACATCCAATAACACATCATACTTGAAATTTTACGTACAAAAAGGGTATAAATTCTACACCGATCAATTTAGAACTCTGCCGGTCTTTTTTTTTTCTAAGTGCACCCACGTGGGCTGTGAAACAACTTACGGCCCCTTTTAATTGAGAACTCGCCATTAGAATAAGTTAAAGAAGCAAGAAATTTGGGTTTTTATTTCAATAGAAATCTCAACTGGAACACGCATATGGTGAAAGCTGTAGGAAGAACATATGACGTGTTAAGAAATCTAAATCTGTCCCAACAACATCTCCCTACCAATATATGCCTACAAATAGCAAAAGCACTTCTTTTACCCAAACTGAAAGTTGCACAAAACAATGTTGCCCGATATGTTTATGGACTAAAGCGCAAAAACCATGTATCCAACTACTCAACAAAATTATTCGACCTTTCAATTGCACAAAATCATCTTTAAAAAACAACCACTGTATCTCTTTGAAAAACTTGAGTTCTCCTTGAGTTCTTAAAATCACATGTAGGTTAGGTTAGGTTAGGTTGAGATGGCTAGGGGCAGTAAGACTGTCCCTACACTTAGGCCAATATAGGCCCATTGCGATACCATATTGTTCCCTATTTAAGCCAGGGGGGGTTCCTCCCGACTGAACCATCGTGTCGACTTTAAGAATTTTAGTAGAAATGGAATCTCAATAGCGGATACTTCCGAGAGGTTGAGTAGAAATGGGTGACCAAGAGTTTTGAGTCTCCTTCTACTAAGAGCTGGGCAATGGCAAAGAAGATGTAGTAATGTCTTCTCCTCTTCTTCACATTGGCAGCTTCTGCAGAAGTCGTTGTGAGCTACGCCCAAGCGAGGCAGTGTCCCATTAGGGCCCCAACCAGAATTGATATGTTTTCTCTACTTCGGTGCAGAATACTGTTAGTTCGTTTTAGGTTAAACGTTGGCCACGTGAGTCTAGCTAGGGCGCAAATCGGAAGGTTGTTCCATCGTTCTGTAGCCAGGCGCCACGTTTCATTCCTTGTAAGTAGTTTAAATGAGGCTAAGGGCATCCCTATCAAGCTCTTATCTGGGAGGAGCTGAGTGGTAGTGCCCTGTCTTGCCAGTTTGTCGGCTGACTCGTTTCTTTCAATGTTGCGGTGGCCAGGCACCCAGACGAGGTGGATACGGAGATGCTGAGCGATCGCATTTAAGGATCTACGGCATTCCGTGAGTGTTTTGGCATTATTGGTGTGCGAGTCAGGAGCCCTTAGAGCTGCTTGACTATCTGAGTAAATGTATATGTTCCCATCATCGATCATGAGTGTGCTAAGGTATTTGGCGGCCTCCTGGATGGCAACCAATTCTGCTTGGTACACACTGCAATGATCAGGGAGTCGGAAAAAGATTTCCATACTTAGGTCTGTGGAGAAAACTCCCCCTCCTACTTTGTTATCGTACTTTGATCCATCTGTGTAAATATTGATGGAATTGGCTCTGCTGTGGGGCAAGTTATCCCAGTCGAGTCTACTAGGGATATTGACGTTATAAAGTTTGTGGAATGACGTTGTGGGTATACAGTAGTCTGTAATAACGGGAACCGCGCTATGGTGGTTAAGTATTGTTGAGTGTCCTGATTCACCCGTGAACCAGGCTTCAGACTCTACCTGTTTAGACATAAAGTCTAGAGGAAGTAGATGAAATATGGTGTTTAGTGCTTCCGTTGGGGTGGTTCGGAGTGCACCGCTCATACATAATTCAGCACTTCTCTGAACCTTGTGTAAAGTGCTGAGGACTGATGTTTTCTCGATTGCTGGCCACCATACTAGAACTCCATAGAGAAGTATGGGACGTACTATGGCTGTGTAAAGCCAATGAACAATTGCTGGGGAAAACCCCCATTTGCGGCCTATCGCCCGCCTACAAGAGAAGAGGGCAATGGATGCCTTCTTCACTCGCTCAGTAATATTGTCATGCCAGAGTAGTTTCCTGTCCAGTACGACGCCCAGGTACTTGGCATAGTCTTTGAATTCTAGACTTATATTGTCTTGTTTGGGAGGGATAAGATCTGGAACTTTGTATCTCTGTGTAAAGAGAACTAGTTCTGTCTTTTTCGGATTTACACCCAGACCGCAAGAGGACGCCCACTCAGAAAGTGTCGCCTGCGCGGTCTGCATGAGGTCACATAAGGTTTGTGGAAAGCTTCCGCATTTGAATATAGCAATGTCGTCTGCATAAGCCACCACCACATGTCCCTACGCCTCCATGAGGCGCAGCAGTTGGTTGAGTGTTACGACCCAGAGAAGCGGAGAAAGAACACCCCCTTGAGGGGTGCCTCGGTGTACGAATCTGCGAGCGGTTGCACCACCAAGGCTTGAATTCACTGCTCTACTTGAGAGCATAAGGTTGATGAATTCAATCAGTGGTGCGTCCACTCCCACATCCCCCAAAGCAGTGGTAATGGCACCAGGAATGACATTGTTAAAGGCACCCTGCAGGTCCAGAAATGCTGTCAGAGAGTATTCTTTTATAAAAATTAAAATCACATGTAACAAGTAGGGCAATCGATAGGGAATAATAGAATAAGTTATATAGTCCATAATATTAAATTTCCATTAATTTGATTTCTTATTTGCCCGAAAATGTCTCCAAACTTTAATTTAGCCCCACTGTGCTGTTTAGTACAATTTTTCAGCAGACTGTAACGAAATTAGTTAGATTATGGAATAAACGTTCGCTTCGTTGCTTGCTGTTGCCTGTTGTTGCTGTCAACGGAAGTGCAGTTGCTGCTGTTGCAGAGGCTTAAAAGCAGGGCGAGGCGCTTCTGTCGATTATTTGTTGGTCGGCACGTTTGCCTCGTTTCGCTGCACTCGACACCACTCTATCCGTTCGCCATGTTCATGCACTCAGCATATCAATTAGCATTAGCGTTTGAGTGTCCCTGGCACTTACCCAGCACTCCGAGGCGATAATTTATGGTTACCACCAATATTTGTCCATAGCTGGCCAGCACGGAACCATCGTAGGGATTGCCACTGTTCCATTCATATGATTCACCGTGAACGAATACCAGCACTGGATACTTGGCTGATGAGGAGGAGGACGATGACGACGATGATGACGATGAGGAGGACGAGGAGGAAGAAGAGGTGGAGCCGCCGCTCGTTGAGTCGCGGGAACCAACTGCAAATAAGGAACATGGAAAATGGGTTTGCCTGTTAATTGACAGCTGTTCAATTACAGAAAAACGGAAGTAAACTGAAGAAAGTAGATAAAAATGCTAAATTGAATATTCTTCTACCATTTTGAGCGCAAAAAGCGGTAGGGCCATTAAGATACGAGAAATGTTGGTCATTTCAATGTTCAATTTGAGTTTAATAATAGTTAAAATACAATTTTAAACAAAAAGCTTAAACCAAAATGTGGCTCAAATTAGGGACAAGGCCAATTCCTTCTCAAAGCTAAAACCAGGCGAATGAATCTCATCGAATTAGCGTGTGTGTGCGAGGTGTGAATGTGACTTTGAAATGTGAACACCGTGCGGAGCTCTGACACTGATTCCTCTTCTGGTCTGTGTGCCAAACAGACTTTAAATAGATATTGACATTGGTGTCGTCGCTCGCTTGACACATTCACACACTCGCGCAGGGCTCGTCCTTTTATGTACCGTTCATTGTCTGTGGCCTGGTCCATGCACCACGTGCCACACGTGCCTTTGTTCGTGCTATTTATAAAAGTCAGTGACACAGTAACTTGCTTTCCTTTTGCCACTTCTAACTCTTGGCCAACCCCCAACCCCAAGCTCAACTCTTTTTCCGCTTTGATAAGCAGGTTCTCTTTTGTTCCGCCATAGAATAGAACTTTCTGCCATGATGTGGGCATCACGAAAAATGCAAAAACAAAACTCCTTTTGTTATTTTTGTTGTTGTCTCCTTTGTTCAGGCGGCCTTAGCCTGACGCTGACTCACGCAGATACACTTGCACTCGGCTGCAGATAAATGGCGACATGCATCATCCACAAAAAGTTGCTGCAAAGTCTAAAAATATCGTCATTTTTTATTGCAAGCAGCCATTTCCCAATTAATACTCGAGGCTGACAATGCCAAAATTACAAATGCAAAATATGACGAATTAAAGCCAGACTTTTAAAAAGTTTCCCTAATCCGGTTACCTTTCTTTTGTGCGACAACTTATAAGCACACACTCCAAGATATAGAGAGAGCCCTACCATTGGGGCTGTTAAGCCAATTTCAAAGTGTACAAGAGCTTAAAGTCAAAGTAAAGTCAATATTTATCATATATTCTTTATTTCAAATAAGTGAAGTTCCAAACAGACGCCTCCTTATCACGCGGAAAGTGGCTTGAAAAATTTCTTTATCTGAAAAGCATCGACTTAAACGCAAATACGCTTCCGAGTGACTCCAGAAACTGACTGATCTCTTTTAAATTTATGTGTTATTTTCAGGGCTCCAAACCGGGTTTAAACGGAACCGGCTAGAGCCCGGAACTCCAACTATTTTCCTACTGTGAATTAAACGACAGCATTTTCGGATTTCAGATTGGTGATCGGCTTCCAAGACTCGATTAGCCAACTAAACAACGAGCAAGATCCTTAAATCCCGAACCATTTACGGTCTCAAGCAACAAATTTAACGCACCTCTTTGTCACTTCCTCTCATACTTGATCATCGGCAACCACTCGATATACTTCGCTGGTGTTTGAGCGTTTGTAACAAACATGTTTTCGCAGATTTGATGGACTGGATCCTTTTGGAAATTTAAAAGTTTAAGCACATAGCCAACAAATTCGGAAGTATTGGCCTCCGCAGTTCTATCGTAGAATTGAAACACATCGCTGGAACCACTTGCTTGTACTCTCCCGACTCTAGCTTTCTACGTACGTCCATATTATTTCTTCACAAATTGTATGCGACCGGCACGATGTAAAAAACTAAATTGAAAACTAAATTTGATTTAAGTAAAAAACGAGTAAAATAAGTAAAACGGTGTGATTCCTACGAATCTACGGTGTCACGGTGCCAATTTGACAGCTAGGTAATCGTACTCGTTTGTATTCATACTCGGCGAGTACTAGTCCATTACTATTTTACTTATTCGTGCAGGTCTGTAGTTCGTACCACAGGGGAACTCTGGTTTAAAGTCAACATTAAGAAGTTTTGGATATCTCATCAATGTAATTAGCTTAAAACTGTTGTGTGAAATCGCCCTAAAATTTAGAAACAATTATCTAAGTTTTAGTAAAGGAAACAAAATTAAAAAGAATTTTTAGAAAAAAATAGGGTAATTGTTTAGTAGAGCTACCCCTCACCAAAAAATTAAAAAAAAAACCCTCCATGGACCGCGAATTTACAAGAATTATGGTGTCTTCAGATCGCTGGGACTTTGTTAGTGTGGCCGCTTCATATTCGGTGTCCACTCATTGCGAAATCGTTTAATACGTCATAATACGTTTGCCAATACGTTATGTTAAGAAAAAAAGGCAGCTTTAAGTGCTGTTAACGCCTCCTTTTTGTGGCGAAAGAACGAAAAATGAATTGTCTAAGTTGTGAAAACACTCTAATAAAATGTTTCGCTTTAAAGGATGAGGAGGTTTTCCAATTTGTGCAGAGTCATGGCTGCATTTTGAGGGCAAAAGCATGTCCAAAGTATCTAGAGAGCGTAAATGAGCGCGAACAGCTGACAATTTTCTGACAGAAGCGGTGACGACTGAGCATGGTTCCTCTTTAATTCTAATTGCTCCATGGAGCGGGGGAGACTGCAAGTTGGAGAATGCCTTTTTACGATGCAGGAAAACGATGACAGTGCAGAAGTACGTGGAAAGTGTAAATAATAATAATAATAATAACATAATTAACAATGAGCAATTTGCCGGGGTAAGTCAATATTAAATTAAAGGTTTTTTTTTAAATAAGCGCCGCAGTCGAAATGATTATTTTATAGGAGGAAGATAGTCACGAGTCACATAAAAAACAACTTTCTTCGGCTTACGTGGAATAAGCCTCCTTCAATTATTGTCTGTGCTTCTTTTTAATTTTTTTTTATTCACAGGAACCTGATGACGATGACGAAGATGATAAGGATGACGATGATAAATGTTTAACCGCGATTATCCTCCTAAGGAGCACTCAGTGCCACCTAATACATAATTTATCATAATGTACCATTTCAGTTATGACAATTAAGGCAAAGACACATATGTTTCCTAATCAAAATAACTCAACTTTAAATAATTTTTACCATTGAACCGCGAAAGTTCCAGGCGATCTGAAGACACCATAATTCTTGTAAATTCGAGGTCTATGGAGGGATTTTTTTTCGAGTTTTTTGGTGAGGGGTTGCTCTACTAAACAATTACCAAAACTGGACAGTGATTTGACAGTGACTTGATGGTTGGTGGACAGTGACTTGTCAGTGAATTGACAGAGACTTTACAAGGACTAGAAAAAGACTAGAAAGTGACTAGAAAGTGACTTGACAGTGACTTGACAGTGACAGTGACTTAACAGTGACAGTGACTATACCAGGACTAGAAAAAGACTAGAAAGTGACTAGATAGTGACTGGACAAAAATTGTACAGTGACTTGACACTGACATGACAGTGACTTGACAGTGACTATACCAAGACAAGAAAAGACTAGAAAGTGACTAGATAGTGACTTGACAGTGACAGTGACTTAACAGTGACAGTGACTATACCAGGACTAGAAAGTGACCAGACAGTGACTTGAAAAAGACTTGAACAGTGACAAGCAGTGACTAGACAGGACATGACAGTAACTTGAAAGTTACTTTGAAGTGACTGGACAGTGACCAGACAGTGACTTGACTGTCATTTAACAGTGAATTAACAGTGGGAACAGAGCTGAGGGTATGTGAAAGAGATGTGCGAACAGGGGGGAAAAGGTGGGTTTGGGAAAAAATGAACTAAAGAAAATTTAAAATGAATATTAATTAGAGAATACCTGTAATGAGGTCAAGTTGTGAGTTCAGGTCAATTTATTTTAGTTACAATACTTAATTACAAAACTGTTGTAGTCCGTAAAGAAATTTATTTACCTTAAAAAAAATTCACCATCCTTACCAGTCTACAACAAATATGGTCCAACATTTAAGGTCGTTTATTTATACTGTCCAAAATATATTCCAAAGTTTTTTCAAAATAAGTTATAGTTTTTGGTTTTTCAAGATTGACTTTACCCAAACGAATCCAGAAAGTGTATTTTTGTCATTAGTGGAATTTTTCAATTGGATTTATGAACTCAACGACACTTTCAGTACCCTACCAACTTAATCTAAGCTGTAAAATCAGTGTACCTAAATCCTTACGTGTCATCTCCACTTTGCCTACTCACTAAAGAAAAAGAAAAATCCCTGAGCTCAGACGCCTGTCCATCTGTAGATTGGTACTCACTAGACCAAAGAAAAACAAAAAAGTCATCAATGACTTGGGGATTTAGTTAGCAAAAAAAAAGGAGTTGTTTACGTATAATTTGCCTATTTTGAGACTGAGACGCTCATTTGTCTTAAACGAAAATCCAGGGCAAGTCTGTCTGCTGATTTAAGGCCTTGTTTACCTATATCCTGTTGGCAATTCGATTGATTAATGGCTGAAGAATTTTCCTTTGTCAAATTCAAGTGGTAACAAGTAAAGAGCGAAATTTGCATTTTTAAATTCTTGTGTGAAAAGTAAAAGAATGGCTCTGGCTTTCCGTAAACTTTTTAATTATGATCCTAAGTGAATTTCTTTATACCAAAATGAGGCTCAGAAATCACAGCAATTTGTGGACAACCGCGCAACATGCAAACAGCATTTAAAACTTGTCTCAAAAACTTACTTCCCCCCCTTCTCCCCACCGAAACTTTATACTATTTGCAACCCAAAAGCAAAACTTTTTGTATGTCATTTCCACATGGCCTGGGCTGACAAACATGGCGACGTCTGCATGTTTTTCTCAGCACCCGAGGGTGCTACTTACCAAAAAAAGAAACGCAAGAACTTTATGGCTGTTCCGTAGTACAAGTCAAAGGCGCGGGGCCACGCCCACAAAAACACAGAGACAAGCCCAGCAACTGTCTTGGAAATGTTGCCCAAAAACTTTTCTCTTACAAACAAGTGTAAATAAATACAAAATTTATGTTTTATAATTTACAGAACAATGCAAGACAACATAACTAATGCTTCGCACCCTTGGCTGCTTGGTTTAATAAGTTAAGCATGTTTTAATTTACATGTTGAGCTTTTTGTACCCACGATTGAGTTGGGTTCTTGTCATTTGGTTTGGGCAGAGTCCTTTTCCAAATCTTTTCATATTTATTTGTCCTGCAAATAACTAGCTGAAATCAATATCCTTTCTTGTTGTTGCTCCTTTTGATTTCCTGCCTGTCCTGCAAAAACACAATGCTGCTGGTGCTCGATTGAAGATGGCCACAGTTGGTTTGTGGTAGACCCAAAAAAACAAGAAGAATCTAGTTCATTTCATTTTATGGCAAGCTGCTGGAAAATTTCATTTCGTTGCTTTTCAAGTTTAGTGTCGCCTTTTTGTGTTGGAACCAAAGTGAATTGTGTACCACAGTGAATGGTCGCTATGTGAAAAGTTTCCGCCGTTCCATCTAGCCACAGGTTGATGTTAAAGTGCCCTGTACAACATATTTTCTGTCGCTCTGTACCTAAAATTTGGTAATTTATTTTTATCGATTTAATAAATTGCAGGTTCTCGTTTTATGTCTTCAGTTTAAGGTTCATTGCGCTTTTCTGGGTTGCACTAAAATACTTTTTTTTTTTCGGGGACTTGCAGCTGACACAGTTACGGTCACGAGCATTTTTATTACACTTCGACTTTTTGTACTAAATTTCTGTTGCTTTTAGCTCCTGTCCTCGCTGGGCTTGGTGCTAGCCTGAGTGCATTTACAGTTTTGTAGTTTATTACTTTCGCTTAAGTTTTTCTCCTTTTTTTTTTTTTGATTCGCTTCGTTGGCTTTTGCCTGTTTTCGATTTTTATGTTGTGCCAAAGTTGAAGCCGGAAAATGAATGGAAGTTTTAGTTTTGTTTTTAAAGAGCTCACTCAATTGAACGCATTTTACGTTGATTGGGTTATGGAGCTTAAGCGATGTGGGTAGATTAACACAAACAACAAATAGGATAAAGTTTTTGTTTTTTTTTTTTGTTCAATAGCAAATTTGTTGAGCAAATAAGCTGTAAAGTTTCTTAGGTTCTTAGGATTCTATGGTTCAATTTAAGTTAGAAAAGAAATTGGATTTTTTTAAATGGATTTAAATTTCAATTGTTTTCCCAAAGCAATTAAATTTTTGTGGTCAAATGTTAAAAATCCATTTTAATGAGTGGGTAAAAATACTTTTATATATGCCACACATATGTTGAGCTTTATTTGAATTTTTTTCATACAAGGATAAAGGATACTAGTTCTTCTTTTACTCAATTAAGACGTTAATGAAATTACTTTATACTCAGCAATAAAGTCATAAATACAGACTTAGTTAAAGCTTAATAACACTGTAATGATTGTAAATCAAAAAACATGTAGAAAGCTAGCGTCGGCACGTACGAAGGAACTATACTCTTGCAGATTGAATAATTTATGTAAAATAAGATTTTAAATGATTTTCTTCGAACATTAGCATCTCAGATTATGCCCAAACTCTTTAATAGATGGCGCCACTGCTTTCACCAATTTTCAACATTTATTAAGTTTATTTCAAGAATGTTGTTCAAGAGTTTGCGGTAGCCATTTTACTAAAATCATGCCTAATTCCAACACTGCACTTTATTTTGTGATGCTGGCAGCATACAGAAACTAAAAAAAGCATTCAATTCTATTGCAAGATTGATCGAGATCGAAGAGATCATATAACTAGCTATGCTCATATGTACAATTTTTGAGTTAAAGCTTGGTACTGAGATACTCGAAATTTTTGCTGAGCCCATCTAATTCCATAGCTCAGGAAATCCGCTCACGAAAATTGTCAGAGCGCATTTGCTGAGCGAGTACTGAAATACTCGAAATTCGTTTCGACAATAACTCGTTTCTTGAAAACAGCTGATAAATTGTCGAACGGGGTCACGAAATTTTGAAACTTGTTTGATAATTGTCAGAGGTACCTACGAAAATTGAACACGCAATGAAAAAAGTTAAAGCAAAGAAGACTAAAAAACAAAGCTATAATTATTTGAAGAGCTGCGAGTTCGACAAACATTTGGAGCTGATCAAAGTGGGCAAGTGGGCAAAAATTTTAACAGGTGAAGTTTGGGGTCTCTATCTTTTCTAGTCTCTGAAATCTAGGTGTTCATACAGACATACGGACAAGGCTCTATTGACTCGATTGTTGATGCTGATCAAGAATATATTTACTTTACTAGCAAATAACCCGTCGTGCTTCGCTGCCCCTTCAACAGTATAGAACCAATGAATACCCACTTCTCATCCACCCAGCTCCACCTACATCCCAACCACAAACCCCCCACTTGCCATCCACATCCTACCCACTTCCCATCCACATACCACCCACTTCCCGCCCAATTTCCGCCCACATCCCACCCAATTCCAAACCAACTTACCACTCACATCCCACCCACATCCCTTTTACCACACAACCAACATCGAAAAATCACATTTCAAATTATTTCGCATTCTGTCCTTACAAACCAATTTTCAAGTCAATCGGATGAAAAATAACATTTTTCCCATACAAACATTTCCGACGCTTTTCCGACTTTCCCGGGTGGAATTTTCAAACGAAGGTCTTTGTCAAATCTCAATCCTGTAGTATAAGCCGTTTAGGCTGTGGGTTCATAATATGTCAGTCGCCATGTCAGTCAGTCGGGCCTACAGATTTATAAGTATAGATATGATCGGAAATGATTCCTTTTGCCTGTTAGATACATTTTCACGGCTTTAGTATACACTTTTTATACCCTTGGAGAGGGTATATTAAAATTGTCCGGATGTTTGTAACGCATAGAAGGAAGCATCTCCGACCACATAAAGTATATATATTCTTGATCAGCATGCCGAGCTGAGTTGATATAGCCATGTCCGTCTGTCCGTCTGTCCGTCCGTCTGTTTCTATGCTATCTCCCTCCGTCAGTTTTAAAGCTATCGTAACCAAACTTTGCACGAAGTTTTTGTTTTATAAATACGCTGCACATTTGTCGGAACCGGCCGGATCGGATGACTATAGCATATAGCTCCCCATAGGAACGATCGGTTGAAAAACTAGTTTTAGTGAGAAAAACTTTTTTGTTTTCAATGTTATCGCTCCCAACGCTCGTATTTATAAGTTTTTAGTGATTTCACATAATTTCACCAAGCCATGTCGAAATCGGACAACTATATAGTATAGCTGCCATACAAAAGTTAGGTCTGAAAAAAAAGTCTTAGTGAGAAAAACTTTTTGTTTTCAATGTTATAGCTCCCAACGCCCGTATTTATAAGTTTTTAATGATTTTACATCATTTCACCAAAATTTTTCGAAATCGGACCACTATATAGTATAGCTGCCATACAAACTGTCAGGCACATATCAAGCTCCAAGGGTATATAAACTTCGGTCGAGCCGAAGTTAGCTTGCCTCTATTTTTACTCTTAGAGTAACGGAAATTATCAATTAATTATGGATTTAACCTCCAGGCTTATATATGAGATCGAAAATATGTAATCGGATGACGCCTATCATGATTTCGAATTCTTAATCCGCTCTTTTAAAGCTTTTCAGTCGAGTTGAACTTTAGTCCGCCAGCATAAAAACGAAATGCAAGGTGTTCACACATGTTTTTAATTGGATTCATGTCCAAAGAACGCGCAGAAATACTAAGAGCTGGATATTCTTTTCAGAGAACCACCAACGACTGGCCGTTAAAATGTGAATTGGCGTATAATCTTGCTGTGATATCGATTTTTATACCCTTGGAGAAGGTATATTAAAATTGTCCGGATGTTTGTAACGCATAGAAGGAAGCATCTCCGACCACATAAAGTATATATATTCTTGATCAGCATGCCGAGCTGAGTTGATATAGCCATGTCCGTCTGTCCGTCTGTCCGTCCGTCTGTTTCTATGCTATCTCCTCCGTCAGTTTTAAAGCTATCGAAACCAAACTTTGCACGAGGTCTTTTGGTACAAATACGCTGCACATTTGTCGGAACCGGCCGGATCGAATGACTATAGCATATCGCTGCCATAGGAACGATCGGTTGAAAAACTAGTTTTGGTAAGAAAACTTTTTTGTTTTCAGTGCTATCGCTCCCAACGCTCGTATTTATAAGTTTTAAATGATTCTATATAATTTCAACAAGTTTTGTCGAAATCGGACCACTATATAGTAAAGCTGCCATACAAACTGTCAGGCATGTATCAAGCTCCAAGGGTATATAAACTTCGGTCAAGCCGAAGTTAGCTTGCCTCTATTTTTATATTTTTAGGTGTTGAAAATAACCTCATCCAACTTATGTGTGGGAAATTTTTCCAGATAATCTTTGGACATGTTTCATCTCTAAATGAGCCATCTCATCTGAAATAATCTATATGCTCTGATACCAGTTAATAAACTCAACACACACACACAAATTGTATGGCATTTAATGTATGGCACGTACTTGGGAAAGTATGTATATGGCGGCGAACCGCGGGAAACAAGAAAATGTCAAAAATGGCTGGCAAGAGGAATGAAATTATGAGTTCGTCATGCAAAATGTGGCTAAACAGTCATAAATAAATATGTGGACGCACACGCACATGCAGAGGCGGGGGCAGAGTATGAAGTTATCACGTGACTTCTTACGCACATTGCACGCCATAAATTACAAAGTACTTTTTTCCGCCAAACTCAATTTACATTCTCGTGCCATCCCCGCACAAATGCTTTTTGCTTCCTCGCTGATAAGGCCTGAGAAATGTGAAATGCAAGAGAGAGTGGGGCCAAAGTGCGAAGAAAAAATTGCTGCATGAAATTAGGCGTACCGCAAAAAGAAGAAAGAAAATATAAAAGAAAAGTTTACGATGCGTCACCCAGCCCGCACATTTAAATGCCAATAAATCATTAAAAAACATTAAGAAATGGCAAATGCCACCAACTTTGCTGCCTGTTTTATAACCCCACCGAATACGAATTTTTTTTATTGCCGTTGGCCCTTTAGCGTCGTCTGCCACTTCATAAAAATGTAAAATATTATGATGCCTCCTGGCCACATTTCCCAGCGCATGTTTTGTGTCTGTCTGGAGAGTGATTTTTTACGCTTTTTTGTGTTGTTTGGCCAAATTCATGCTATTCGGCGCCAAATCCATGTACATAGGCACACTTTACGCTGACTTTGTGTTCTAAATGATGCGTTGAAAGGTAATTGCCGCCTAAATGTTCCCGTTGCGATGTACAAATTGTTGAGAAAAGACGAAGGTAAGCAAATTGATGTTCAAATGGGCTGTAAAGGGGGTGGTATTATGATTGGAATGTTTAATAAAAATCTAAACATTTCCCAAACAATTTAACCAAATGAATAAACGTTTAACATCTGTCAAATTTTGAACAGAAAATATTTTAGTCATTCTGCTTGATTTCACGGGAATGGTAAAACAAATTACTTTCACAAAATCCGCACTTGCGTGGATTAGTTTGGGTCATCCGGCAGATATCACACCACAACATAGTCATTTATTACCTTCCCAACACACTTGACTGCCTGACTGCCTGACTGCCAACGAGCGTATATAATATTTCATTATAAATTACACACGACTTGCGTCAATTTGTATTCGAAGTGAAGTTGGCTGGCAGGAGGCAGGACTCCTCATAAGTAAGCCATAGCACACACTCTCACTCTTATGACGGCTGAGTTTATTAGACAGCCGAAACGAAAGTGGCCATAATTTACTAACAAACAACGGCAGAGGAAAAAAATATCCACTAGATTTATCAATCAAATCGTCAGGAAGAAAAACACTTTCGAATAGTTGTAGCAAGGAAATATTACTTTGATGGCCATTAATATTTGACAATTTCCTAGTAGTGGCAGCAAATTGATGAGGCCACGTGGCGTATGATTTTGGCTCATTTTTGTATATTACGCATACGTCATGTTAGTTATTGATGAGCTTTTACCGTGTGCAAACCATCAATTATGCTGCAAAACAACAATCACGAAGCATTGTAACTTCATACTTATTTTGTGCAAAATGTCGTTAAAGTGCAGCAAAAACGCATAAAAAATGGAGGAACAATAGAAAATTGTATGCATACAATGCAGTGGCTTTACGAAAAGGGATTGACTGTGGCTAGGAAAACTTGCGTTGGGTTAGATTAAGGTGGCAATGATTAATGTCAGCTCAGGAAACGGATTTCGAAATTCGAGCTCTCGATGTTGGCTAAGATTTCGAAAATAATAAAGATTGCTATTTCCCCCTTGTTGAATGCAGCTTTCCCAATGCCAACCAGTACTTCAATTTGTGGAATTTGTATTGTTACTTATTTATCAATTACGTTTTTATAAAAAAGGTCTCCGTGGATTGCAAGATTTTTTTAATTAATTTTTATATAATATGGGTAATTTTTTTAAATTTCAGCTCTTTAATATCCTTAAGGCAGATTTAACCTTTTGACTGCTTGATTGCATTGGTGAGTTTTCAAGTTTTTCTATAAAATGTTTGTCTGAATAACCAACATGAACAAATCAAGCTAAAGTCCCACAAGCAACTAAATTGTGCAAATTTTTATGAAAATGTGGCTTCCAAATTTAATTAAATTATTAACGCATAAAACGGTACACTGAGACAAAAAAATCCAACTAAAATCTTGATTGAAAATCTCTTTTTGAGAACCGTTCAATTTTGTAAAAACAAAATTGAAAATCCCTGAAATGAGGTTAAAAATCTTAAAAACAAGATTTATCATCTCGCAATTTATCAACCGTCCTACAGTTTTCTGTAAAGCTTTAGTCAAAAAACTTTATGATATATATAAATAGATTTATTTTGTTAAAAAATAATAAAAAACAAGTGAGAAAGTCGGTCAAGCCCGACTATGTCATACTCTGTACCAAGAGCAGGAGCTGAATGCAACGTTTCTGCTGCGCTCATCTCTAAGTTTTTTTTTTTTTTTTTTTTTTTTTACGTTGTTGAATAAAAAGCGGTGTTGGTTGTGAGCGCGTGGGAGGGGTGGGGGAGGCGGGAATTTATTTTTGGTCATAACTTAAGAACCGCTCATCCGATCTTTATCATTTCTTCGGCAAAATTATACATTTTGCTAAATACTAACTATCTCTAAAAGGTACGAATCGTCTATCTTCAAAACTGTAGGAGATATAACGTTTTTTTCAAATTGCGGGGGCGGGAGGGGGCGTGGCAAAAATTGAAAATAAACTTGATCTGCCTGCAGCTATAAGAAGCATTTGTCCAATACATGTCAAACCTCTATCTCTTACCATCTCCGAGATCTGTTTGTTCATACGGACGGACGGACGGACGGACAGACGGACATGGCTATATCGACTCGGCTGTTGATGCTGATCAAGAATATATACTTTATAGGGTCGAAAATGATTCCTTCTTCCTGTTACATACTTTTGCACAAACTTAATATACTCTGTGTACCTTTGGTACAGAGTATAAAAATAAAAGAAAAAAACAACCCGGGACTCGAACCACAACCTTCTCGTTCCAATAAAGCTTTTGGCAGCCTCTTTACCGACTGCGCAGCTGGCATTGTCGTGCGTTCTTATACTACAACAAGTGACGCGCTAACAATGAGGCTTAATAGCCGAGAGGGCTGAGTGGCGATGCAGTGTGGTCAATAACTCCGAGGTACTCGGTTCAAGTCCCAGTACAGGAAAATTATTATTAACATTTGTATAAGTTTTTCAGAAAGAAAAAATTGCTAATAACTTAATTAAATACAACACACAACATAAAAAACAAAATATAAAAATAATAACAGCTTAATATAATTTTTTTTTGTTTTTTCTTTTTTTTCATATTTAAAAATGAGATTGTTTCATCTTAAAGTCTAGTATAAACGATCTTTATCCAAAATTGATGGATTAAGATTAAAATTGAGAAAATTGAGAATATAATCTTGGTTTAAGATTATTTGGTCTTAGTCGAATTCTGACACCGTTTTTCTTTGATTCAAGATTATAATCTTGCTTTTAGATTGACTTTTTTCTCAGTGTAGTTAAAGATTTAAGCTGAATATCAAGGCGAATCGAATTTTGGTTCTGCTTCTGGTACGTATCGAAATTTATTTTTCGATACACTTAGGGAAAAATTGCTTAGCAAAAAAAACTAATACAAACATATTTCATTTTAATTTACCATTGTTGCATTTAATCCAACTAAATTGCTATTTGATTTAACTATAAAAAAAAAAGCAATCCCCAAGTTTACTTAGCGCCTTATAAAGGGAGATGTTTTGAGCAACTTTCTTTTTGGCTAAACTGATATGGGCAGATCAAATTTATCGTGTCACATGTTACTGACAAACATGTTTTCAGAAAACTCTGGTTTCAGAAAACCAGGCACACAGAAATACTGGTAGTGATCATCAGTATATTTAATTTGAATTGGAAGATTACACAAGAAATAGACGCACTGCCAACTTTGGGCGACAAGCGCGCAGATGGAACGTAAGCCGATTGAACAGAGCAGCACTGATCAACGAACTTGACAGAAGAAATAAGTTTTCTGAGAGAGAAATGCCTAAGGTGTCGACGCCGCCTAACTAGAGCGAGACGTCGAGGAGACTTCGAAGAAGAGGAGACACAGAACAGAAAGGCTAAGAAGGACCTGATTATTGCCATTCGCAGGAGTAAGGTAGAGAAATGCAAAACCCTATGCGACGATGTTAACATCAACCCTTGGGGTCCAGGGTACAACTTCGTCATGAAAAAGCTCAAGTCCAACAGCGGACAGCAGACCAGCCGAGCCAAGGGCCCCATTAGACCATGTGGAACTCTTTACAGCGATTAGTCTTGATAAGCAAGGAGAAGGAGAAACGGAACCCCGAAACCCTATCAGCCTATCGACCACTCTGTATGCTAAACACAGCAGGAAAGCTCATTAAGCACAGGTTGTCAACCGCAGTTGAATATCCAGGAGGACTTTCTCCTAGACACTACAAGAGCGCTTCCGAATACCGTAATATCTGCTGCGTATAATACACAGCTATCTCGAAAACCGAAAGCTGTTGTACCAGACCATAGCAGGCGAAAAATATATTTCAGTAACTGCAGAAGCTGCGCAGGGATCCATACTTGGGCCGGACATTTGGAATATCAGCCATTCCCGACAACGCATTTTTGGTAGGATACGCAGACCACAATGTCGGCAGTCATCACGGCGCATAATACAGAATACGCACAACTTACACTCACGCAGGTGATGATCCGTGTCAAAACTTGGATGAACTCAAAATGACTGCAGCTAGCAGCAGGAATAACAGAGCTACTGCTCATCACGAGAAGGCAAATCCCACTAGAGTTAGACATGAGGATACACGATAGCATTATCCGCGCTCAGAAGGTGATAAATTACTTGGGAGTCAGGCTTGAATCGAAGCTATCGTTCCAAGCTCATATACATATACTCGCTAAGCAGACTAATGGCGAATGTGGGCGGACCCGTGCAATGTAGGCGGTAATTACTAATGGGGGTGAACAACGCCATCCTTCTATATGGATGCGAGATCTGGGCAGACGCTCTAAACGCAAAATGCCGAGCAAATCAACTTTTATCGATACAAAGAAGAAGTGCGCTGAGAATAATAAGTGCATATCGGACAGTATCAGGAGCAGCAGCGATGGTCATTGCAGGTGTTACGCTGTTCGACCTATCAGCCAGAGAACGAAGCCAAATATACGGATTGCGCCAGGCTGGACATGCTTCAAGGCAAACGGCTGAATCCATTAAAGAAGAAACTCTCACCGTGTGGCAAGAAAGATGGGCAAACGAAACAAAGGGCAGATGGACAAAAAGGCTGATTCCTGAGATTTAAAGTTGGCTTTGCAGGAAGCACGAAGACGTCGACTTCTACGTAACACAGATAATGACAGGACACGGCTACTTTAGCGCATTCCTACACTCACTTGGGAAAAGCTCAGAGCATAGCTGCGTGTATGGTGACGCACACTGCGAACGATGGGCCGATAGGCGAGACAACATCGTACCGAAGATGACCTCGAGCGAAGAGCACTGGAGATTGATTGCAAGTTTTGTTGGCGAAATTCTGCGAATCAAGAAAAAAGACCTGGACGAAAGGACATAGTGGACGCAGATAATAGATGAGAGCGCGTAGCGCGTTAAGTAATGCGAAAGCTTTTCCGAAGTGGATACAGGCCTGAGAGAGAGGGGGGGTTTTTAGTAGTTGCGAGTCCTACATATCCTTTCTGCGACGGCACACTGGGCATTAATTTTTTGTATCGATTCTTTAGCCTAACGGCTAGTTAAAACCTCCTACAAATGTTATTAAACCTTCAAAAAATTGCCTTAATTTAAAATTTCCTAGAAGTAACCAAATCTCTGATTGCACTTTTAAGCCGCCGCCCCCTTGGCCTCGTGGCGCCTCTGTGTCCTCTCTGTGGACATTGTATGACTGCTGTTGCTGCTGCATTTATGGGTGGAGCGCAGGCAACGACTGCACAAAAGAAATGTGCACAAAATGTAACTGGAACGCAATTATGTGGCACATAAATTGCAGCAGGAGATTGAGGGAGAAAAGAAGGCAAAAAAGAAGGAAAGCAAGCAAGGTGCTAAAGCACTTGCTTCGATTTCACAAAACCTCATCCAAATGGCAGCCAAACCATTTTCGTTATTTTTTTTTCTTCACTGCAATTTTCTTAAGCAGTTTTACGCCTGAACGCTGACATAATGTTGTTAACCGATAATACGTTGAAATTGAAAAAGAGGACCCGGGCAAGGAGCTGTAGCTGAACCAACACCAGAGCAGCCACACAAAATCTCTTACGACAAATTGCATATTTCAATTTGCAACAAGCGGCAGGATCCAAAGGCGCATTCTTCTCTCAGTCCTTCTCGTACTCCCTGGCACTGTTGGAGCCAGGTGTCTGCCGCATATTGGTTTAGTTAAAATGCACTCGCTCTCCCTCACGTACGTACATATGCAAAAATGGTGGTAAGTTAAGCCACAGTTAAGCTGATGCATGGTTTAAGCGGTAAAATGTATTAAGATTAAGTGGCATTCTGTTCAGGGCCTGGGCCTAGTGGCAGGTTTCGTTTCGCTGGTGAATTATTACGTATACGCAACTGTAAGCATCGTGTAAGACTGGAAAGGTGGCTTAAGGTCGATTACCGAATGACGGCTGCATTTGCTCAACTAGCTTGAAAATTGCTGGGCTAACAGGTGTTGGCTTGGTTTACATTTGTCGTGACTTTGCATATCCAAATCTTCTAGACGCATAATTATTCACTCAATTGAAGATTAGCAGCTTGTGGGCAAAATAAGTGCAGCTTTAGCTACAATTGGATTTATAGTTCCACTGTTCACTTTGTTTTTTTGCTTTCATTTGCCTCGCATGTAAGACATGCCCCACAGAGCGTATACTTAATGCACATATGGCATGCAAAATGGCAGTCGGTAACGCCCTGTAATTAGCCCAGGACATGCCACACACAAACACAATCCGTTTTTGGGGGAAATGCCTCAAGTGCATGGCAAGAAAGTTGTATTTGCTTTATTTCTGCACAATTTCCATTTCAATTTGCACACATTTCCCTTAATTGCGGCTTGTGGGTTTAGTTTTTCCTACAAAAATAAATTCACTTAAGGAAAATGTCAGCCAATTATGAACTTTTGACTTATCAATTCCTTGGAAACGCAAGAGAAAGGACACATTTAATGCGCAATTTAAATTCAATGCCTGTGAGGGTGTGTGCGTGCGTGTGGCATACTTTCGAGGGTCAAGTGGCCATTGAAAAGGTGAACTTTTTCAACCATTTTTTGCCAAGATGTGACAAATTTTTGTTGCATATTTTATGCTCAAGGTTTTTTTGGGTATGTAAAGGCAGCTAAATGTGGTCTGTGTGTGTGTGTGTGCGTGGGTTGGATAACAAGCATACATATTTTTGCAGGTGTGGGCTTGGGCTGGGGTTGAGTTCCAAACAAAACAGCCGCTTTAAAAGCGCAATTTTCTGTGTAAATATTCAATATTTAAGTTTGCATAAAAAACACAAAAATTTGAATAAAAAACAAAGAGGCTTAAAAGGTTCTCAGTTGAAGTACCCTGCCAAATGGGATAGCTGAACGTTTTTACATGAATTTCGTTTTATTTTTTATCCTGAAAAATTGCACTTCTTTTATGTAAAACTTAATGAAAAAAATTAACGTTCGCCTTCATCAGCTATTGGCGCCAGCTGTGAAGTAACTAGCCATGAAAAAGCAAATTCGTAAACTTTGCCGTTCGGACTCGGCTTTAAACTGTGGGTCCCTTTCTCTTGTATATAAAAATATATGCATGCAGATTGGCCCTTTGGAGCTGTAGAGCCTATTTTATATTTTGCTATTGCTGACACTAGGCAATTCGATAACATATCGATAGTAATAATGGATATATATAGATAGAAAATGTGTTCATATTTGGTGAAACTAGGATATCAAAGGTGTTTCGTACCACACTTTGCCTGGCTTAGCTTAGAAAGAAGTCTCTTTTCTCTTTTCCAACAACAATTGGTGAGATTTTTTCCATGATCCGATGCATTGAAGGTCTATGTCTATGGGTATATCATGATCCTCAAATAAGGACAGCAAATTGTCAAAAGTATGGGACTTTTCTGACAGAATCATAGCAGTGACTATTTTGACTAACCTGCAGTTTGGCATATCCATGACTTTCCGAATGTTTGTGAAGTGGTTTTGCAAACAATACAAAAATAAGGAAGGTTGGCCAGTTTCTAGGTGGAGTGCATCAAATTAGATGTGTAGGATGTAGACAAGTGCCGAATTTATCTTTTTTTTGTTATAGAGCAGTGGTGCACAAGGTCAAATTGCCCTATCCCCTGGTATAAGAAGTAATAATTCTGCCAGCGTCGCAGCCGACACACGCATAGAAACACCAGCGCAAATCATGACAAGGTGCGTTTGTGCACCACTGTTATAGAGTGATTAAATTCAGTCGTGAATCCCAAAACCTGTATATCATGAAAGGAATACCAGAAGATCTTGCTGGTTTAAAAAATGGATGCCAAAGTTTCGTTTTATGATATCAAACATAGCATTAACATCAGCTGTTTTGTCAGCTGTTTGCGTGAGTGTGACCATACTTAAAATTCTTTAGTGGAATAAGGAAACTTTCACTTTTTGAAAAATATGTTTAATGTGGGACAAGGTTAAGAGGCTTCACTACACTAAAATAAAGGCAGTACGGGCGTTTTATTGTGGTTTAAAGTGAAAACCAAAAGTGAAACGGTTTAGTGCAAAAGCTTCGCAGCTCAAAGTCCAAAATCCCTTCAACACAAATCCGACCGTAAAAAAGATTTCAAAGATTTTTCTTTTAAAATCTATTTAATTGCTGGGTTTTATACAAAGAAGAGATAAGTAATCTGAAGGACGCTAAAGGATATCTGTATTATCAAGATATTAAAGCGTATTGATCAAGAAAATCGGGGTCAAAAGTTTGCTTTTATGTTAAGAAATATGCGTTTGAATCAAGAAGTTTCATTCCTTAATTAATTTCGTACTTCCAGCTTTCTTGATCCTAGTATAAAATTCTTTAAATTTGTTCTGTGTGTAATCATGATTACTTTGATCTAAATTTTGCCAAACTGGTACGTACACCGAAACAAAAATTCGAGATATTTGGACTAAAATCAATCCCAAACTATGTCTGAATTCGATTGAGACCGCAATTTCTCAAACCAAATACGAGAAAGATTGATTTAAGATCCCGGAGTTCTATTCTTGATTCCGACGGTAGCTCGAAATACGCTTGCAACAACTCACGGAATTTAATTTATCTTGCTATTCGAGCTCGATTTGATGCCTCAGTCGAATCAAGAATCTAGCTTAAACTAGATATTCGTTCTTGATTTGATCTCGAAATCGGCTTGGTGTAAAAATACTCGAAATTTAATTGAGCTAGATACCCAAACTTACAACAATTCAATCCGCAAAAGGATTGCATCAAAAATGAATGAAATCCACTTAAGCTCGATGTTTAAACAAATGCTTCTTTATAAACAATGTATTTGATTATAAAAGTAGCCGACTCGAGGTCATAAGTTTGCATACAAGTGTAAAAACAAGAATCAAACGAGAAGGCCAAGCTAACTTCGTCTTTGCCGAAGTTTTTATACCCTTGCAAATGATTTACGAACGTTAGCATTAAAACAAACAATTTTTCTAAATAAAATCCACCTTTCGACCGATAGTTCCTATGGCAGCTATAAGATATAGTCATCCGATTTTGACCAAAACTTCCAAATCTGTGTAAAAGCGTTAAAAACTAATTATTTACTGAAGCGGGAGGCGTTTACATTAGAAATAAAAAGTTTTTCTCACAGAGACCCACTTTTCGACCGATAGTTCCTATGACAGCTATAAGATATAGTTATCCGATCCGGTCGGTTCCGACATATTATCAATGTGCAGTAAAAAGAATACTCTGTGCAAAGTTTCAGCTCGATAGCTTTAAAACTGAGAGACTAGTTTGCGTAGAAACAGACAGACAGACAGACAGACGGACAGACAGACGGACGGACAAAGCTCAATCGACTTAGCTCGTCGCCCTGATCAAGAATATATATAGTCAATAGGGTCGGAAATGAATATTTCTATGCGTTGCAAACTTCTGGGCAAATTATAATAGCCTTTGCAAGGGTATAACAACCTTAAAATGGATTGAGGTCCTTTGTGAAGTCTTTTTGATAGACTTGATCAATCGACTGGAATATAGCAGCATCCTTATTATGCTGCAAATGCTTTAACTGGTAGGGAATTCCAAAGTTAGTGCCCACAGTCATGTGTGTATGTGCGTGTACCCATTTGGCAGCAGAAAGCGTTTCTCACTCAGTTCTCGCTCTTTACAGTAGAATTCCGTACGTACTTCAATGTCGAGTCAGGATCATTTGAAGTCCAGGTAGGATCCGTACTTGAAATGAGCATTTTAGGATTGTTTCAAGCCTTGATTTGAGTGCGGACTATTTGAATTCCTAGTACTGATAAATACTAACATATAATAAGACCTTTCGGATTGATACATGTATTAAGGGTTTGTGGCAAGGGTTTCATGCTTGTTTTAAGCGAGTGCGTGAAATGGGCGTTATATCAAAATCAAAGCAATACATCGCTTTCATCACTTCTATAGTAGAGTTGTGTCGATTTTTTTGAACTAGTTCAAATGAACTAGTCTTTAAAATGAACTTATGAACTAGGTCTTGGTTTTTTGAAATATCGTTAATTTTTTTAACTATAGTTCACTTTTTGAACTAAAGTTCATTTGCACCAACAGGTGCTAAGTGTTGCCTCCTCCTCGGCACAGATTCTTCCACATGCTGTGGCCGCTGTGATTCGCAATTTCCTTTACCCCAAAAGTCCTACAAAAGTTTCATTGATCCGCAGGATAAGCTGCTGCTGACCCTTCAGCTACGTGAATTTGGGGTCAGAGGGAATCAAATTCAAACCGCATAACCAAACTCAGGAGATGACTGGTCTGCCCAGCTTAAGCCATATTTGCACGTCATTCGTGGCTCTTCCGTCTACCCAGTGATCTATGGTGCCAATCGTGTAGTTCTCTTCTTATCCGGAAGTTGTCGTAAGTGAGGAGAAAATTTCGGTAAAACGTGTCAACGCTATTGGTATTAATGAGCCGGCTTACCAACTGGCTGACATGTTAATTTGAATTTACTAAGAGGCATGGGTTAAGGGTGACTCGCTGATTGTGTAAAGATTCCCCAACGACAGCCATGGCTGCGACATCTATGAAGACGTAGCTATTCATTTTGGCTACAACAACATCAATAAATCCCTTCCAGCATTTATGCAGATTGCAAAACAGTTTCATCTCAACAAACTGACCGAGCAACAGCGCGATCAAGCACTGAAGCCCTGATTTTACGCGCACGGAAACTCAAACAAATCTATTGAAACCAAAGCAACTGTGTATTTTGTATCAAACAGTATTAAAACTTTCCTCAGTAGTTCAAATAATGAGCTATAGTTCAAAAGCCAAACAATAGTGCAAAAAGTGAACTATAGTTCAAAAAATGAACTATAGTTCAAATGAACTAGTTCATGAAAAAACAAACTAATGAACTAGTTCACTAAAATGAACTAACATTTCAACCCGCTCTTTTTAATCTCCCTTATAATTGCTGGATTATTATTTCTTCTCACCATAATCCTTAACTCTTATCAGAGTAATTTTAAAATCTTTGAATTAGAGCATGTCTTTTCTTGGGTAAGTTGTTAGCATGGGGAAGCTCCGATGTAAACGATCGAGGTGAGTGCTTACTAGAATTTCTATCCAGGCTCGACCTGGATATATGTAATGTAGGATCTGTCCCGCCATTTGTAACTCGAGTAAGGGAGGAAATCCTTGACCTCACCTTCTCCAGCAAGTCAATTAAACTTTTTATTAAGGATTGGCAGGTTTCATTAGAGGAATCTATGTCGGACCATAGAATTATCCAATTTAGATTGGAAGTTTGCACACAGCAGAGTATCCCTAGCAGGAATCCCCGTAAGACAGATTGGGGAGGCTTCTATTCCACGCTAGGAAATAATATGCCTAGGATTCGGTCACCGAAACATCCCCTAGATCTAGAAATCTTAGTCGACGAACTAAACAAAAGTATTATCGATGCTTACGAAGAGAGCTGCCCTCTTAGCAAATCGAGAAAAGAAAATGATGCCCCTTGGTGGAATCCTACCTTGGAGAAACTCAGAAAGAAGACCCGAATTCTTTTTAATGAAGCCAAAAAGAATGGGGACTGGCATAGGTACAAGCAAGCCCTGACACTATACAATAGTGAGATTAGGAAAGCCAAAAGAAAGAATTACAGGAAATTCTGCGAGTCTATAGGAGACACGAAAGAAGGAGCGAGATTGCATAGAGTCCTGGCCAAGAAAAGCCCGGATGGCAACATCTCGCTCAGATAGGCTAATGATGCCTATACAGTGAGCAGCGAGGAGAGAGTACGTCTCTTGTTGGACACCCACTTCCCGGGAAACATCCCCGCGGAAAAATGTGTTGACCAAGAGCACAGCTGTCAGCCTCGCAGCTCCGACTGGGCAGAAGCCAAGAAAATTGTGTCCGCAGGCAGACTTGAGTGGGCAATTGGAACATTCCAGCCCTTCAAATCCCCCGGACCGGATAACATTTATCCAGCATTCCTGCAGGAAGGAAACCCCAAGTCCTTCAGACCCATTAGTTTGACATCGTTTTTACTAAAAACGATTGAAAAGCTAGTGGACAATAGCATACGAAGTACGCTGTTAAAGGAGGCACCCCTCCAACCAACACAGCACGCGTACAGAGCAGGCCGTTCGACCGACACGGCATTGTATCAACTCGGGAAGATGCTCGAGAAAACAATAGAAGACAAGGAAGTGGCTCTATGCGCCTTCCTAGACATTGAGGGAGCATTCGACAACACATCCCACACACATCTTGACAGCACGAATGCCCTGATCAGAAGAGGAATAAACCCTACAGTAGGCAGATGGGTAGATTCACTCCTACGATGCAGAGAAGCCTCTGCAGTGGCAGGTGAAGAAACCATCACAGTCACCACAACTAGAGGATGCCCTCAGGGGGGAGTTCACTCCCCACTGTTGTGGAGCCTACTAGTGGATGAGGTCCTAGAAAAACTCGCCTCCCTGGGCATAACATGCCAAGGATACGCTGATGACATTGTCATCGTTGCGAGAGGAAAATACGAAGAAACCCTATGTGACATAGTCCAGAGGGGTCTGAATGTCACGTCTAATTGGTGCAAGGAGGTTGGGCTCAACCTAAACCCTGCGAAAACCATTATAGTACCGTTAACTAGGAAATACAAACTAAGCAGAATGAGGCCAATACGCCTATCCGGCAGCCTCATTACACCAGAAAAAGAAGTCAAATACCTCGGCGTTGTCTTTGACAACAGGCTGAGGTTTGACACGCGCTTAGAGTATACACTCAGTAAATGCACAAGAGCACTATTCACATGCAGGAGCATAGCCGGAAAATCGTGGGGCATGGCACCACACATACTCCGATGGCTATACCTCATGGTTGTGAGACCAATGCTCACTTATGGAGCTGTCGTGTGGGGAGATAGAGCAAACCTCCTCACAGTAAGGACGCAGTTGCAAAAACTGCAAAGGCTGGCATGTATATGCATGACTGGAGAAATGCGTACCTGTCCGACAGCGGCAATCGAGGTTTTGATGGAGCTAGCACCACTCCACCATACCATCGGCCTGAAGAAAAAAGCAACATTGCTTAGATTAACAACAGAAGGAGTGGGTAGAAACCACATAGTAAGCCTCAGAGACTCTGAAAAACTGGAAAAGGAAATCCCCTTAATCCGCCAACCCAGAGACGAAATGGTGGCCGAGTATCACTTTGACAGGAATTTCACTGTACACCAAAGTAATAAGAAAGAATGGATCTCACTCGAAGAGACACATAAATTGAAACCACACACAATTATGTGGTACACAGACGGGTCCCTAAAACCCCAAGGAACCGGACTTGGGGTAGCAGGACCAGGAACGAAAATATCTGAACCAATGGGAGAATTCACAAGCATATTTCAAGCTGAAGTATGTGCCATCTCCCGTTGTGCAGACCGTAATATGGGGAAGAACTACCATAATAGAGAAATAGCTATCCTCTCCGATAGCCAAGCAGCGCTTAAAGCACTCAGTAGCAATAAGTTCACCTCTAAAAACAAATTGGACCAACTAGGCAGGTCGTTATTTCATGCACCCGTTTTTACGTACAACTTTTAAGTACAACCTACTACAAAACGAGTTCTTGTACTCTTCCTGTAAGTTGAGGTATTCTGCCGCCGTGATGTACTTATCTAAATTAAACCATTAATAGAAGGAGCATTAATTTATGAATTTTCTCTGTTCTGAAGTTTGTGTTTTAAATTTTTTGTGAAAAGTCCCAGTCTCTTTTCCAAAAGCGTGTATAAAAATATTGCAAAAATATAACAAATATTTCCGACAAAAAACCCCGCGGCATTGATTTGCCTAAATGTGAGAGCGAAAAAGACACACAAACTTTTATATAGATATTCACATAAACTCCCAGTCAAACGTACAAACACTCCCGCACACAGACGCTTTCTGTGTCAGCGACTTTACTCTTCATACATATTGCAGATTTATTGATAGCCCTCATACAACCAAGCAAACAAACACACACACAAACACATGTACCTCACACTCACACAATCAACGTAAATGCTTTCAGTTAAAGTCAATATGTAGTCAAGCGCTTCGTTTATAACACAAAGTTGACAAAAGTTTCCGCCACTCTTTTTTCCCCCCCTTCACACAGTATTTATGGGTTTCCATCGGCACTTGTAGGTACGAGTAGCTATTGTTGTTGTTGTTGCCGAGCCTAGGAAATTGCAATCGCAAGCAGCAAACACAATCAGCAACACAAACGTCAGGCAACAATCCCATCAGTATCGGGTTCTGGATGTGCAATGAAATTCGGGGGCAAAAAAAACGAGAAGAGATTTTGATGTATACGAAATATGGTGACTTGTTGCCCATTGTTAAGGTTATGGTTGATTTGTGGACTCGGGCGAGGAGTTATGCTGGAAGGACTGGCTAAAAATGGAAAGACAGATTGAGCGATAGCCATTAATTAGGATGGGTTTGGGAAATCACAGTTCTGTCAGCTGGCACTTGTTGAATGAAAGGGAGAAACAGAAAGACGAGAAGTGGCTTAATTAGGGCTACAAATCGGTCTGCATGGGTTCCCAGACATTGTCATTTAGAAAGCCAAAAATGAAGAAAAATTTGATTTTTTCCAGCGGTTAGTCAGAAAATTAATTACAGTTCCATTGCCGCTGCCGAAATTAGAGTTTTTGTCCACGAATTTTAAAGAATTTTACCTCCTTGAATCAATACAAGATTTAAGCTAATTTTTTAATGTGACGCCACACCAACTGCTGTTGACGTTGCTGTTGTGTATGCAAATTAATGATTCAGTTTGTTCTCTGAAACTAATTCTATTACAGTTACGAATTTTCTTCATTAATTGATTTTTGATCAGAGGTCGGCAATGTTGGCAGAGTCGTCGGCAGAATTCTTAGAGAGCAAACAAAGAAGCAGTTCAGAGCTGTTTTAACTCGCTCTTTAAACCCTCTTGCAGAGTTACAAAAAAATGTCAAAAATAAATTGCCCAAATATATGCACTTCTCTTTTTATTTCCCAAAAAGCTAAAAATCTCCAACACAGCCCAATTTCTAGTTGCTGCATAATTCAGAACGCTCGGATACGCGTTTTATTAATTAAGTTTGTATTTTTGTCGGACGCGCATTTCATTTAGTTTGCATTTAAATTGCCTTTTTAATTAGCTTAGATTAAAAACTTTTCGGTTGCTCTTCTATTTATGAATGCGCCCGGCTGGCCTTCCTCCTTGGGGTTGTGTTTAAAAATTTATTATTATCCACTGGCCGGAGAAAATTCATTATGTAATTAGCATTTTTCATGTTTCTAACTCTAGCCTTGATGAGGATTAAAATTTCATAACTAAAGCATTTTCCAAGTGACTTCAAGATATCTCAAAGAACTTGAACTACAAAATAAAAGCGCAACCGGGAAGCGGAAACAATAAATGTAATTTTGCCATTTTCCTGTTTCTCATTTCTTTCTTATCTTCTTTTTTTTTTTTTTTCGTTTCGGCAATTGTCTGGCATAAGCAAATGAAGTTTTTCTCGCCCCCGACAGGCGGTGTCTTTGCTCCCAAAAAGTTTTCCATGGCAAACAAAGTGAAAAGTTGAGTTGCTTTTCATGGGTTTTTTTCTGTGTTAATTTGGTTTTGGTTATTTTTAGCAAATCTTAAGTAATATCTGTGCACAAAAAATGTTTCATTTCCTGCAGGCTTTTCCCATCGATTTCCGCTTCCGCCTTCATCAACATCGTTTGAGTTGCGTGTGGAAGTATGCACGCATTGAAGAACACTTCGACAAATACAAACACACACTAACACACACACACACACACATACATACACTTGCACTTGCTAACCTCATTCATATTGCATGCTATTGTTATTTGGCACATGTCTAGATGGGGGCCATGTACTGTAAACAGAGCCAGCAAATGAGGCAGTTGATTGGTTTTTACAAAAAAAAATTTACATATATTTTTTGCTCAAAAGATTTAATGCATATTTACAAATTTTATGTTTATATTATGTTAAATTTTAAGTAAAGAATAAAGTGTTATTGGCCGTGTCCAAAATTCGATAATACGTATATTGACATTACATCAATCAGAAAGAAATCGTGCTTAAAAATCTTAGAATTTTGAAAGCGTATTACACCACATCACGGTAAAATTTGAAATCGTTCAAAATACATTTTAGTCTCCAAATTCTTTAAAAAGAAAAGAAAATACGGTCTAAGTTAAGCCGTCGACTACCTAGCAAGCTGTGACTATATCAGAAAGCCGAGTCGTATGAGTTAGTGTGCGCGCGCGTATGTAATGTGTGCGAGCATACCCTGCAAACATTTTGTCGGGTTTCTTATCTCTTTCGTCAAAAAGTCAGCTTATAATTTGGAGACTTACAAAAACATAACACCTAAGGTATTTAATTTGTAACATTAAAAGGATCAATTAGCGATATGTATACAAGGAAAAAAACCGAGAACATTGGACTCAAAACGAGCACAAACGTTATTAAAAAGTATGCATGAACGGGTTTTCCCACATGTAGTGCAATGTTCTCACTTCGAGAACAATTTATTGAGAACGCAGAAGCTCAAATTGAGTTGACATTGTTCTATTTTTGAGAACAAGATTTGAGTTTACATTGTTCCGTTTTCAAGAACATTTTAAACTCACCTGGAAAAAAAATTGATTGCACTTGGGACCAGGTGTGGGCGGATTACTCACATTTGGGTGGATTAGGGAACGGGGACATACCTCTTTTGATTTAGATATGCGCGCTGCTGCTTCTCCTTCCACCCATTCTGCCATAGGAATCAGAAACATCGCTTAAACGATTCACTTCATCTGACTCGTTCCATTTAAGTTTCCAGAAAAACACAGAAAAATTTGGTCGGGTTTGACTGGGATTTGAGCCCGGTACCTTATGCACTCAACGTATGGAATGACGGACTTGACAATTCAGCCATTGAACAGTTTTGCAGATGCATGTCAAGAGGGCTACTTATGCTTTGCTGAGCAGACAAGAGAGAGAGAGAGAGAGCTAAAAGAGAACCAACTCGCTGTCTCTCTTGTATATGGGTCATTTTTTTATAAACCGAACAGCTAAAAAAATTTTTATTTTTCATTTCAATAAAAAAAATCCGAAACTAGATCTCGACATGCCCACCAAAACGTAATTTGCGGTTTTGCACAAAATTTTTTTGTTAACTTTATAAACAATTTCAAAAATCGTCAAAAACGAAAAAAATGTAAAAAAGGGTTTTTTAAAAACGTGATATCTCAGGATTTGTTTATCGGATAGAACTCAAGTTGATATCGATGGAAAGATTTTTACTGTATCTATTCAAATTATAGTTGTATAGATTTTTAAATTATTTAATAATATTAAGTAAATGTTGCTAAAAATTATTTATAATTTTTTCAAAGTGTTAACCACCATGATATAGCTTCGAAGGATAAACAGTTTATTGTCCTAAATATAACTTAAATTTTGGTGTTTTCAAAAAAATGGAGACTTTTATAGTTTAAAAGTTATGAATTTTTGAAGTTATAAACAATTAAAAAGATGCCCTTAAATAAAAATTTATCACGCAGTCAGTTTTAAAGTCATGTGATTGAAACTTGGCAATCGTGCTTTATATTTATCAAGCTTTTCAAAAATGTTAACATCAGGCGGATCGAATGAGTATATCATATAGCTGCCATACAAATGCTGAATTTAGTAGTGTTATAAATTACTTTGCAAGCTCTGGCCAGCCTAATTCACAACAAAATTCAATTAATCATAGCATTCGTTAATATTATTCGTTCAATTATTTATGTGTGAATGCTTTTGAAAAGATTTTATACAAATGATCCTTTAGTTGCCTGGCCTTAGATCCGCGGAATAGCACAGACGTCTAATAAGATCTACAGGCATTTTAATTTCGATCAATTTTTAAATTTGACAAAAAAAGAAGAAAAGAACACGCCCTAACTCATTTTTGTCCGACAAAGAAACGTTGGGCCTAGTTGGGCCTAGCAGCCACTGAGACCAGTAGGATAGAAAGTCTCTCTCTGGACAAGATACCGACAGCTGAGGAGTTCTACGCATTTTTGGAAAATCGATGCCTGAAGTTGGAGAACGTGCAGCACGCTATGCCAACTCATTCGCATAGCTCTCAAGTGGGCAAATCAAATCAATATTCTGATCCCAGTAGAAAGGCTCTTGTCGCTGCACAACCAACTGATGAAACTGTCTAGAACACACATGTCCACTGAGATAACTTCATGAAGTTTGCTTCATCGTGTAAATCCCGTCTATCTTGCGATGCAACTATCTTTCTCCCTTGCTTCGCCACATGGAGGTGAAAAAGATGTGGTGGGAAGCACCATACCGTATTGCATCTTACAAAACTCGTCAACAATTTCTTCATCATCGTCTTCAGTTCCTGTTCCTGTTATGACCACCCAATCATCTACCTCTCTTGCAGCCCAAAGGCTCAGTTCTGATGTTGTGCTCCTAGCCACTGCCATAGTTCTTGTTAAAAGTCAATGTGGTTCGTTAGTTCCTTGCAGGGATCTCAGCTACATCTCGTCACTTCTTGATTCGCTCATCAACTGCAACTGAAGAAAACTCGAACTGTTGCTATTGTTTCTGGCCTTGGGGACACAAGCGTACCTACTGAAGGATCTACCGGCAATATTTACTTGCAGTCTCAAACTTCTGATTATTCTAACAGTCTTAATGCTCTTGTTACTCAAACCATCACGGATAGCCAACCTAATTTTGCTAGTCCTCAGCGCGTCGACCTTCTCATCGGAGCGAGCTTGTTTTATGATGTTCTGTGTGTTGGGCAGATCAAATAAGTGGAAGGATTACCACTTTTACAGAAGACTGGTCTTGGTCATCTATCCTGATGGGTCGAATATTGTGGAAACCAAACACACAATCCGTATTCGGGAAACGGAAAGACAAGGGAAATGTACAAAATCTTCGTCAAATTCCTTCGACGCAGCATTTTCGGCTCGCACCATTTAAAGAAGCACCTAACGCAAAAATGCCTGTCCTGAATGAAATAATTTTAATCTATTTGGATAATGTAGACTCAACAAATTCAAATTTTTACCAATGTCTATACATGTTTTCTAATGCTTTTCTAACTCCAATCATTTGCCTCTACCTGTTCTAACAAATCAGATTTTTTATGCCCCAAATTTGCACTCAAGTTATGATTAAATTTTTTTATTTATACACTTTTGAGGTGGGGTCGCAAGAGTCCATTCCCAATTGCAATCCAGGAAATTGCTCTGCAGTCTCATAAACTACACGCACAGAAGAGATTGGCTGGCACACATATGTTTGGCATATATATCAATTTTATGGATTTCGCGTCTTGCCCGGGCTTACGGTGCGTATGATAAATATTTGAGTTGTACTCACGCGCACAGAAAAAAAATGAAAACAATATTGCGCCCGAGAGTATGCGGCTTCACTTGATTGGCTTATTGATTTATAGAAACAAAGAGGGGAAATTCTATGGTAATGCGGCCCGAAGGTCACGTAAGTCGAACTCAATGGCCGCTGGCCACATAATAAGCCATTAAATGACGCTTCCCAAGAAGTTAATCACATGGAAATGCTAGAGATTAGAAATTATGACAATAATTTTTCAAAATGCTAGCAAACTCATTTCTCATGTGCTGGGCAAACAAAAGTCAGTTAAGCACGAAATATGGCAGGCATTCAAACCACTGATAAACGGAAAATCCCTAAGCGGTGGGCGGGAGGGGGTGGGGTTTTAATAGTAAGTTTCTGCCCTACTCAAAGGACTTTTGCCTGAAAAGCGGCAAATCATGCTTAATGTGGCATTTGTAGGTTTATTTTTTTCCATCTTTGGGGCGAGAACAAGCTCAAGATTTAAAAGAAATGCCAACGAGCAGAGCAACAATAACAACAACAACAACAACAACAATGGCATAAAAAAGGCAGCAAATAAAATAAAATGAGAGAAAAAGGCAAATAAAAACCACAGAGGCGAGAAAGGACTTCACTAAGCAGCAGACCCCAACGCAAGTAAGTGGAAGGAGGGAGAAGAAGCAAAGAAGGGAAAAGATGATATAAATTTTATTGTCATGTCCAAGTAGATTAAACTAGCTGCATGTCCAAAGATGGTGCACCCAAACGAAACTCAGAAAAGTATGCTACATAAAAGGCACAAAAAGATTTATGTGCGTGTGGGTGTGCAGGGAGGAAATATATATACATCTCTCAGTTTTAATATGGCATTTTCATATTTATTCCCATTAAGATTTTAAATTCATTTTAATACTGCTTATTTGGCAATTGCAAATAAAAAAACAAATGATTTATGGCTGGCACCTGTCGAAGAACAAGGCTAAGATCTTTCCCCTCAGCTCATTAAATTGTCAAAAATTTACATATTTGCTTAAGATTTATTTCCACAGCTATCATTGACATTGCACTATGGTGGGCTTACCCAATTATTTTAGCCAGACAGCAGCATGTCCTTGAACTTAAAAATGAAAAACCAGTGAAAGAAAAGCATTCCTCTAATTTAATTTAAGACCTTCGAATCTCAAGTTTTTGTCCATTATTATTTTGTTTGTTGCCGCTTCGCCCATCAGACCTTTTAACAATTTATCATAATTCCACGGCAAAACACAAAAAAGAACTCTTAGCAGAACTCAGCCACGCCCGTGTCCTTTTTGGCAAGCAAACATCTGCCAGCGAAAGACAAATTGCATGGCAAAAATGTAAATTTTGTCATACTTGAATGAATCTTGCTTTTTTGTTATACATTTTATTCATTTTTCATGCGCGACTTTTCCTTTACCTTGGAATTTTTTTTTTTTTTAGTTTTTGAATTAATTGGAACCCAAAGAATATTCAAGCAGAAAATTCAACAGAAACAAAGGTGAAAAACTGCTGCTGTCATTTGGGTTACTTTGGCTAGACTAATTTCTGAGAAATGGAAACAGTTCTGCACATCAATCGATGTTAGTGGAAGCTACATAAAACCATTTTAATTACATTAACTAGATAATAGCTGGCAGCCTCAGTATACCTTTCTATTTATATTTTGCTTGACTCTATCTGATAATAATGAAATGAGATAAGTGCACCTGCCAAAAAATTTAAAAAAAAAGGTGTGAGTGTCGATAACACTCATGAGGCTTTGATGCAAAACATGATGCTAAACTTAAGGGCTTATTTTTAAAATCAAAAGGGTAATAAAATCAGCAATGACAATCTTTTAAAAGAAGAAAACAAGTAGCTAGCATTTGGAAGATCAGTTGAACAAGAATTATCTAAGCGAGTCATGTTCAAGATCTTTTAATTATTAAAACGAGATAAGTAATTTAAGGAAGACTCAGAAATGGCTCATGCACTTGCTCAAACAGTGATTTTAATCAGACTGAGGAATTCATAAAAGTCTTAAATGTGATCAGAGAATTCTTTTCTGTAATACTGTTAAGACACTGTCGGGTCACTGGTAAGTAAATTTTAGTCAAGTCACTTTTTAGTCACTAAAAAGTTATCACTAAGTCTCAGTCAAGTCACACAAATCACTGTCAAGCCAGAGCTAACTCACAGTCATAATCACTGTCAGGTCATTATTTAGTCACTGTCCAGTCACAGTTTAGTCACTGTCAAGTCACAGTAAAGTCACTGTTTACTCACTTTCAAGTCACTGTTTTGTCAATCTCAAATCACTGTTAAGTCACGTCAAGTCAGTGCTAAGTCACAGGCAAGTCACGTATGAGTCACTGTAAAATCACTGTTAAGTCACTCAGCTTAGTCACTTTAAGTTACTGTTTAGTCACAATCAACTCACTGTTAAGACACCGTATTTTCACTATCCAGTCACTGTTAAGTCACTTTTGTCAATCTCAAGTCACTTAAAGTCACTGTTTAGTTACTTTCAAGTCATTATTTAATTACTGTTTAGTTACACCACCACTTTCCCTCCTCTTGCACTCCTCTTTCCCCCCTCTCCACTTGTGACGCTCTGCTGAAACAACACAAAATATGAATGACGTCAGCGCAGCGCTGTAGCGTCACGTGACGCTGAAATTAAATTTGACTCCTACTTAAAGCCTTCGTACCGAAATTAAAGATGTTTCACATCAAAAAATCATATGTCAAAAACGGAGCCATGAAAAATTTTTCAATTTTTTTGTGAGAAGAGACTACCTTTCCAAACTAAACTAGTGTAATTTGCATCAACTTGAAAGAAAATTTGACTTAACAGCCATGTTTGCATATTTTGCAGGTCGCAAAACTAAAACTATAGTTTTAAAAATTTTACTGCTTCGATACGAGGTCATTTCAAAAAGTTCTCGGTCTCTGATTATAATCAGAGTTCGTTGAACAATTTTTGTTTAAGATGTGTTTTGGACCATTGAATGTACAGCTTTTATGTACTTATCTATTTAATCGTTTATTTGCCCGTATATTTAACCGTCTTATATGAATTTTGCCATTGAGTGTACACTTTGAAAAGGATGATTCATTGTTCTCTCTATGGAGAACAAAAAGGTTTTGATTTCAATATTCTATTTTTAAAGAATATGATGCTTGCTGGTCAAGAAGAAAACAGATTTTAGTTTGTTTTCAATATATATCGAAATCACTTCGGCATTCCTCTGGGAAACACTTCACAAAATAGTACACCAAATATGTACATATAATATAACAATATTATTTTATAATAAAATCTCGTAAGCTATTGTTTGTTGAGTAGATATTTTTATTTGAGTTGGTTTGTTTTCGGTGTCGGTTTTGTAGTTAAATCTCTTGTCTGTTGTTGTATCTATTATGTGTTACATTTCGAGAGTACAGTAGTTATTTTCTTGTAGTAAAATTGTGGTTTTCTCAAAAATGGGTGAGTGTCCGCTGGCCGCAGTGTGTGCCCAATTTTCTGTATGGTTGTTTAGTGTCGCAGTTTTTAATCGGATTTATGTGCGAATTGTTTCATTAACTTTTCACCATAGTTTAAAAAATCGATTTATCCAAAACTTCCTGGACCACAATCCTCTTGTGGTTTTGCATTTTTGGTAGTCTCTATTAATGTTTTTATAACACTATTTGGAAAGTCCTTATTATTAAGTATAATTTTAGTCTCGGAATGTCTGTTATCGTGGTATGTGTCGTCACTTATGCTCAGCATTCTGTTAATACAGCTAACCGCTGTTTATATGTTTTGGGTGTTTTGAATAAGCATTGATTAGTCGTCCTGATGCTGTGGATGTTTTTATTAAGTAAGTTTATGTTTTTTTTTTTCATGTCTATTGATATTCGTATCCAAGTAGGGAAATCTCCCATCTATTTCTAGCTCCATGGTGAATTTTAAGTTACGATGAAAGGAGTTCAGAGCGTCTAGAGTATTTTGGACCTCGGTTTCCTTGATTATCGCAAACTGATCTACATATTTAATGAGCAGTCTTGATGGGTGCAGTAGTTCTAGTAGTTCTTCCTCCAAAAGATCTCAGGTTAAACATGAGAATGATAATATTTTGAGAGCTGTTGTGGAAATGAATTTAATAGTAAAACTATAAGCGACAAAGTGTATAAGCGCTTGTATGTATTATTTCAAGTTCTCGTATGAGCTGTCTGAAAAACACCTTAGTTTACTGTGAATTGATCGAAAAAAGTCAAATAAGAGATCAGACAGGCCCATGTTTCTAATATGATATTCTCAGATTAGTTCAAATATTTAAATTTGCCATCGTTAAAAATTCACTACTTTCGCACTGCCTTGAACAATATTTATTCATACATTTCTTATTCTTAACTTCAATTTACTAGCCACACTTCCTCCAGCCTTCTGATTGAAACCACAATTTGCCTTAAGTAAACAACAAAGTGATATAAATGCAATTACCTTGAATAAACAGGACCAACAAAATGGCCACTTAATTACAAATGGCAGCAGATTTTTAAACAATGATAAGTGCTTTGGGTGGAAAATGAGAAAAAAGCGTAAAATCTGCACGCAATTGATAGCCAACGGAGGGAGTCTAGGCAACTAACTCGTTTGCCGCCGATGCCAGCAGCTGCTGCTGTTGCTCTGTTTCTGTATCGAGTATTAAATTTAGCTCTTAACGCGTTGACGGACAATTGAATTTTGTTCTACTGACAGGTGCTGCTGCTGATGGCGCTCCACCCATTATGCTACCGCCATGCTTCGGAAATTGGTATTCCACTTTTGCGTTTTAATTAAAACGTAATTTCGAACGTCAGAGCTGCACTTTCTCAACAGACTCTGACGGACAGTAGTGGCCTGCCATTGAAAGGCGGCCCGGCACACTATGGGGAATTTTGCCAAATATTAGGCATAAACCCCTTTTCCAAAAGTGCTCAAAACTTAAATTTTTTTGTTTCATTAGACCACAAATACATCAGTCTTCAATGTTACATACCACGAATTTTGATTTAACAGAGCTCTGTTAAGTGAGCAGCTGGTAAAGTCAGGTTATGCTAACGAATGACAGTTCAATGTTAAGTGTGTGTTTTCTGTGTGTGTTTTCTGCAATTTGTAATTGCAAATATTAATGAAAACAGAAAGTTTTGTCCAATATTTTTGATTGAATGTAATCGTTGTGGTATGTGCTATGTTTTAGTGCCTTTGATCTGTAGAAATTAATCGTGGCGTCGCTGTATTTGACGGTATTCGTAATTCATCTCACAAAAAAAAATTGGAAAGAAAATTCAACTTTGCGAAGTCCTACCAAATTTTGTTTAGATTTGTTAGATCTGGGACTTTTACCACCTTTTAGAGCTATCAATTCCGCTTCTGATTCACTTTTGCTCAACCGCATCTAGCGCATCTTTTTGCAAAATTTCACTTTTTAGGACACAACCTCATTTTCTCCAATGCCTACTTGCATGCCAAATGAAAAAAGTGACGAGTCGAGAAGATGGTATTTTCGATTGCTGTAAAGAGAGGTTGGGCCAAAGTCTTTCAGTCGCATATGAAAAGATATTTAAAAGAAAAAAAGGAAGGATATTTTTTGTGCAATTCTGGAGATGAATCGCGAAAATTTAACCGAATAATGCAACAAATTGAACGCAGAAGTTCAATTCTAAGCCATTGAGCAGAATATTAACACAGAGAGTCGTTCGCGATGGTCATTAACGCTAAAGCGTATTAGAAATCGTAGAAATCAAGCTGTTGGAGATAAAATGGTAGAAGTTAGAGATAAAATGGTAGAAGAAGCAAGCACAGCTGCTCGTAATAAGTAAAAAACGACTAACTGACCATGCAGCAGTTCTTAAGATAGTTTCTATAAGGCAAAAATGATCCGAAATTTTATATGCTAGTATTGTGCAGTTAGAAATGACAGTAAGAACAGAACAGAAATCGAAAAAAATAAATGAGACGCATTTTTTTTCAGGAATCCCGATATTCCGTAAAGTTTGCGGCCGAAAAATATGTTTCCTATTACGCGTGAATGATGGTACATTCATTCTTATGTAAAATGGCAAGAAAAACCAATTTTATCTTGTAAAAAAAACTAATATTTTTTTATTTATTTTTTTTTAAAGGCGGGTTGAAGTGCTACCACGCCCACTTTTTAGCACGTATAGAGCAACGGTATACCTAACATAAGGCAAAAAACTAGACCGCAATATCTTGCTTAGTTTTTAAGTTATTAATTAATGCCTGATTTTTGGGAAAATTCCCCTAGTGCGGCAGCTTGTCTTCCTCAGTTTGCTAAGCAATTTGCAAATTGTTATTTTTTTCTTTTTGTAAGGAATCTATGTGGTTTGGCATAGATTATGTGTTAATTTTGTTGAAACTCATTCTGCACACTAATTCTCTAGAGCACGCACGCAATTGATTTGGGACTAGCTGCACAGTGGTACATAATACTAAATAGAATCATTCTTACGGATTGGTTGGAACCATTTTGAAGACTGGGCGAAAGAGTATTGCAAATAAAATTTGAGCTCAGAAAAAAATAAAAAGGACTAATTTAAGAAATTGGCCGTGTTCATCAGTACAAATCGATAACAAAAAAAAGTTGATAATATCTAGTTCGCTTGTTGTGGTGAACGAATGCGATGTGCAATCTTGATCTCATCAAAACGTTTAGCATAATTCAAACATCTTTTTTTCTCATGTTTGATGTATGATGTATGGAACACGGCCATTGATTTTCAAACTGTAATTGTTAAGAATTTTGTTCTTCCAATTTTGCAGGCGAAGGAACGAAATGGCGCTTAAAGTAGTAAAAGGAAAAAGGTTATACAGTAAGATACGCACTTGGATATAAAGTTTTCATTTTTAATGTACTTTTGACAACAAAAATTGTAATAATTTAAAGTATGTTCGTTCTTTTCAAACAGAAGAATTTAAAAAAAATTCGAAAGTATTTATATACTTTTATTGTAATTGCAAAAAATCTGGAAACTCCTTACATTTTTTTAATTTCATACCTGATTCAAAAACTTTTAAATTCTCAAACACTTAAGAATATTATAACTAAGTCAAGATTTTTCTTGTTTTTTTTTTTTTATACAGTAAATTAATTTTTGACATTTACTACAAGAAACATAGAAGAATGCGACTATGACAAAATTATGTCGTCAGTCGGAGATTGAGTTGCTCGGCTAGTATATGGTTTTCGTCTTATAAGTTAAAAATTTTCTGCTAATATTTTTTTTCTATATCCTATTGCTGATTTAAGGTAATTAATTAGGTTTTGCCATTGATTATTATTTGCGTTATTGAGGACTGCGATAGTTTCCACATCCGTAAGAAGTGCCTTGTTGAGGTAATGCACACGAATCTCTTTAAGTATGGGACATCTTCCAAGTAGATGCCACATATTCTCTTCTTCTCCAGTGTTGCACAACGAACACTGTCTGTTCTGTTCCCGATTATAATTGTTTCCATTTAGATATAAGAGACCGCATCTAGCCTTCATAATCCAAGTTATATGGTCTATTGGGAGTCCGTGGTATTTGTTGCTAACAGTGTGGTCCAAGTGCTTGTATATTCTAGTACTGCTTGCTTCCTTTGATGTAATATACCTGCTAAGCGAGGCTTGTTTAGGTGGTTTTGCAGAGCTAAAATTTGTTCAAGCCAAACTGACTGCGCAATATTATTGTGCCATCTTATATTACACTCGGTTCCCAGTTTGTTTATTTCTTCTGCCCAGAAGATGTTTTTGTTCAAAATATGTTTTGTCAAAAAATGGGGTAGTCGTCGCTCATCATAGGTATACAGCGTCTTTCCTATATACTTTAAATGCATTCCCAGTGTGTATAAATGATTACATTCAAGCTGCGTTTCTAAGGCTAATGCATATGTGGGAGTAGTGATTGGTAGTCTTAAAATCTTTTTAACAAAATACCACTGTAAGTTGTCCACTTCTTCAAATAACTTAAAGCCCCATACCTGAGCGCAATACGTCTGTATGGCTCTGCAAACAGCTTGAAATATCTTCCATTTAGCATCGATCGATATATTCCCATTCCGGACAAAGTTTTGCCAAGTCATGTTAATTGCATTTTTAGCAGCTTCATTTCTCTTTGCAATATTTTTCTTGAAGGATAGTGTAGGCGTAAATAAAACTCCTAGGTATGTATATTCCGACGTTATTTTTATGTACTCGTTATTGAAGGTCCATTTTCCTTACTGGACAGTCGCCCACCTTTCCTGAAGACCATTATCATTGATTTGGCCAAGTTGACTTTCATGTTCCATACTCTGCAATACTCTTCCAGTCTATAGATCATCCGCTGCAGGACCTCCGGCGTATCTGATAAGATTACAATATCGTCGGCATACATCAGTAATCGAATGTTTTTTCCCTCGGTATTCACGCCTCCTCCTAAAAAGTCGTGCAGATCATTTAAATACAGAGCAAAAAGCAGTGGAGACAATAAGCATCCTTGCCTTAAACCCATTTTTGTTTCAAAGAAACTTCACAGTTCTTTTCCTGTCCACACTGCAGCCCGTGTTTCTCTATATAGATCTTCCATAAGATTGGTCATCTTATCGATCATCGTATTCAGCTTAAATATTAGTGCCTCTCTGCATACTGTATCAAAGGCAGCGCTGAAGTCCACAAAGAAGGCATAATGTTATCTGTTTCTGTGCAAAGTTAGGTGAGCTTTGGATGCTATATTATAGACATTATCCGATGTTGAATACTGTGCCCTGAATCCAGCTTGAAATTTATTAAGAATTTCATTTTCCCTTACCCATGATGCAAGTCCCGAGTTGAGAATGCCAGCGAATATTTTGGCAATGCCGTTTATAAATGATATTCCCCGGTAGTTTACTGGATCATCTGGGTTTCCCTTTTTGAATATTGGAAAGACTATACTGCTATTAAAGCTCTTATCTACTGCTCCTTTTTCATAGATTTCACAGTATGTTCCACCAATTCCTCAGAAAGTCATCCGGGGCATTCATATAAAATTCATAAGGTATTCGATCCTCTCCTGGCGCTTTATTTAACTTGACCTTCCTCAAAGTACTTTTTATCTCATCAGACGTTATAGGTGCATCTAGTGTCTCCACGACTATAAATCGTTTTGGATATTGAATGTCGGGTGCCGTTAACTCAGGGTTTAGTAATCTTGTAAAGTGAAGCTCGAAATCTCGAGCCGCAATGTTTATACCCCTTCGGAAGCCTTCGTTTTTTAAATTGCGTGCCAGCTGCCACCAGTCCTTACTATCCTTGACGGCGTCCAAGCTTTCTTCTAAATCTTTTGAGTAACGTTTTCTTTCCTGACAGAGTTGTTTGTATTTCTTGTTTTCCTCTAAATACTCATTTCTTGTTGTCTCATCTTGTTTCCGTCTGTATTTTTTGCAGCATCTTCATAGAATGTTTCCTTGCCTCTTGGCATTCTGCATCGAACCACTTTTCCTTCTGATCATTCTTGCAGTTTGTTCCATATTGTAGGGGTACCGCACTTTTATTGCCTTTTGGAGACTTTCTATGGGTAGAGGGATTTGCCTTGCCTCCCTTAATAGCGGACTTAGCTTTTCTTTATAATTATTTTCCAATTTTTTTGCTCCAAAATAGTTTTGGTAAAAGGTTCATTTTTGTGCTTGTAATATCCGTTTCGCCGACATTTAGACATAGTTTTATAGGCATGTGATCTGACCAGGTTTTATAATCAACTTGAAAGTCCATTACTAAGGGCAGCAAGCTCGTATGCTACGGCGGCTATGTATTTACTGAGCTTCCCATGGATCCGTAAACTTTCCCAAACTATCTCCTTTCGCCACTCTGCTTTACCAGTAGTCCATAGTCGTTACAAATTCCATAAACCGTTTTCCAGAGGCGTTTATTTCCTTATCCTCCGATCTTCTTTGCGATTCCTCTGTAAAATTAGAAGTCCCCTGGCAATAGCTATAGTCTTGGCTCAGCTCACCGATGCACGTTTAGGTCCCCAATTAGTATACTTGTTGGCTCAGTCTCTTCAAAGTGTCTTTGGTAGACTTCAAATTCCTCCTTCTCCTTTCCCTTACATATGCAGGGTAAAATTTGCAGGAAGCTTTGGGCGAAGAGTGTTACTAATACTAATCCTTCCACCTTTACCTCCCAACACATTATTCCACTCTCCAAGGTTTTCTTATTCCGACAGCACATCCTCCCATTGCACTACCATATGTCATTACTGGGCGCCAAAATCATTAAAATATTATAATACCTACCATTTTATACTCTCTCCTACGTGCGTTTCCGTTAGCGACTGCAGACTTTATATATTCAAAGAAATCAGGGTATAAAAGTTTGTTTTGCAGACCATTTTTGTTATAGGCAAGGCCCTTTAATTTTTATTCATCATGTGATTTGCTATTTGATGGCTTTGACTGTTGCTAAGGTTGTTATGGCATTTTTTTTTAACTCAGTTAAATTTAAGGTGACTTTAAATTTTTGAGGAAAAAGCAAACCAAAACACATATTTTTAATTGTTCTGCAAAGCGCAGCCAAAAGTTCTGCTCCAAATTTGTTCTACAAGTTTTTGACTTTCATTCTGCCTTGGCACAAAAGCTGAGCACCAAAACAAGAAAATTAGTTAAAAAGTTTTTGGCAAAAACAGGCAACGGCTTTTGCCTTTCCTGGTGAAGGAGTTGCCAAGTGAAAAGCACACATAGGAAAGGCGAAGGAGGTGGAAATAAAGGAAAATTCACTTAAATTATATGTTGGTTATAAAATATTAAAAACAGTGGAAATCCATCTTTAAAAAGTGTTTTTGCTTTGCCTTATCAATTTCACCCATGAAGCTAAAAATCTGTGATTGACATATACTTCTAAAACTTCCATGAACTGAAACTAACCTTGTTTAAAAATGAAAGTAGACCTTAAGCTGTTGATTTTCCGACCTGAGTAGTGGGTTTCATTTCGGTTTTAAAAGTAGGTTAAGAGTGAAAACTCTTGTTCAAAGAGCGAAATTCTTACTCAAGGAGTGTGGAAAGAAAATAAAGACAAGCAAAAGGGTAATTTGATAGAGATAATGTAACTTAACTGGTACCAGGTCAGGGAAGAAGCCTGCCTCGACCGAGTGGATCCATAACCTAGGAAAGTGAGGTGATGATCATCGCCTTTTCTTTACCCCATGTGCTTCATGCGGTTGCCTTCAGAGTTGAATTTCAGCTCCCGACCTTATTAATGGGTTTCGGATTGTTGAGATCTATATTGATATGAATGTCAAGTTCTAGACTAATTTTTTTCGTTCAAATTGTCAGGAGGGAATTCCCTGAGAAGTTTCCGAAGAAGAATAATCATTTGTGTGTACACTCAGAAAAAAAAATTCTAGCATGCAAAAACGACTGTTACTGTTACTAAATTGAAGAAGTCAGAACATTTCGTACTCACAGTTAACCTTAAATTTAAAAAAATATATCTTACTTAAGCTAAGGTCCCACAGGCAAATAATTTGCGCAAATATTAAAAAATATTTGGCCATTTTGTTTGCCCTTCCCTTAGGAACACCAAATAGTTGCGCGCAAACATTTGCCAAGTAGCCTTTGCCTATGTTTTGTGCACCAATAATTTTAAGGAAATATTTGCCTATTGGGGAGCACGTGGGAACACCCTCAACATAGTTTTGGAGTTTGCTCTTGCAAGCAAATTGTAAGAGCAAACACGGCAAATATTATTTTCAAAACTAATCTAGTAAAAATTTAAATAAATCCCAAACCCACGAAATAAAATAGATTCGTAACAGAGAACGGCTTCATTCGTTTGCTAATCAATACACGAATAAACTGGCGTTGCGATCCAATGGTTCGAACTTGCATTCGCAACATGCTCGCCCTTTTCAATTGTTGGCACTCTGAGTATAATCAAGCTCGCTTCATTCCATTCAGCTCGGGTGATTTGATCGCTTAGTTCGACGATGATTATTCTGAGCGAACGAAAATCATCTCGTATGAGTAAACTCATGCAAAGACGCATACGCTAAAACTGTGGCGGCCATGACCATTGCGCCAGCTGTGTTTTCTTGTTGTCGCGCTCTGACCTGCAACAACAACATCATATGTGTCTCTCTTCTCTCTCTCCTATGTCTCTCGCAATGCGTTGGCCTGAGTTGGCTGAATTTTTGTTCGATCGAACACACAAGTGTCGCATCAAAGTTCTAGTTCAACCGTTCGATGCGATTGCTTAGAGTTTGAGTTTAGAGTTTTGTGAGATGAAGAATTTTTGTGCCTGACGCAATCAAGAAAAAAGTGATTTTTGCAGTTCTCTGGTTCGTAACAAAAAAAAATATTTGATTCGCATGGTATTAGCTATTTTTTATATAATAAAAATATTTAAAAAAAATTAAATTGAAGCTGATATCGTCTGTACCTTCGGTTAAAACTTTCCATCATACTGCCGAAACAGTGTGCAATTTTTTGGCAAGATGCAGCAATTCAACTACATGGCAAAAATCATTATTGAAAATACAAGCAAACGTACAAAGCTCGCTGCAGTCGAGTTCCACTACATACCAGGACTTTTGAATATACCGCAAAATGTTCTAGTAGACGAAAAGTCCAAATATGCTCCTAAAGAAGGTCACTTCATAGTATTTGTATATAAATATACACCTTTAAAGTGAGCACGGTTGTAAGTTTCGATTTGTACTGACTCACTCTGGCGAGTGAGTTCTCTTTTATTTAAAATTATTTCTTATTTCTATTCTTATCTAACAATGTGCGTGTAAAATCACAAAGATGTGTATGTAAATGATCCGCGTGGGTCACAAGGGATGATTCCCACGCGATACGAGTCAAGTCGACCCTTTCAAGTGGTGTCTCGGCTGCGGCATGTATTTATGACCTCTGACACTGATTATGTCTTGAAGTCTCGCCTATCCTGTTGCGAGCGATCCTCGTCAGTGTAGCTATTAATATTAATGCTATTACAAAAAGTGACATATTTATGACATAGGCTGAGTTAACTAAATATTAGATTAAAACTACGTGTGGGCAAGATTGAACATAATGTTAAAGTTTTAACAGTATTAAACTGGAGTCTTAGGATGCAATCTGTAAAATCTGCAGAGCCACAAAGGACGGCTGGGATAAGAAGTACGCCGACCACGTTTTCAGATTCTGCGATTTATATCCATCTCCGCTAAACAAACCATTGTTCAACACAAAAACTGTATTTAAAGGCAAAAGATATCAAGTTAATAAATAGACCGCTTAGCGGAAACGCGTTCGATAATTATACTATAGCCAAGATGCATGTTAGGAACGATAACCGTTGCGATGCGTGCAGCGATTGCGATAACGCCGCACTCGATAAAAAGCGCAGTGTTACCATTAATCGACATGTTGCAACTCATTTAAGAGTTTTACGCAGCAACATTTTTTATTTCAAGGCAAAGTTTGTTTGCACAATGTGTTCAAATTTTGTTTGCCTGTGGGACCTTAGCCTTAGTTCGAGAACAAAACTCTTGGATTGAGTACAAAATAGACTTAACTCCAAAAAGTGTGCTACGGAAAATGCGAATTATTTTAATTTAAATTTTTTTTAAAGATTTCCTCTGAGCTCTGGAGTGAGGGTAGATTTCTGAACTGCAGTATAATAAGCTTGGTCTTTGGATAATTAATTTTCTCTGGACACCTTTTATATGTTGTTGGTAAAGTGTAACACCGCGAACAATTTTTGTCTATTGTGCCCCCTAATGAGTTTACATTTCTCCCAGAAGCCCTATTTCCCGCACAAAAGGCATGATTTCTATAGATTCTGAGTTACTGAAACAAAGTTTCAATGTACCCCTCGAAAATAGCTCTATACAACCTTCAAACTTTTGAGATAACCATAGATAATATTTTTTCTAATTTTCATAAAAAAAATTCACAAAGCTTTTTTTGAGGAATGTGGAAATTCATGAAAAATTGCATACTTTTAGGCTGGACAATATAAAAAGGAACTGCATTTAAGACGAGCAAAAGCGCATAAAAATATTAGCTATGTTGCAAGTGAATTGAGAGGGGTACTTTTGGGTACTCTCCACGCAAAGTTGCCAAATGTAAATATATCCAAAAAAAATTAAGATCTTTTGATTTTTTTATGTTAACGCTTACAAAAGGAAGCACCATTATTCTGTTTTATTCAATTTTCAATTTTTTATTTTTTGTATCAATTTAAAAATAAATCGACTTTGAACGGCTGCCATTAAACTAATCATTTTATGAAATGGTGTTAAACTTTGCCATAAAATAGCTATATGTATTCAAACTTATTTCCGACGGTCTTGTCCAGATTCCCAAAAAAAAAATGAGGACTTTTGGCCAAAATTTCTGCCCGCTGGCCCAGCGTGCATTGTTGAAGTGAATCTACGCATCTGCCTACTGTTGGGCTTATTCCTTTTCTGATTGGGGCATTCTTGACAGCAGTATGGGATGTGTTGTCAAATGCTCCTTCAATGTGTAGGAAAGCGCATATAGGCACTTCCTTGACTTCTATGGTTTTCTCGAGCATCTTACCGAGTTGATACAATGCCATGTCATTCAAGCGGCCTGCTCTGTACGCGTGCCTCCTTCAGCGTACTTCGTATGCTACATATGTTTCAAACAACTCAATAAAAGGGATTCAATTCTATGAAAAAAGTAAAATATCGATTGTTAGCGTTTACCTTGGGATTATTAAATGTTGGAATAATTATCAAAAAAACCAACTTAAGCATAGCTCGAATAGTTTTAGCAATTCCACCCACACAAGCGTCAGTAGAATGAACAATTTCCACATTGGAGTTTGTTTTGTCAGACGCTCTTAAGTCTTTCAATATCGATGAAAATATGCAAGGAGATATATTATTATTAAGTCTTAACTAAAATTCCATCACATTGAAGTTAATTTAAGTTTTTTAAAATCTATATTATTTCATGTTTTTTGGAAAATCTCATATACAAGTATAATAAAACTATTTAAATGGAAATGTCTTCATGAATAGAACTAGTCTTAAAGATCAATCAATATCAATATAAATCTATCGGCGATTCAAAAACTGTGTGAACCACTGAACCGAACCAGTCCAAATTTCCAAGTGGTTTGCATCCCTGATAATAATGACATATTCTAATTGTTTAAAGCAAAATTGGATCTAATTATAACTTATAAATTGAAATAAAATCGAAGTGATAACTCTGTACCTGAGTAAATGCTGGTGCTGCGCTCATCTCTAATACTCTCTCTCTCTTTACTCTCTCTCTGTATCTCTCTAAGATTATGCGATGTTAGTTGTAAAAGGTGGGTGGGGGTGGGGGAGGGTGATTTACTTTTTTACTCATAACTTGAGAACCGCTCATCCGATCTTTATTATTTCTTCGGCAAATCGATACCTTTTGCCAATTACTAACTATCTTTAAAAGGTACAAAACGTTTATTTTCAAAACTTTTCTTCCAACTTGCGGGGGCGGGAGGGGGCGTGGCAAAAATTGAAAATAAACTTGATCTGCCTGCAAGTATAGGAAGCATTTGTCCCCGACATGTCAAACCTCTATCTCTTACCATCTCTGAGATCTGTTTGTTCATACGGACGGACGGACTGACGGACATGGCTATATCGACTCGTCTGTTGATGCTGATCAAGAATATATAAACTTTATATAGTCGGAAATGATTCCTTCTCTTTGTAGCTTACTTTTGAACAAACTTATTATACTCTATGTACCTTTGGTACAGAGCATGGTGGAATAATATGAGGTGATACCGATCGAGTGAACGGTCTCTCTGTTTGTAGGGCCAGTAAGTCAGTTCGTAGTGAATGCTTGAAGCGACAGGTTGGGTGCGGATAAATTTTTCTGTGTTTTTGTATGTATGTGTCTTGTTTTTGTTTATTTGCTGATTTTAGTGCCAAATGTCAAGTTACTGTGTAATTTGCGGCAAATCGTTTGGGCGAAGCAACGTAAAGACGTGGAAATAAAAACCATTTAGAAAGAGTCTTTGGGCATTTGTATTTTTTAAATTTGAGTTAGTCTTCCTGAAAATTGTTGATTAAATGAGAGCTCCCTAACTTCCTTAACACAACAAACTAAAATTACCAAACACAAAACAAAGCAAGCCATCTGCTATCCCTTTCTTTTTGACACTGGCCCTCAACAGATGCTGACGGTGTCACCTTATATTATTACACCATGGTACAGAGTATAAAAATAGAGGCAAGGCTAACTAAGTTTATAGACCCTTGGAGCTATATATATTCCTGCCAGTTTGTTCTATGGCAGCTGTACAAGATCATGACTGGAATGTGTAAAGTGGTAAAAAAAAATAGTTTTTCTTACTCGAACTACTTTTTCGACTGATCGTTCCTATGGCAGCATGGAATTGGAACAAATTTGACAGAATTGTGTGGTATCATATAGTATTGATCAGTAACACTTTTAAGAGTGATAGCAATAGGAAATGGCTATGATGGCTCATGCTGATCAGTGATCAAGAATATATATACTTTATGTGGTCGTAAATGAATCCTTCTCTTCTTTTTAACAAAGGGCAAAAATTGAAAGTTGCGCAAAATCCAAATGTTTTTTAATGGACAAATAGGATGGAAGAGGAAACTATTGATGGCAAAGTGTGTCCGCAACGTTATGAAAATACTCGAAAATTTTGGTGGATCTTTGCCTGAGCCCACAAGTCGAATAATACATACATCGGCTTGAAATCAACATAACGACTTTGCTGCTTTTTTCTACAATTCTCACCCACTTCGGTAAACGTAAATTTATTTGCGATTTCCCAACAAAATGGCGTACGGAAAGAATCCAAATTTATTAATAATATAATTATAGTTATAAATAAATTAGGTACATTTTCTGAACATAAGTCAAAAGAACATTTATAGGAACAAATTCAATAGACTCGACGATTTGAAGCTGCTGCTTCGATGGACGAGTTTAACTGTCAGCAAACGACTGACTGGCAGTACTCTGATGTAGCACTGTTGCTGACGTCAAAAAGAAAAATTAGCTAAACAGAAAGAGTAAATGCAGCTAACCAAAATCTTTACCCTCTTCATCTTTCCTTAATATGTAATATTACACGGTATGCTGACTAGTTTCCAGTCCAAAAATTCACGACTTCAAATCAAATTTTAGGCAACAGCAAAAGTTGCATCACCAATTATGTAGAGCGAAATGCTAGTCTTTGGTGCTTTTTATTCTATTCTTCAAATTTTTATTCGACGAGTTGGAATTTAGAGAACCTCGTCTGTTTATGAATGATGCTTACATAAGTGCAATATTTCTTGATCCCAAATATAAAGTGTTTTTATCAGCTGATTTTAAAATTAACTGTTATAACTTATTATAAAATCATTCAATGGACAACAATAATTTAATTGAATTATCAGGAGAGATCAGCTCAAAACCAAATTTGTCGGAAATTTCTAACAGTTCTAATAAAGAATAATGACGTCTTCATTAAAATATGTTTATAAAACAAACAAGTGAGAAAGTCGGTCAAGTCCGAATATATCAAACTCTGTACCTGGAGTAGAAGCTGAATGCAGTGCTACTGCTCTAAGTATCACTCTCTCTCTTTCAATCTCTTACAATCTTTGAGATCACACGGATGGACGGACAAACGGACATGGCTATATCGATTCGGCTGTTGATGTGGATCAAGAATATATAAAAAAGTCTTGCGGTATTTCCGAAAGCTTGTCTTTGCAAGCGCGTAGTTCTAGTTGTATTCGTCGCATCGGTTTACGCTAGAGCTTTTTGGAAAGCTCTTTTTACGCGCTAACACGTTTTTGATTCATTGTTGTTTCTTCTTAGTCGTTCGTGAGTTATAGCGTCGCAAACATGGAGCAAAATAAAGACAAAATACGGCATATTTTACAGTACTACTACGATAAAGGCACAAATGCATCTCATGCTGCCAATAAAATTTGTGCAGTTTATGGTCCCGATACAGTTTCCATTTCAACCGCTCAACGATGGTTTCAACGTTTTCGTTCTGCTGCAGAGGTGATCAAAGAGGCGCCACGCTGAATTGATCGAAAGAGACCGGCATAGTAGCAGCCGTAGCATCGGCCAAGAGCTGGGCATGAGTCATCAAACCGTTATAAACCATTTGAAGAAGCTTGGATTCAAAAAGAAGCTCGATATATGGGTGTCACACGACTTGACGCAAAAAAACATTTTTGCCCGTATGGATGCATGCGAATCGCTTCTGAATCGCAACAAAATCGACCCGTTTTTGAAGCGGATGGTTACTGGCGATGAAAAGTGGGTCACTTACGACAACGTGAAGCGCAAACGGTCGTGGTCGAAAAGCGGTGAAGCTGCCCAGACGGTGGCCAAGTCTGGATTGACGGCCAGGAAGGTTCTTCTGTGTGTTTGGTGGGATTGGCAGGGAATCATCCACTATGAGCTGCTCCCCTATGGCCAAACGCTCAATTCGGACCTGTACTGCCAAAAACTGGACCGCTTGAATGCAGCACTCATGCAGAAGAGGCTATCTTTGATCAACACAGGCCGAATTGTCTTCCATCAGGACAACGCCAGGCCACACACATCTTTGGTGACGCGCCTGAAGCTCCGGGAGCTCGGATGGGAGGTTCTTTTGCATCCACCGTATAGTCCGGATCTCGCACCAAGTGATTACCACCTATTTCTCTCCATGGCGAACGAGCTTGGTAGTCGGAAGTTGGCCACAAGAGAGTCCTGTGAGAATTGGCTCTCCGAGTTTTTTGCCAATAGGGAAGCGAGCTTTTATAAGAGGGGCATCTCGTTGGGAACTCGACATCGAACAAAACGGCGCATATTTGACTTAAATCGCATTATTAGAACCAATTTTATGAACAATTGAAAATTCAAATTCAGTTGATAATTTTTGATTCGTTTTCGTAATTTATCCCATGGTGAAACTTAACGTAAATAAATTCTTTGTTTTGACTTGAAATTGTCCATGGTTTTATGTATGTTTCAGTTGCTTATCGTAGGTTGCAGTCGACAGTTGGTCCACTCTCCTAATTCTTAAACTCTTTTGCTAAATGGAGGTTCCAGCTGATAGCCGGTTCCACTCCTAATCTGTCGCATTCTCAATTTCGTAGCGGACATTTGCTCCCATCTCTCGCTTATTTTTGCATCAAGAAAAACTCGAAAATATTGAATTAAACAGTTTACCTTTATTGGAACTTATTTGCAAAATATACTAACAAAAATGCTGAAGTACTTCTGTATAATAATATCTTATATTTGAACTTAGTATTTAGTGAATAAAATAAGCGCTTAAAATTTAATTCGTACGAATTTATTGAAGTCGCAAAAGTAAGAAAACGCCGGAGCACAGCAGTATGATTTTGTCGCTGTTTATCGCGAAAGCTTAATAGTCGTGTGGGTTAAGATGACGCTGTCTGTTTAATTAAGTCTTCGAGGTCCTAAGTTCAAGTCCCAGACAAGGTTAAGTAAAAAAACATCTTAAGCTGGAATAAATTCGAGCTCAGCTTAGAAAGGGTGTGGTGGTTGTGTGTGCTCGTCTGTAACAAAATGTTCTCGAAACGAGCAGATAAGGTTCATGAGTGAGAAGAAAATATACCAAATTGTAAGTGAATGTTTATGAACATTGAAAAATCGTGCTTAGAAGACTTTCGTCAACAAAAGTTTATTATTTCGATACAATTCGAACAAATAGTTTTCTCTGTGTGGCTGTCTGTTAAGTTGAGACAAGATGATGGTATTGTAAATTCCAGAAGGGCACGACCCACTATGGTCCCAAATCCCAAAAAGCTGGCCAAAAGTCGAAAACAAAAAATTTTTTTTTACAGACTTTTAAAAATTGGAATAGTTGTAGTGGTACATCTAGTTTGTATTCTTACCGTTAATAAGGAGAAAGTGTCCACACCTGGCTCAGGTTTGAACTTCGTTCGTGAGCGTCGAGCATGCCTCATTGTTTATTCGTCAGTGTCGTTAACACTCACGAGGCTTTGATGTGAAACATGATGTTAAATTTACGGGCTTAATTTCTTTCAATTGTATATAAATGAACTTGGGCAATCTTTCAAAAGAAGAAAACTAAAAGGGAGATCAAGGGAAACTATGCCACTGTTGAATCACTGTTGAGTAACAGTTCAGTCATTGTTTAGGCACTGTTTGGTCACTATTTCGTCGGTGTTTAGTTATTGTTTTGTCATTGCTTAGTGATAGTTTTGTCATCTTTTAGTCACTTTTAAGTAACTGTTCAATCACTGTTTAGTCACTTTTATGTCACTGTTTTGTCACTGCTTAGTAAGTGATCAGTCACTGTTAAGTCACTTTGATAAGGCACTTTTCAGTCACTGTTTAGTCACTTTTATGTCACTGTTAAGTAAAGGATCATTCACTTTTAAGTAACTGTTCAGTCACTGTTTTGACACTGTTTAGTTACTTTTAAGTAACTGTTCCATCACTGTTGAGTCACTTTCAAGTCACGGTTAGTCACTGCTTAGTAATCAGTCACTGTTAAGTCACTGTTCAAGCACTGCTCAGTCACTGTTTAGTCACTTGTATGTCACTGTTTAGTAAAGGATCAGTCACTTTTAAGTAACTGTTCAATCACTGCTCAGTCACTTTTAATTCACGGTTTAGTCACTGCTTAGCAAGTGATCAGTCACTGCTCAATCACTGTTTAATCACTGTAAAGTCACAAATCCCCTCTTCGCCCCGCTTTCATATCTTATTCACAGCGTCACGTGACGCTGAAGGCAAATTTTACTCCTACTGAAATCCTCCGTACCGAAATTAAAGATGTTTCACATCAAAAAATTTTTTTTTGTTTACTTACTTTACTGGGATTTGAACTCAGAACCTCTTAGACTAAACACACGGACGACGGAGCGTTAGCTCTATCATTTATTTGTCATCAGCGAAACCTCTGGTCCAATTCATACTTTAGAATATAATTATATTATGATTTAACAAAAAATGCAGGGAAAGAACGTAAGCACGAGCGTGTTATACAGGATGTATCAGGCTACGGCGAGGGCCATAACATGCTATGCAGCACAAGTCTGGGAAGGACAGCAATACGAGGATGTAGAACGAAGCCTGATATTCTTTTTCAAAAAAAATTTTGGTCCTGCCCTTGAATACAACTAACTACGCCATCTATCTGGAAACTGCACCTTCACTTTGATTACATCAAAAAATCTCTCAGAATGCCTGATAGTCGGTACCCAAAAGTGGTCGCATCCTACTTATTGCAACATAAGGCACAATTATATCAGAATTGGGCAAAGCTGGCGTTACGATACAACATGCAGATATCCTTAGATAACCAAAGTAAATGGACTGTTGAGCATGAAAATATACTGACCAGCATCGAAGCTCTTTCAAGGCAATCCTATGTAAACGCAACCCGACAAAGCCAAGGATCACTTACAGCAGACTGACATACGACCTAGGAGCAAACATCTATTTCCAGTTTAGCATGTCGATTGCGAAAATATATCTCATTTTTAAAGCGAGAGCAGTAATGCTACAATTGAACTACCGCCCACACATGAAAGAGCGTTTTTTTAAGACCGAATCGTTTTTGATGTGAAACATCTTTAATTTCGGTACGGACGATTTAGGAGTAAAATTTGATTTTAGCATCACGTGACGCTGACGCTAACCATATTTTATTGTTGTGTTTGCTTTGTGGAGTGGCTCGGCACACACACACACAAAACGGTTGGCAGAGTGATGGCAGGGGGAAGATTGGTGATGGGGGGCGGCCAACATTTTATTTACAGTTCTTTGCCTATGGCTCAGCCAAAAAATATCAAAACAGAGACACTTAGAAACCACAGCAACAACGAGAGAACAATAGAGAGCGTACTCCCACAACTTTTGCTGTAAGCGCGAGAGGGAGAGTGAGTGCTGCTAAGTACTGAAAAGACAGGGCACTAAGAGCAGCATCATACCGTATTAGTTGTATCATGGGTTTTTTCTTGTGACAAACTGTCATTGCTGATTTGTATGCCAAGGAGAGAGCTTCTTTTCTAAAATAGAAGGGCTTAATTAAAGAATCATAATAATTTTGACTTTGGAGCTTCTCAGATTTTGCCGATCATTGTAAGTAAAGATAAGATAAATTTAAAGTGTATATGTAAATTTTCATTTAATGTGGAATTATAGGAATGAAAAAGGGCATCAACTAAGGAATTCAACAGAAGAGAACTTGCTAAAGTGAAAAAAAAAACACTAAAAATGGATGCTGAGCTCATTATACACTTGAAAAGTGTATTATAATTTTGCCCAGAAGTTTGCAACGCATAGAAGGAATCATCTCCGACCACATAAAGTATATATATTCTTGATCAGCGTGACGAGCTGAGTCGATTAA